>CAMZMU010000118.1:3548043-3890356 GCA_947311845.1 Poa pratensis
GTTCGTTGGGAGACCCCAAGAGGAAGGTATGATGTAGTCAGCAGCAAGTTTTCCCTCAGAAAGAAACCAAGGTTATCGAACCAGTAGGAGCAGCAACTCTTCAGAAGGTTGTCAACGGCGCCAGAAAAATAGCTGTCGAGGGAGTCTGGACTGTTGACGTGGAATCTGCACACAACACAATCAAACTACTTTGCCCCAACGAAACAGTGAGGTTGTCAATCTCACTGGCTTGCTGAAAACAAAGGATTAAATATGGTGTGGAAAATGAGTATTAAATTGCAGAGAATGAAAAGGAACAGTTTGCAGTTTGTGGTTGTTTAATCAGTGTAAAAGAATGGACCGGGGTCCACAGTTCACTAGTGGTGTCTCTCCATAAAAGATAACTAACATGTTGGGTGAACAAATTACAGCTGGGCAATTGACGAATAGTGAGCGCATGACAATGCATATACATGACATGTTGACTACTATGATATTTAATTGGGCATTACGACATAATACATAGACCGTTATCCAACAGCATCTATGACTAATAATCCACCGCCGGGTTGTCATCCGAGTCCCCGTTGGTATTAAGTTGCAAGCAACGGATAATTGCATTAAGTAAAGTGCGTAATGTAAACAAACACATATGCCCGTGGACATAGCATCGTTAGGTTATCCCTAGTGGCAACAGCACATCCACAACCTTAGAACTTTCTGTCACTGTCCCAGGTTAAACGGAGACATGAACCACTATCTAGCATAAATATCTCTCTTGGAGTTACAAGCATCTACTTGGCCAAAGCATCTAACGAGTAACAAGCATGCAAGATCTTAAATAACATATGAGATAGATTGATAATCAACTTGACATAATATTCAATATTCATCGGATCCCAGCAAACACAAATGTAGCATTACAATAATATGATCTTGATCATGTAGGGCAGCTCACAAGATCTAAACATGATGGCACAAAGTGGAGAGACAACCATCTAGCTACTGCTATGGACCCGTAGTCCAAGGATGAACTACTCACGCATCACTCCGGAGGCAGGCATGGCGATGTAGAAGCCTCCGGTGACGATTCCCCTCTCCGGCAGGGTGCCGGGAAGAGGTTCTGAACCCTCCCGAGCTAGGGTTGACGACGGCGGCGTCTCTGGATCTTTTCGTGGATATTTGCTCAGGTACTTAGGGTTTTCGCGTCGGGGGGAATAAGTAGGCGAAAGGGCGGCGGCTGCGGACCCCCGAGGGGCCCACACCACCCAGGGCGCGGCAGAAGGGGGGCCCGCGCCCTGGGTGCGTGTGGCCTCCTGGTGGCCCTCCTCTGCTGCTCCTTCGCTCCGTCAGGCGTGTGTTCTGGAAAAATAGGCACCCCGTGTAGTTTCGTCCAATTCCGAGAATATTTCCAGACTAGCTTTTCTGGAATACAAAAACAGCAGAAAACAGGAACTGGCACTTCGGCATCTTGTTAATAGGTTAGTCCCAAAAAATGTATAAAAGTGATATAAAGTAGATGCAAAACATGTAGCAATTGGTATAAACAAGCATGGAACATCAAAAATTATAGATACGTTTGAGACGTATCAGCATCCCCAAGCTTAGTTCCTACTCGTCCTCGAGTAGGTAAACGATAAAAACAAAATAATTTTTGAGGTGACATGCTACTATCATAATCTTGATCATATAATATTGCAAGGCACATGTAAATGAATGAAGTGATCCAAGTCAATGGTCTATAATTTGCTACCAAATAGATAATGAGTAAACAATGAAATCACACAAGCTAAACGTTTTCATGAATAGTACTTTCGAGACAAGCATCAAACAGTTTTGCATAAGTGTTAACTCATAAAGCAATAGTTTCTAACAAAAGGTATTTAATCAACACAAAGGAAGAATTTAGTTTCAGCATTTGCTTCAACTTTCAACATATTTATCTCATGGATATTGTCAACACAAAGTAGTATAACAAGTCCAATACATTGCATATAACGCATGTTGTAACAAAGTTGACACTAGTGTTTGCTTGTGGAAGACAGAAAGAATAGGAAAACTGACTCAACATAAAAGTAAAAGAAAGGCCCTTCGCAGAGGGAAGCAGGGATTAAATCATGTGCTAGAGCTTTTAGGTTTTTGAAAGCATATAGAGATTGCATAAAATATTTGATACTCCTCCCAACCTTGCTAACACAAGCCATGGCTAACCGAATCCTCGGGTGCCTTCCATCAATCACATACCATGGAGGAGTATCTATTTTTGAGAGGTGTTTGTTAATTGTCAACGAATGGTAGCGGGTGAGAACAGTATTCTACCTGTCGAACGGACTTTTAAGAGCGGCTCCCATGAAGGACGTTATTTCTACCAGCAAGGCAGATCATCCCTCTTTCTCTTTGGTTTACACACATTCAGGTATTTCACTGTTTGTCATTGCTTACTGATGAATCAGGGCAAAAGTGTGAAGAGAATTAATTGGTTAAAGTTGTAATTAATTGGGACTGGGCACCCCGTTGCCAGCTCTTTTTGCAAGTTATTGGATAAGCGGATGTATATGCCACTAGTCCAGGTGTAAAAGTCTCGACAAATAGAATAAAGAATAACCACACTAATTCCTCATGAGCTAGTAAACATTGACACAAAAAGGGAATAATAACATTTTGAATAATTTAAAGGTAGCACATGAAAAATTTACTTGGAGTGGCAAGGAAATACCACATATAGGTAGTTATGGTGGACACAAATGGCATGGATTTTGGCTCAAGGATTTGGATGCACGAGAAGCATTCCCTCTCAGTACAGAGTTTAGGCTAGCAAGGTTATGTAAGCAAACAAGAATATCAACCCGTACACCAAGTTTTATATGACAAACATATTGCAAACGTTATAAGACTTCATACCGTCTTCCTTGTTAACCAAACCCTGTTATTAGAAAATATCTAGACCTTAGAGATACCACCGATGCAAACCAAATTTTCAACAAGCTTTACGGTAGTTCTTCACTAATAGGCTTAACTCATGTGATGCACAATTTAATCATGATCTACTTGTTAACTCAAAACAATTGACAAGCATCAAGTTATCCATTTTAGTGATCTACAAGATTAAGCAAGTTTTTCCTTATACCAATTACCACATGCAACATTTTCTGAACCAACCAAACACCAATCAATTTATTTCATCAACTCTCCAAACAAATATAAGTGAAGCAAGAGAGTACTTTCTACAAAAGAAAGCTAATAGCTCTGACAAGAGATACATGAAAACAAGAGCTAAAAGCTGAACAGCGCTAGATATGAATACTCAACAAATATAAGTGAAGAATAGGAGTATTCTCATGAAAAAGCGGAGCGTGTCTCTCTCCCAATCAAGAATGCTAGGGTCCAGTCAAGCTTTATTGAAAATAAAAGTGCAATACTGAAAATAAAAAGCACACAGACGCTCCAAGAAAAGCACATATGATGTGAAAGAATTAAAATATAGTTTCACTAGAGATGACCTGATAATTTTGACGATGAAGAAGGGGATGCCTTGGGCATCCCCAAGCTTAGACGCTTGAGTCTTCTTGAAATATGCTGGGGAGATCCATGGGAGCCTCCCCAAGCTTAAGCTCTTCACTCTTCTTGATCCTATTATATCATCCTTCTCTCTTGACCCTTGAAAACTTCCGTCACACCAAACTCAAAGTAGATCTCATTAGAGGGTTAGTGCATAATCAAAAATTCACATGTTCTAAAGACGCAATATGATTTGTTACTTTAAACATTAGCTACAGCCACTGATGTTATGTGAAGCTCTTCCACCCAAAAAAGAATTTCACTCAACACTAGTAAAAGAGAGAATGCAAAATAAAAAGGCATAATCTGTCTAAAACAGAACAGTCCGCAAAGACGAATTTTTTCGAGGCACTTACGACGCTCAGATCGAGAAACTCTGAACTAATGAAAGTTTCAGACATTCATAAGATTACGCACAAAATTTCAGATTTAATTAACAATCTGGTGATTTTAGGAATTTCGTACAGTGAACAGCAAAAATCTGTTTCTGCGCAGCAATCAAAATTAAGCATCATAACATTAGAGGCTACTCTTGGCACAACAATGCGAGAAAATAAAGATACAAAGGAGTTGCTACAGAAGTAAACACTCCTTGACTCAATAAAAGAAAAATTGCAGAAAAATAAATGGGTTGCCTCCCATAAGCGCTTTTCTTTAACGCCTTTTAGCTAGGCACAAAGCATGCATCAAGTATTACCAAGTGAAGAAGCATCAACATCTTACGCTTAGCTCTCTTACCTTTACCTTTATCTTTAGGAAATACTTGGTTACACATAGGTGAAGAGGCGAAATTCATAGTGCCTTGGCCCACATCTATTATTGCTCCAAAGCGTTTCAACAGAGATCTTCCAAGCGTAATTTGTCCTACTCCTGCACATTCAATGACAAGATAATCAATAGATATTGTTATCCCTAAGAGTTTTGTAAATACTCCTTCGGCTACTCCCTTGGTAATTTAATAGTATTATCACCCAAAGTTATACAATCTTCGCATTTGGAAAGCTCCCAAAGATTTAAGGAATCATAAATATTCTTGGGCATTAAACAGAATTCAGACATAATATCACAGCGAGAATGAAAAGTTTCACCATTTATAACAACTTTTACTGAGGGAATCCATCCCGATGGTTCAAAATTTACTGGCACATTATCATAATGTTCACGAATCTGATTATACCCTTTTTTAGACCAGATATGTTCGTTTCAAGAGCGTTAAGTCTATCACTTATGCTTGTCAAAGCCAAATCAATTTTAGTGATTGGGGGCTAGAAATTGTAATCAATTTTTTTATAGCATTAAAAGCTTGATCCCCATCATAACGAAGGAAATCTCCTCCTACCACAGCATCTAAAGCATATCTGTAGCAAAGAACAAGACCAAAATAAAAGCTACTAAGAAGCAGGCTTAAAGTCATTTTAGGTTCAGTTTTAGCATAGGACTCAGATATTCTAGACCAAGCATCTTTAAAACTCTCCTCACTCCCTTGCTTGAAAGTGAAGATCTCTTCTTCAGGTGACATTACTACTGGAACAGGGCTAGACATGATAACTAACAGAAAACAAAACTGAAAATAAACTAAATGCAAGTAACTAATTTTTTTGTGTTTTTGATAATTGAAAGCAAACAAGATAAAATAAAATAAACTAAGCAAGACAAAAACAAAGTAAAGAGATTGGAAGCGTGAAACTCCCCTTGCAGAAGACTGCTGTCTCCCCGGCAACGGCGCCAGAAAAATAGCTTGATGACGTGAAACACACGTTCGTTGGGAGACCCCAAGAGGAAGGTATGATGTAGTCAGCAGCAAGTTTTCCCTCAGAAAGAAACCAAGGTTATCGAACCAGTAGGAGCAGCAACTCTTCAGAAGGTTGTCAACGGCGCCAGAAAAATAGCTGTGCAGGGAGTCTGGACTGTTGACGTGGAATCTGCACACAACACAATCAAACTACTTTGCCCCAACGAAACAGTGAGGTTGTCAATCTCACTGGCTTGCTGAAAACAAAGGATTAAACGTATGGTGTGGAAAATGAGTATTAAATTGCAGAGAATGAAAAAGGAACAGTTTGCAGTTTGTGGTTTGATACGTCCAAAACGTATCTACTTTTCCGAACACTTTTGCTATTGTTTTTCCTCTAATTTGTGTGATTTGAATGCAACTAACACGGACTAACGCTGTTTTCAGCAGAATTGCCTTGGTGTCTCGTTTTTGTGCAGAAAGTCAAAGTTTTAGGAAAATTCCAGAAATTCCAGAAATTCTATTTTTCCAAAGACCCACGGAGCCAGAAGACGAAGCGAGGAGGGTGCACAGGGGCACCACACGCACCCAGGGCGCGGTGGGCCCTTGCCGCGCCCAGGGGTGGTGTGGCCACCCTGTGTGGCCCCCGACGCTCCCCTTTGGACTACTTAAAGCCTCTGACCTAAAAACTTCGGGGGGATCGACGCTTTTTCCAGAAACCTTCCAGAGCTCCGCCGCCATCGAAAACCCTATTTCGGGGATCAGAAACTCCGTTCTGGCACCCTGCCGGACGGGGAATTGGAGGAGATCATCGCCATCATCATCCGCCACCTCTCCATCGACCATCCATGACTCCCCATCCATGTGTGAGTAATTCCCCGCTGTAGGCTGAGGGGATGGTAGGGATTGGATGAGATCATTCATGTAATAGTTGTGAGATTTGTTAGGGCATGGTGCCTAGTATCCATCGGTAGTACTTTATGTCATTGTTGCAACTTATTATGCTTAATGCTTGTCACTTAGGGCCCGAGTGCCATGATCTCAGATCTGAACATGTTATTGAATCATGAGATAATTATTGTTTTGGATCATATCTATAAGTTGTATACACACGTCACTGTCCGGAACCCGAGGCCCCAAAGTGACAGAAATTGGGATAACCGGAGGGGATGGTTGCGACGTGAGGATCACATGTGTTCACGGAGTGTTAATGCTTTGCTCCGGTGCTTTATTAAAAGGAGCACCTTAATTACCAGTAGTTTCCCTTGAGGCCCCGCTGCAAACGGGCTGGTAGGACAAAAGATGTTGTGCAAGTTTCTCATTGCGAGCACGTACGACTAAATACGGAACACATGCTATGATTGATTATTACTTGGATACCTTATTATTATTTATCTGCAATTGCCCTATGTATGACTATTTCATGAATTATCTATCCATGCACGCCCGTTCATCCATCCCTATGCCTACAGTATTTTAATCCTGCTGTCTACTGCAATTATTACTGCTGTCTTTATTTTACTGCTGCTATTATTTCACTACTGCTACTGTCATAAAACTGTTGCTACTGATAAACTGTGTCGAGCAAGTCTACTTCCAGGTGCAGCTGAACTGACAAATCATCTGTCAAGGCTTATAAATATTCTTTGGCTCCCCTTGTGTCGAATCAATAAATTTGGGTTTTACTTCCCTCGAAGACTGTTGCGATCCCCTATACTTGTGGGTCATCAAGACTATTTTCTGGCGCCGTTGCCGGGGGAGCATAGCTCTATTTATAAGCTCACCAGGGAGTCATACTGCTCGCTGCAATTCATTCATCATGGGTAAACCTCGTGATGATAAGGTTCGCATATTGCCATCCACTACAAGGAGAGGTACAACTCTGAACACTTCTGCTGCTCTTGATTCACCGTCTGTTATAAGTCAACTTGTCCACCACATGCACATGCTTCACGTGCTGCTACTTCTGCTGAATCTGAATGTTTCTGATGAATTTGATGATGCTTCTACTGTGCTTGATGAAAGAGGTTCACTAGGTCCTTTTCTAGATGCTACAATTGCTAAATCTAAACAACTTGAAAATACTGAAACACCTAATGAAACTCCTGTTACACCTGCTTATTCACCTGAAAAGAGAAACTACTAGTGATGATCTTGAGGAAACTTATGTTGAACTTGATGATGACTTTATTGATGAATGCATGAATTGTGATACCTCTAAAGATGTTAATGCTATTAAAAATCTTCTTCAAAGACGTGCTGTCAACTATAAACTTTCTCCTGATGCTAAATTCGCTACATCTCCCATAAATATAAAAGATAAAGATTATGATTTCTCTGTGGACTTGTCTTTTATAACTATTGCTGAGAAAGAACCTTTTCGAGGAACTGAAAATGAAAGTGCTGTAGAACATATGAACACTCTCTACTCTGAGTAGTTTGTTTTCTGATGATATTAAGAAACGCAGTTACTTTGTTACTAAAATTTTCCCTTTCTCATTGAAAGATGAAGCTAAAACTTGGTTTAATGATTTATCTCCTGGATCTATTGAGAGCCCGATGGGTTTAGTCAATGCTTTCTTTCAGAAATATTTTCCTGCTAGTGCTCAACATGCTGCTTTACAGAAAATCTTTAACTTTAAGCAAAATGAGGGAGAGAAAATGCCTGAATCTTGGGCAAGGTTTTGTTCTTTACTTAGAGCTCGGCCTGGACATCAACTAGCTAAAAATGAACTTCTTGATATATTTTATAATGGACTAACTGTTGAATCTAGGACATACCTGGATAGTTGTGCTGGTTGTGTTTTCAGGAAAAGAACTCCAGATGAAGCCGAGGAATTATTGGCTAAGATAAGCCAAAATCATGATGATTGGACCCTGCCTGAACCAACTCCGGTACCTACGCCGAGGAAAAGAGGAGTAATTGAATTGAATGATGAAGAAATGAGAGAAGCCAAGAAATCTCTTAAGGAGAAAGGTATTAAATCTGAAGATGTGAAAAATCTTCCACCTATAGAAGAATTGTGTAAGCCAATTCCTCACTCATCTACAGTTGAGGTACACTCTCTCCAACGCTTTGATGATAGAGATATCCCTTATTCTAAACCTCCTGATCAATGCTTAGATGAGTTTGATAATTTCATTGTTAAGCAAAACAATTTCAATTGGAGAATAGAAATAGCTTCATAAAGAATTCTCATGTCATTAATCATTTGCATGATGTTTTGGAAAGAACTTCTAATGATGTTAAAATACTCATTAAACATTTTCATATGGTTCAAACTCAAATTGAGCAATTGACTAAAGTGCAAAAAGATTTGCTAGGTAATGCTTCTAGAGAAAATGATAAACATGCTTTTGGTATAGCAACTAGAGGTGGTGCTTCCACTCAGGATCCTTTATCCTGAGGGACATCCTAAAAGAATTGAGCAAGATTCTCAACTAATGACTACCCTTCTAAGAAAAAGAAAGAAGAAACATAAACATGTTGAGGAATCTCCTGAACCTATTAAAGACAATGAGCATGTTAATAATCCAAATAGTATATCTATCTCTGATGCTGAAACTGAGAGTGGTAATGAACATGCTAATGATAAAGATAAGAATGATGCTTCTGATAAAGAGGAAAGTGAAGAGGAACCTGAAAAGCATTCTAAAAACAAAAAGTACACTAAAGAAGATTTTCTTGCTAAGAAACATGGTAATGAAAGAGAACCTTGGGTGCAAAAACAAATGCCTTTTCCTACTAAGAAACTAAATCTAAGGAAGAAGAACATTATAACAAATTTTGTGAATGGATGAAACCTTTGTTTTTGCAAATTCCTTTGACTGATGCTATTAAGTTACCTCCCTATTCAAAGTACATGAAAGATATTGTCTCTAACAAGAGAAAGATTCCTAATGAAGAGATTTCTACCATGCTTGCTAATTATTCTTTCAATGGTAAGGTTCCAAAGAAGCTTGGAGATCCAGGTATACCAACTATTCCTTGCTCAATCAAAAATAACTATGTTAGAACTGCCTTATGTGATTTAGGTGCAGGGGTGAGTGTTATGCCTTTTTCTCTTTACAAGAGACTTTACTTGGAAAAATTGATACCAACTGATATATCTTTGCAAATGGCTGATAAATCTACTGCTGTTCCTGTTGGTATATGTGAAGATGTTCCTGTTCAAGTGGCTAATAATTGCTTGATATTAACTGATTTTGTTGTGCTTGAAATGCCTGAAGATGATAATATGTCTATTATTCTTGGAAGACCTTTTCTTAACACTGCAGGGGCTGTTATTGATTGCAACAAAGGAAAAGTAACTTTCCATGTTAATGACAAAGAGCATACTGTTTATTTTCCCAAGAAGCTGGACAAATATTTGGAGTTAATACAATTACCAATATTAAAAGTATCAAAGTGGGAAGTATTGATTGCCCTATATATGAACCTCATGAAGAACTTCTATATTATTGGATCTATAGCTATACCATTTAAGGTAACATGATTGTTCAATGTGGTTTAATTCTTTTATGTCATATAAAATGTATTTGGTGGCAAGACTTGATCAACCTTGTTAACAAATATGTTTTACATGCATAAAATTGCTAAACAACATTTTTCTTTCTCACTTTGTTTTACCTACTGTTTTGCTACTGTAATTTGCAAAGTTAAGTAATGCTTGGTCTTTACGTAAATTCATTTTGTCTAGTTTTCATTGTTTAAAGTACCCAGAAAATGTCAGAAATAAAAGTTTTCAAAAAATTCTGAAAAAATTCTACAAGTCCTAGTTTTTAAAGAGGAACGTGGGAGTACCAGAGGATGACCAGGGGGACCCACCAGGCCACCACACGCCCCACGGCGCGGTGGAGGGCAGGCGCGCCCTGCCCTGGTGTGGGGTCCACCTGGCCCTCCACTCACTCATCTCTCTCCACTCCTTTCTCTCTCCCGACCACCACCACCATTGCTCAAACTCGTGTTCTTGCTGCTCTTGCTCGAATTTTTCGATCTACTTGCTCAGCCCATCTTTGCTGCTGAAATTTGGATCAATTGCTCTCCGGTATGTGACTCCTCCGATTATCCAAATAGAATTTTGTTTAGTTGCTTATATCTTTAGCATTTTGGTACTGTAGGTGACATGTTATTAGAGCTTGCATGCTTGTTCTTGTTTAGATTAACTAGTTTTGATGCATGTTTAGTCCTCTAGCAAGTCTCCTAGTGTTTCCCTTGAATTAATCACTCAAAATCATTTTTTATGAGGTTTGTTTAAAATTTCAGAAAAGGAAGATGGATGGAAACCAACTTAATTATGAAGAATTGGAAGTATCAGAGGTCATGGGAGTCAACCGTGAAGACTCTGTGTTTCCCTCTATTTATCCATGCCATGAGTTTATGAATGCTGCAGAGATCTTGCAAGATTTCAACACTCTAATCTCTAATGCAGGGTTGGAATACTTTGTTGCTGATGAACCACATCAATATGTAAAGCTGACTATGTCGGTGGTTCAAAGTTTTAGTTTAGTTGGAATTTGCCTACTCCCATGGTTCATTATAATATCTACAATAAAGCTGTAGATTTGTCTCTTCATGATTTTTGTGCAGCTATTAAGGTACCACATTGGGGTCTCATGAGAGGATTAGAGGTCAACCAAAGTATTTACAAGACCTCTACTCAGAGATTTGCCAAGAGGTAAAATTCGAAACATCCAACTCCCATCTATTCGATATTTTGCCTTACATTAGCAAATGTGTTCTAGCTAGGAAGAATGCAAGTAAATTATCTGTTTATGATTTGGCATTTCTTTCTGCTGCCTTAAGATGTGATAGAACTTATAACTTGGGAGCTATGATTGCATTTCGTCTCTCCACTAACCGTGAAAAAGGAGGGGTTTGTGGTGGTCTCATTGCTTCTCGTTTATTAGCCATGCATGGTGTAGGACCACATCATTTTGATATTCAGCTTCCCATTGAAAGACTTGATCTTAACTCTATGATTAGCCACCAATTTGTTTCCGCTGGTCCACCATTGATAATCTACTATGAATTGGTTTTTGTTAAGAAGATAGGTGGAGAACTAAAATCTATGAACGCATAGTCTGTTTGCCTGCGCCTCTTTTGTTTAACCTTGATGTCAGGCAAGGATGGTCATTCTCGGAGGGAGACCTTGATGCATATATGGAGGAGCATGGCCTTCATGCGGATAGTGAGGGAAGAGGTCCTGAGGAGGACTTCATTCAGCCCTTCGACAACGAGCTCTTCATACCAGTATCCTGATTATGGAGCTGCAGGCCCTTCTTCACAGGATCCTGATTATGATCACGCTAGGTATGATCCCCTGGATGGAGTTCTGGGCCATGTGGATGATTAGTCTCCCACTTAGGCCAAAAGCCTAAGCTTGGGGGGAGGTATGCCGACAAGTTCACTCATTTTATCATATTCATATCATGTCGGTACTTTGTATATCCATGTTTTAGTTTGTTTCTTTTCTTTTGTTTCTTGTATCCATTTCATTTTCGCAAAACACCAAAAGACCAAAAATATTTCCTTTATTTCTCTTGCTTTTGAATTTGTAGTGCTAGTTTACTTTATTTTTCATTTCGGTTTGTTATTCAAAAATCCAAAAAGATTTTGCTTTGTTTGCTTGTTTCTTTCTATGCTTGCTTTAATTCGAAAACCCAAAAATATTTGTTGTTCTTCTGCGTTTTGTATAGTTGTTTCAGGAGTTCGAAAAATTTCGTGGTTCCACTTGGGCTTGGTTATCATTTCACATCATTCAAGCCACACAAGTGAAAAGCAATAATGACGATTACGACAATCGGATGTGGTAAAAGGCTGGTATGAACTCTATTTGTTTTTCATTTTTGTAAATATCCTACTCATGTGAACATGCTTAGCTATCATGGTAGTGGTTATGTTATTTAATGATTGCTTAGTAGTTCATGTCTTCTTATGGTCAGTACCAAATTGCTAATAGTAATAACATGTCATATAGATATTTACATGCATTGTTCTATTCGTAAAACGGTATGGCAGGATGGTATCCTCCTCTGAATAATTCACTTGATTCGACTTGGCACATGCTCACACATGTTATGACTGAAAAATAAAGTCAATTAAGCCTTGATGATCTATTTTGCCTCAGAGTTTTAGTATCATCTTTATGCCTCCGTTAATTTTATTTTGTCGCAAGCATGATTATGACCGTTATCGCTCTCGTGGTTGTCGCTTCCCAGTCTATTGCTAGCCTTCACTTGTACTGAGCGGGAATGCTGCTCGTGCATCCAAATCCTTTAAACCAAGTTATCCCAAAGAGTCCACCAAAAATTCCTATGCATGGTATTTCAAGCCATTCCAAGTAAATTTGCATGTGCTACCTTTAAAACTTTCAAAATATTTCCCTTTTTGTGTCAATGTTTACTAGCTCATGAGGAATTAGTGTGGTTATTCTTTATTCTATTTGTCAAATGGACTTTTACACCTGGACTAGCGGCATATACATCCGCTTATCCAATAATTTTGCAAAAAGAGCTGGCAACGGGGTGCCCAGTCCCAATTAATTACAACTTTAACCAATTAATTCTCTTCACACTTTTGCCCTGATTCATCAGTAAGCAATGACAAACAGTGAAATACCTGAATGTGTGTAAACCAAAGAGAAAGAGGGATGATCTGCCTTGCTGGTAGAAATAACGTCCTTCATGGGAGCCGCTCTTAAAAGTCCGTTTGACAGGTAGAATACTGTTCTCACCCGCTACCATTCGTTGACAATTAACAAACACCTCTCAAAACATTTTTACCTCTGTTTTTAAAATAAAAAGCTCTAGCACGTGTTAATCCCTGCTTCCCTCTGCGAAGGGCCAATCTTTTATTTTTATGTTGAGTCACCATCCTTTCTTTGAGCACTCTTCGAGAGCATAACTGTCGTTCTTAGTGTAATGTGCTTGTCCCAGGATACGATTAATTGAGGTATAACTATGATACTCTTATCTTTGATTTTTATATCTAGTCTTCACTTGAACTTGAGGTGCCTTGGCATTTATGTTTTGCCCTTCAAACAAAGGCAAGCGAGATACCACTTTGTCATATCTTTTTACGAACATTGCAATTCTTGTGGATAGATGTATGCTATGTTATTCATTCTTAGTACTTTGGTATCTTTTCATGATTTGCATAACTACTAGGTGTCATTATTTGCATGGTTCCTATTATGAATTGCCTAAGTAATTGATCATATAGTAGGTATGTATACATCATATGAAGCAAATGTGTTCGTAAAAGTTTCTTTTATCGCACTCAGTTGTTAACTGAATTGCTTGAGGACAAGCAATAAGCTAAGCTTGGGGGGAGTTGATACGTCCAAAACGTATCTACTTTTCCGAACACTTTTGCTATTGTTTTTCCTCTAATTTGTGTGATTTGAATGCAACTAACACGGACTAACGCTGTTTTCAGCAGAATTGCCTTGGTGTCTGTTTTTGTGCAGAAAGTCAAAGTTTTAGGAAAATTCCAAAAAATTCCAGAAATTCTATTTTTCCAGAAGACCCACGGAGCCAGAAGACGAAGCGAGAGAGGGTGCACAGGGGCACCACACGCACCCAGGGCGCGGGTGGGCCCTTGCCGCCCCAGGGGTGGTGTGGCCACCCTGTGTGGCCCCCGACGCTCCCCTTTGGACTACTTAAAGCCTCTGACCTAAAAACTTCGGGGGGATCGACGCTTTTTCCAGAAACCTTCCAGAGCTCCGCCGCCATCGAAAACCCTATTTCGGGGATCAGAAACTCCGTTCTGGCACCCTGCCGGGACGGGGAATTGGAGGAGATCATCGCCATCATCACCGCCACCTCTCCATCGACCATCCATGACCCCCATCCATGTGTGAGTAATTCCCCGCTGTAGGCTGAGGGGATGGTAGGGATTGGATGAGATCATTCATGTAATAGTTGTGAGATTTGTTAGGGCATGGTGCCTAGTATCCATCGGTAGTACTTTATGTCATTGTTGCAACTTATTATGCTTAATGCTTGTCACTTAGGGCCCGAGTGCCATGATCTCAGATCTGAACATGTTATTGAATCATGAGAATAATTATTGTTTTGGATCATATCTATAAGTTGTATACACACGTCACTGTCCGGAACCCGAGGCCCCAAAGTGACAGAAATTGGGATAACCGGAGGGGATGGTTGCGACGTGAGGATCACATGTGTTCACGGAGTGTTAATGCTTTGCTCCGGTGCTTTATTAAAAGGAGCACCTTAATTACCAGTAGTTTCCCTTGAGGCCCCGCTGCAAACGGGCTGGTAGGACAAAAGATGTTGTGCAAGTTTCTCATTGCGAGCACGTACGACTAAATACGGAACACATGCTTATGATTGATTACTTGGATACCTTATTATTATTTATCTGCAATTGCCCTATGTATGACTATTTCATGAATTATATCATCCATGCGCCCGTTCATCCATCCCTATGCCTACAGTATTTTAATCCTGCTGTCTACTGCAATTATTACTGCTGTTTTATTTTACTGCTGCTATTATTTCACTACTGCTACTGTCATAAAACTGTTGCTACTGATAAACTGTGTCGAGCAAGTCTACTTCCAGGTGCAGCTGAACTGACAAATCATCTGTCAAGGCTTATAAATATTCTTTGGCTCCCCTTGTGTCGAATCAATAAATTTGGGTTTTACTTCCCTCAAGAGTTGCGATCCCCTATTACTTGTGGGTCATCATGGTTGTTTAATCAGTGTAAAAGAATGGACCGGGGTCCACAGTTCACTAGTGGTGTCTCTCCATAAAAGATAACAACATGTTGGGTGAACAAATTTACAGCTGGGCAATTGACGAATAGTGAGCGCATGACAAGCATATACATGACATGTTGACTATGATATTAATTGGGCATTACGACATATAATAGACCGTTATCCAACAGCATCTATGACTAATAATCCACCGCCGGGTTGTCATCCGAGTCCCCGTTGGTATTAAGTTGCAAGCAACGGATAATTGCATTAAGTAAAGTGCGTAATGTAAACAAACACATATGCCCGTGGACATAGCATCGTTAGGTATCCCTAGTGGCAACAGCACATCCACAATCTTAGAACTTTTGTCACTGTCCCAGGTTAAACGGAGACATGAACCCACTATCTAGAATATACTCTCTCTTGGAGTTACAAGCATCTACTTGGCCAAAGCCTCTACGAGTAACGGAAAGCATGCAAGATCTTAAATAACATATGAGATAGATTTATAATCAAACTTGACATTATTCAATATTCATCGGATCCTAGCAAACACAACATGTAGCATTACAATAATATGATCTGTTTCATGTAGGGCAGCTCACAAGATCTAAACTTGATGGCACAAAGTGGAGAGACAACCATCTAGCTACTGCTATGGACCCGTAGTCCAAGGATGAAAAACTCACGCATCACTCCGGAGGGCAGGCATGGCGATGTAGAAGCCTCCGGTGACGATTCCCTTCTCCGGCAGGGTGCCGGGAAGAGTTCTGAACCCTCCCGAGCTAGGGTTGACCGACGGCGGCGTCTCTGGATATTTTCGTGAATATTGCTCAGGTACTTAGGGTTTTTCGCGTCGGGGGGAATAAGTAGGCGAAAGGGCGGCGATGCGGACCCCCGAGGGGCCCACACCACCCCAGGGCGCGGCAGAAGGGGGGCCCGCGCCCTGGGTGAGTGTGGCCTCCTGGTGGCCCTCTCTGCTGCTCCTTCGCTCCGTCAGGCGTGTTCTGGAAAAATAGGCACCCCCGTGTAGTTTCGTCCAATTCCGAGATATTTCCAGACTAGCTTTTCTGGAATAAAAAACAGCAGAAAACAGGAACTGGCACTACGGCATCTTGTTAATAGGGTAGTCCCAAAATGTATAAAAGTGATATAAAGTAGATGCAAAACATGTAGCAATTGGTATAAAACAGCATGGAACATCAAAAATTATAGATACGTTTGAGAGGTATAATGCTCAATCAGTAAGAAGCACACGGATCGTGTGTTTCTTTCTAGCGCTTGTGAGCCATTGGATCAGGGTTGTGTTTCTTTTGAGGGCTTGTGAGCTGTTGGATCAGCACTATCACGACCACTTCGTGAGCCACACAACCCTATATATGCCCACCTCTCGGACATGTTCGGCACTCAGTGTGACTCATTGTAGTTCATTTGGTTACAAAGCTCGGATTCCCTGCATACATTCGACGGTGCATTTGATATGCGGGCACTCATAGGCCACCGTCGGGTGTATGCGGGGGAAACCGTAGGTTTTGTTCTATATACAATCCTTCAGTTTATTGACCGAATACAAAATCATTCGGATTCTCTGCATACATCCAACGATGGATTTGATATGCGGGCAACTCAGCCACCGTAGGGCTGTATGTAAGGGGAAACCGTGTGTTTTGTTCCAACTTTTTCGAGCGCTTGTGAGCCGTTGGAGTTTTTAGAACCAAAAATCAGGTTTAGAGTTTTCTTCTGAGTTTTCAGAACACAGTTACATAAAGGTTTAATTCATTATTACACATCACTAACAACATCCCTATATAGTTGTGGTATAAACTTTTTCTTCGTGTGTGTCTCTTCTTCTGATTGCGCCGTAACCATGGACATTCTTCACATTTAAAATGATCTTGCTCAGTGTTCACTGTGAAGGCAGAATTTCATCAAACTTATTGTAATATTCTGACATGTCTGTCTTGTCCTCTACTCCCACCATGTCTTGTTCTTTAATTTCAGGAGTCAGTGCTCCGGGTTTCGAGCGTACAATATTCATTGTGTAGAAACTGTGTGTGTGCTTGGGTGAAAGAATATGCCCGTCCATACATTTGTAGCCTTTCTTCCTAGCGTGCCTTTTCTACGCAGTCTCCCCTCATGGCGCGATTGAGGACACCGACAGCTTAAGGTCTGGAATAAAAGTCAACACAAAACTCAATGACCTCCTCTATTCCATAGCCTTGGAGATGCTTCCTTCTGGCCTAGCACGTTTTGAACGTATTTCTTATAGACTCCCATGAGCTCTCAAAGGGGAACATGTTGTGTAGAAATACAGGACCAAGAATGGAAATCTCATCGTCTGGTGAACTTATGAGGTTGCTTTAATATTTAAAAAAGTATGTGGGAACACCAACTCGAAACTGACAAGACATTGGACACATCCTTCTGTAAACTTGGTGAGTTACTGGATCGATTACCTTCTGAGAAATTGCAACAGAAATGCACATATTAGCTTCACAATGGGTACTCGAACATTTTCCGGTAGAAGCCCCATCAATGCAACAGAAAGTAATTGTGTCATAAGACTTTAGGTTTTGAATTTTTTTCTCTGCCATGTTTATTATTCCCTTTATATCGGCGAGAAGCAGACGGGACCTTGATTCTGCTCAGAACTTCAAAAAAGATCTCCTTCTCTCTTTGGTAAGCGTAGCTGGCAGACCTTGATACTTTTCTGGATCAGGTCGTCGTTCGTTGCATACGTTTTTGTGTGCAGCCGTGCATCCGGTGTATCTTTCATCTTCCCATACACGCCAAGAAGGCTTAGCAGGTTCACGCAAAGATTTTTCGTCACGTGCATCACGTCGATTGCAGAGCGCACCTCTAGGATTTTCCAATAGGTTGCTCCCAAAATATAGAATTTTTCTTCCACATGGGTACGTGTCTGTCGGCGTCATTCGGAACAGATTGTCCGCCAGGACCCTTTCCAAAGATTACTTTTAAATCCTTGACCATGTCATATATATCAACACCAGTAGGGCAGGTAGGCTTCGTCCGGTGATCTGCCTCACCTTTGATATGCTTGCCTTTCTTTCCTACGGATGTTTGTTTTGGAAGAAATCGACGATGTCCCGGGTACAGATTCTTGTTTGCTAAATATATACTTTCAGTGTCACCTAAACAGTGTGTGCATGCATTGTATCTCTTGTTTGACTGTCCTGAAATGTTACTAAGAGCAGGCCAATCATTGATGGTTACAAACAACAACGCTCGTAGGTCAAATTCCTCCAGTTTGTGCTCATCCCACACATGTACACCTTCTTCACGCCACAACTGTAAAAGTTCATCAACCAATGGCCTCAGGTACACATCAATGTCGTTGTCGGGTTGCTTCGGGACTTGGATGAGCACTGGCATCATAATGAATTTCCGCTTCATGCACAACCAAGGAGGAATGTTATAGATACATTATGACTGGAGCTCTGCTCCCCAAAAGGATTAAACCCATCTGTACTTAGACCAAACCTTATGTTCCTTGCGTCACGTGCAAAGGTCGGGAAGTCTCTGTCGATTTTTCTCCACTGCGACCCATCAGCGGGGTGTCTCAGCATCACGTCTTTCTTACGGTTTTCTTTGTGCCATCGGAACAACTTGGCATGCTCTTTGTTTTGGAACAAACGTTTCAACTGTGGTATTATAGGAGCATACCACATCAACTTGGCAGGAACCCTCTTCCTGGGGAGCGGCTCGCCCTCAACATCACCAGGGTCATCTCGCCTGATCTGGTACCGCAATGCACCGCATACCGGGCACGCATTCAAATTCTCGTACTCCTCACCGTGGTAGAGGATGTAGTTATTGATGCATGCATGTATCTTCTGCACCTCTAATCCTAGAGGGCAGACAACCTTATTTGCTTCGTACGTACAGGGGGCAATACGTTATCCCTTGGAAGCATCTTCTTTATTATTTTCAGCAAATTTTTAAATCTCTTGTCAGATAGACCATTCTCTGCCTTCTACTGCAGCAATTCCAGTGTGGTACCCATCTTTTTCTGGCCATCTTCGCAATTTGGGTACAACAATTTTTTGTGATCCTCTAACATGCTCTCAAACTTCAACCTCTCATTTTCAATTTCGCAATTTTATTTGTGCATCAAGAATGGCCCGACGAAGATCATCATCGGGCTCATCAACAATGGGCTCTTCTTCACCTTCGTGTTCCCCCATTGTAGTACCATCGTCTTCAGTGAACATAGGATAGTTGTCGTTATCCTCTTCTTCTTCATTGTCTTCCATTATAACCCCTCTTTCTCCGTGCATGGTCCAACAATTATATCCGGACATGAAATCAGACTGCAACAGGTGGACGTGAAGGGTTTTTGAGGTAGAGTAATCCTGCGTATTCTTACGAACACTACATGGACAAGAAATAAAACCATTCGGTAGCTTGTTTGTCTCAGCCACACAGAGAAATTATGCATGCCATTAATGAAGTCGGGACAGTGTCGGTCACCGTACATCCATTGCCGGCTCATCTGCATTATATAAATATATAAAAAACTATTACACTACATCATGAATATGTAATAGTGACCAAATTAATTAATACAAGTTCATCACATTAAAACCAAATTAGAGTAGTGACCAAATGTAATACATAGTTCACATAAAACATACATTGAAACTAACATACAACTATCTAATGCATTTAAATGCAACAACAAATGCGATCAAAATCGCAACTAAGTTAACTATTGATCCAACAGCATAATGATACCAAGCCTCTTTATTAATTGCATATTTTCTAATCTTTCTAATCTTCAAGCGCATTGCATCCATCTTGATCTTGTGATCATCGACGACATCCGCAAGATCGAACTCCAATTTCATCTTCTCTTCTTTAATTCTTTTATTTTTTTCTTTCAAATCATTGTTTTCTTTTCAACTAAATTTAACCTCTCCACAAGAGGGTCGGTTGGAATTTCTGGTTCACATACCTCCTAGATAAAAATATCTATGTCAAGCGTTGGTCGGCATAATTGTCATAAACACGAAATGAAACAAATAGTTATAAAAGATAATATACCACATCCGAATCATAGACCGGACGAGGCCGACGTGGGTGGATATCAAAACCATGGCACTATACATATAAAAAATAATCATACAAGTAAGAAAATTATACAAGTAATAATTATGCATCTAAATCATACAAGTAAGATTTTTTTAAATAAAGATAAAAACAAGAGGCTCACCGAGGTGGTGCCGGTGACGGGACGGCACGGGCGATCCACGGCGGTGAGGACGGGATGCCGGATGAAATATGAAATATAAAAACTTCCTAACTAGCTTGCTTAGTCATTTCATCAAACACCTACCTAGCACTTGAAATATGAAATAAGCTAAACAAGCAATGAAATGAGCTAAACAAGCAATGCCGGATGAAGGATAAATTTGCTAACCCTTGGATAGATAAGACGCCGCCTATCTTGACAAATGGTGGAAAAAAATGGGGATGAACTCGACCTCGGGAGAGGAAATAGAGAGAAAATGGAGATGACCTCGAGCAAGAAAATGGAGATGACCGGCTCAGGGTGGAAGATTGTATGGGGAAATCTACGAACCGGTACTAAAAGTACTCGCGCTGGTCCCACCTCTGTGGCTGCCTGCCGCAACCCTCTAGTCCCAGTTGGTAATACAACCGGGACTAGTGCTGGCCGGCGACCTGGCCGTTCGAATCTGGACTAATGGCCCCCAATTATTGCCGGGACAAATGGGCCGTATGGAAGCCCTGTTTTCTACTAGTGCAACAGGCGGCTCTCTTATTCGAGCAAGGTTGTGGTTGAAGAAACCAGTTGAGTATGCATGCCCTGTATAACTAGTGCGCTATAGCTGCACTGATTTTCTTTTCAAAAGTGTCAAATATATATATGCTAGACTACGTACGAGAGCTTTTGAGAAAGTAAGTACACATGGCGTATATCTGCATCCCCATGCGATGTGTGCATGCATGGCTACTGGACATATTCGATCTGCTTGCCTTGTCGACTACAGAGAATCACAAGAGCTGATAAGTAGGAACATTCGTAGAAGCATCTGCACTGGTACGGAAAGTGTGGAGAAGCCCACGAGTAGATTGAGCAAAAACCCGAATTTTTTTTTCTATTAGTTTACTTTAATTTCGGTCACTAGTGAGTCTTTGGATTAACACAAATCCCCCGGCGGTGATACCGATTCCAAGGCATTGTGGCGGACTAAGTATTACAGGAATGCTCGGAGATGTGCATTGTTTCATGATTAACATGCAACATGAAAAATTAGGAAATCCAAAATTTATCAAACAAAATAAAACTACAGGATTGATGGAGAAGAAAACCACGGCTCCTAACTACAAACATACCCCTTCGCTCTACAATTGTCCTCGAATGGTTGCAAAATAAGCTAAAAGGGAGCATACCTAAGAGCTAATTAAGATTCAAAGGTGAGGAGCATTATCGCTACAAATTTACCGCAAGATTTGCAGGATCGAAGAAGATTTACATACTAGAAGAGGTTGAAATATTCCGTGGTAGTCTTTCCTGTACAAGGTATTTTTATATGTCCCCCAACCCTTGCCTAATCTAAGTTTGGTTTCACAAGTTGGTGTCTCAAATATCAAAAGAGCTTAGAATTTGTCAATTGCAAGATATTGCAAGTTTGGTTTCACAAGTATTGCTTTTGAGGTAATCAAAAAATGAACAAAAAAATAGAAAAATATGGAAAAACAAAGTTATTATCAACCCAGTTAGTTCGAGGAAAAAGAGAAACAAAAGCTGAGAAATTTAGTTGGTTGTTAGCAAAAAAAAGTATAAAAAGGA
The DNA here is from genome assembly GCA_947311845.1 of Poa pratensis. Lineage (NCBI taxonomy): Eukaryota > Viridiplantae > Streptophyta > Magnoliopsida > Poales > Poaceae > Poa > Poa pratensis. Next base: position 3,569,882 of record CAMZMU010000118.1, read on the forward strand.
AAAGCTATTAGAAAAACATAGAAACTAAAATTTAGATAATAAGTTACGTGGTATTAATAAAAACCTTTTTGGTATGGTAAAAGACCAATATAAACGGTTGAATTCCTGTGAGAGGGAAAACCTAGACGGCGTGATACTTATGAGACCAAATGTTGTTGTTATTAGAGTTCAGTTGCGGGTCTCATGAATTTACTTAATTTTTTTAACAGTTGAAGGATACCTTTTCTTAGTTTTCTGCTAGCTATTGCTAGCTGTAGCCGGCGCACAAGTTGGGTGTGTGTATATGCATCTTTCGAATGGGTTAAGGTCGTTTTCTTCTTCTTGTATTTCGTCAGCTCTGTTTGTTTTGTAGTTAGTGTGTCAGCACATTGAAGTAATTATATCTAATTATCCTTAATCCTCTATATTTTCCGATGATAACAATGACCTAGCACAAGGGATGATTTGGATATGAATACTGTACTCGAAAAGGGCTTTCGCCCAGCTTAATAAATAAAGCAACAACCACAACACAATCAGCGATACAAACACAACACCACAAATGCTGGGGAAGTAGCACACACAAACTCAAAGGAAAAAATGGAGACATTGGCGGATCGACTAAACTATGGTGACCCGCGACCGCTGCGCCCTCCAAAGAAGTACCACCACGCTCCTAGCACCAAATCGTCGAGTACCAAGCAACACCTTAAGGAAGGAGAGCACTGCTGCCTGGACCATAGGTCCTAGGGTTTCCCCCGGCACACGGATGGGAGCGGACTACGGGTAGCCACGATGCCCTTCAGGAAAGGGAGATGCCCCCATAGGTGGCACTGCGTCGGTGTCAAGCGAGCTTACAAGGATTTCTCCCAAAAGCCCTAGTCCACACCCCCGGACGATCTGTTGCACAGGAGCCCCACAAAGACGAAGCCTCAATGCCACCAGGCTCTCCACCCACCAACTTGCGCCACCATGGTCACGAAGCCGCCATCGTCGTCTCACCGAAGCTGCCGTCATGAGGTCTACAAGACGACTGCATGGGCATTGTACTTGTTAGTGTCCTTGTTCACAAGACTGAGTCTTGGTAAAGCAGACATCCAACCAACACCGACGACGACTCGCATGGGCAGTAGCACGCACAAGGGAACCGGTGATTTCTTATAGCCTAGACCTAATTCTATCTATCCGTCTTTGATCTTAGCTTCATATAAAATTGTTTAAGAACCAATGATTAATATTAAAGAAATAAATCACTGACTTTTTTTTACATGGTTTACCTAGTTTTTCCATGCGAAAAAGGGTCAAATTAATCTCGGGTTTATTCTTTCTTTGTTGAAGCAGATTAAATGTAAGTTGAATAAGTTTATCAATCTAAAAGGAATCAAAATCAAGAATAAAGAATACTAATGTAGAAACAAAATCAAGAGGCAACCTTTCTTTTCGATTACACTAGTGCAATTGTTTTGTTGTGCTAATATGCAGGAGCCATCGTGGCCATATCTTTTCAACACTTATTATAGTGAGATATGCTATATTTTCTTATTAATGTTGAGTGTGCCCTATCATTAATTTCATCCCTATCAAATTATTAGTATGAATATGATACACCTAGGCCAGGGATCATAATTTGGATGTGATACTTATTTAATGGCTAATACTAACACACTAGATTTTATTCCAAGAATGTGTGTATATTTACTATTTCTTTACATGTTTTTGCTCTCAAGTGCCATTTTTTTGTTTCTTTGAAACCAAAATATGGCCTATGCAGACGATCAACCTCCATGTATGATGAATTCTTATACGCACCTCTTTAGAGGGCGGGTGCTCCCGCAATTTCATCAAAATATAAATGATTTACCCAATTTATAAGGAAAACTACATAGAAAACCATTCAAACCTCGACCGAAGATTATTCATTATGTTTACCGATGGCAATGGGTAACCATTACCCGCTTACCCAGTGGGTAAGCAAAATTGTGTACCCAGAGGGATTGCGGGTGTGGGTATGGTAAAGTAGTGCCCATACCCGCATACCCACATACCCATTTATTTTTATTGTTGACATATAGTTCCATGGTACATAGGGTTATTCTGGGGAAATCTCGAAATACTAACCGGCTACGTAATCAGGGGCGGAGACAGTACCCGGCGAGCCGGGGCAGCTGCCCGGGCTCCCTCGCCAACCCGCTCATGCCACGACCCACGACTAATGTCACAACTCGCGAACGACCCCAGTACGCCACACAGCGATCGATCAGGATCAGCCGCCACAGCGCCGCTCGGCTTCTTCATATTCGACGGTTCCACTACAGATCATCCCGAGCGGCAGATCGGGCATCTCGACCCTGCTGGCCGCGGATCCCTCCGACTGGCGACGACATGGCAGCCGGCGCACCTACTATTGTCGGTTCATGCAGAACCGTAGATTGTTTCTGACTTATGATAATTTGGTACCCAACTTTGGGGTATTAAAAATTGGCTTGCACTTTGAACTGCAGTGATACATGCAATTGAATAAGGGATTCCGAGTGGATCGAAGAAATTGGTTTCACTCTCCATGTTTAATATTTCTTTGCGCAACAAGATAAATGATGATTGGTTCAATCACTTGATGATATGTTACACTGAGCGGGAGGTATTCAAATCACTTGATGATGTAGATATTATTCGACGATTTCCTGACTTCAAATCTCATAGAGGGGTTTGCCAAGGAACTTTTAACGTTTTAATGGTATGTGTCATGCCTCCTAATGTGAATAAGTTTTTACAAGTCGATGAATTGGTAATTGTTACTTTATTTTTAATCTTGCAGGTTCTATTTTGGCTAATTGAAAGGACATTTGGATATCTCGGTTTCTCTTCATGACTTTTTTATCTAGTGAGCTATATTGTTTTTTTAGTTATGGTTTACGTTCTTCCAAACTATCATGAGGGTTATTCAACTTGGCACTTATATTTGGGTTATATATATCGAATATCCGGTTGCGATTCTCGATTTTTTATTTAGCTTAAGGTCTGCCCCGGCTCCTATTTTCCCCTGGCTCCGCCACTGTACGTATTTCTCGCTTGTTTTCCTGATTCACAATTCGTAGACAGTCCTCGGCCACGTTGTTTCCTCTCTAGTCTCCACTAATTTTTGATCGATATGGCCATCTTCCTCCCAGCTCCTCATCACCGCCCTGCCCATCCTAAAACTAGACAGTCACCGGTTTCCGCCCTCCGCAAGTCCGCCATCCCGCCCTCTCTGTACACACTCCATTGGACGTGGTAGCCGGATCGGCCCCGCCCGTGGCCGCTTGCCATGGACACTGGTGGAGGCGAGCTCCGCGTGGATGAATGAGTTGTTTTGTTATTCATCTTCATATGCATTGTGTTATTTTATTGTTTATTTTCATATATGTGTGGCGTTTGCCGAATTAGTGGATGAATGAACATACATGGCGATGGTTTTCTTATATATTGTGGATGAATGACTTGTTTGGTGGATTTACCCGCGGTTTTTAATACCCACGCGGGTGTGTGTGTGGTATAAAATTTGTACCTAGACGTGGGTGTGGGTGTGGGTATGGTTAAGATATTAGAACGCGGTTTCGGGTTTGGTTAAATTCTACCCACACCCAATGGATGCGGGTGCCATTGGGAATTATGTTCGTGTACGCCGATGCATAGCTAAAACATACAAGTGATAACCGACAATTATGTTGCCATGTTTTCGTGGCCACGAGCCATATCGTTATGAGTTTTCTTGATTTCCCGAAAATAAAAACTCGAATAATGTTAGCACTTAGCAATGATACAAATGAGAGGAGATTTTTTACGGAAAGCCCGTATGTACATCATTAGCTGATTGGCAATGCCGATATTTAGAAGGATATGTCCAGAGATTTAGAAGAGTATTACGAGTAGCACTCGTTGGATCCTCTAATTAAACCAACACAATCTCGAATCGGAGACGGTGCTAAATATTTGGAGCATAATCAAAGCGCGGGTGGCGGTTTCCTTGTCTTCTCCGCTCCCAAACTCAAGAAACACTCCATAAATAAAACCGACCAACACCTTGCCAAAAAATCCATCCCGCTTCCCGATCCTGTATGCTCGCCGGCGGCGATGCCCAGCACGCTGAAGCGCCCGTCCCTCGTCCGCCTGCTCGCCTCCCTGTGCCCGCCGCCGTCGTCCCGCGCGTCCTCCTTCCCGGTGCAGACCGGCTTCCCCACCTCCCTCGCCGACCTCGTCGTCAGGAACCATGGACGCCTCAGGAATCCCCAGAAGCCGCGCCGCCCACCCGCCACTGCCGCCGCCCTAGCGCCGGTTGCGTCCCCAGTGGTGACCGTCGACGAGCTTCTTCTGACGCCTCAACCGCCGGCCCAGCCTCTCTCGCCTGTGGCGGTGAGGCGGCTGGACGCGACGACCCGGCTGCCGGAGGGCGCCGCGGCGTTCCGGCTCCGCCCGGAGCTCCTAGCGGTCGGCGGTGCCGTGGCGCTCGCGCTCCTCGCGGTGTGGAGCGAGGGGACGGTCGCGGCGTTCACCCTCGCCGCGCTGTCGCTGCTCTGGATCGAGGCCGCCTCTCGCCGGCGACAGCCCCCGGCGCTGCTGGATTCGTGCGGCCGCGGCCCCGTCTCGCCTGTTCGGGTGGCGGAGGAAGCGCCCAGGTCTAGCTGCTCCGACTCCGAAAAGGTGAGCGAGTCCCCCTCCCCTCGGGCCGCCGAGAAGCGCGAGCTCGTGGCGGCAACCGGCGACGGCGACGAACCGACCACCCCGAAGCTGAAGGCGAAGAGATCGCTGAGGAGAATAATCTCCAAGAAGCTGCTGAAGCCCAAGTCGAATGATTCGTCGCGCTCGCTCGATGGCGAGGCCGAGCGCCCGGAAGCCGCCGCCGGCGAGGCCGATCCGGTCCTAAAATCAGAGTCTTTAGTAGCCGCTTCAGAGTCAAGCATAGAAGAATGGTCGTCGTCGTTGTCAGAAGCAGAAGCAGTGGTGGACCGACGAGGGCCCGGTGTCAGATTCCCCCTGTCGGCGTTCGTGCCGGTGATCCTGGCGGGCCTGGCCGTCGGGAAGCTCCCGGCGACGGCGCTGGCCGTGCTCTGCGTGGCGTTCTACTCCGGCGCCGTGCAACGACTGTAGTCCAGCTACTAGCTAGCGACTGTAGCTGGCGATGTGAATGAGGTTTCATCCATCCAGATCGATCCCCTTGAAACCGGGGGAGCTCTGTCGACCATAGATCGATCGAGTTTTTAGTTCGTTCGTTCATGTTGTCCGTTTGTAAAAAATCAGAGTGAGAAACAGAGGAAAATCCATACTTGTTCTTGATCGATCGAGCTACAGCTGCTTTTGTTTGCTTCTCTGGACATGTTATGATTCGTTCTGGAGCTGCTGTCATGTCATGTCTGAAATTCCTGTCCTGTGCATGCATGTTCTTCAGTGACATCGATAGGTACAGACCGTTAACCGATCTGATCAGCAGCAACCAATCAAAATGCTCTCGGCGTCAGGTATTCAACTCTCAGACTGTTCAATCGATCGACCATGCATCACAGAGGAAATCAACGGAGGAGTCGGCGTTTTCCATGTGGCCAGTTCTCCATGGTCGTAGTACCAACCACGAGATTTGAGTAGTCGACGGAGAGTGACAATTATTCAGAGACGACAGGACAAGAGATTCATCCAAGTTTTCGGTCAGAGAAAGAAAACTGTGAACAGAGGAAATATATCGTGATCTTCGTCAACAGTCGAGCAGCGTGCTCCAGGTGTGTCTTTCTGTCTGTCGGGGTACCGTGTTCTTTCAGGCACTGAGACATCATATTTTGATGAATCGTGTCAGTGAGTTGTTGTATTTCAAACATATTTGATGAACTGAGACTGCTTTCCTGGAAACACCAGGCCGCATGGAATCAAATCAGGCCATCCATTCATTCCCGTGTACCTTGTGATGACCTTGGATCATCAGTTCAGTTGAGTGCCCATCCTGACCACCTCGAAACTGGGGGAGCTAGACCATGTTAGCTTATTCGTCTGTGCCATTTCACCCCTGAATTTGGTTCCTGGATCCTCACCTGTGATGCAATCTGATCAACGGTTAAGTTCTCAGGCCAGAAGCTAGGGTGCCGTCGATGGATGATGATTTCACACTGACCCATGCATGGAAGGACTTTGAGAAAGCCTATGACCGCGTAGATTGGACCTTCCTTAGGGAAGTCTTACTCCGGAAGGGCTTTGACCCGAGCCCACACCCAAAACTAACCATTTTGTTCTTCCTTCTTCCATTTCCGAATTTTTTTCTGCTTCTGCGGAGAGATTAGTTATAGTGATGATGCATACTTATATTAAACCAATCAATCATGCGTGGATTCAACAAGAAAGAAATATTCGTGCCTTCTACATGTTCGTGAGTAACACCAGGCACACGTACGGCTAGCTTGTCAAGTGATAATGATTTAGAGACAGTAACAACAACAGCGGGAAATTCAACTTCTTGGTCATAAAATATCTAGCGATAGTAATTTTGAGACAACAGCACGCATAAGTGATTCATGTTCTTGGTGAAAATATCATGATCTTGATAATAAAACAGTTTAGCAGCGTGCTGCTGTTCTGTGTCTGTCGGCAAGGGCGGACCCAGAAATATTTTTGAGAGGGGGCACACTATGTGACTGGGGGCATTTCTTCTAAAGTTCAAATATTTCGAATATGTTCTTCTAAAAAATGAAAATATTCTATTTGATTTTCAAATTTTGAGTGGGGGCCAAGGCCCCCACTAGTTTGTACCTGGGTTCGCCCCTGTCTGTTAGGACGTGTGGTACATTGGATTCCGAGTACGGATGGTGTCCCTGTGATTGGCTGGGTTTTAGACACATTTCGTATATCATGAACTCATGATGGAACTGATTTCTTTAAAAAAAATTTGACAAGTTTCATGATTAAACTGATCAGATTGCTTTTCCGGGAAACAACATACCGCATGTAACAAGATGGGTTGGGCCGACTGCTAGGCTACTTGCTGGAGTAGAACTAGAGGCGCGCTCCATAGGTAACAGGGAGGGGTTGGGTAGAAATGGCCCCAAAGGGGCGAGGGTTGACTTTAAAATCCTTTTCATCTATTTTTATTGCCCTTGGTGCTCTTTTGAATTATATGGGCATTTAAACTTGTTTTAAACAAAATACGATATTATTTAGGAGCGTTCGTAACATATTAGAGAATATCCATTACTTTTTATCTGCGATTTTTTGAGACCTTCAGAATGACATTTAAAATAAGGAGGAAATTAGCAAATTTTAAGGTTTTTTTAAACATCCCTCAATGCATTTTCTTAGAAAAAATAAACATTATCTCATGGTATTCTCATGATAAAATATACACTCTCTCATGGTATGTTCTAACTCGCATATGTGCTCCTTTATCATGTGTTTCTTCCTTTATCATGTTCAGACTGAAAGGACAAGGATGTCGCCTAGATGGAGGGGGTGAATAGGCGATTTAAATTTTTCCGGTTTAAGCTTGATAATTGCGGAATAAAACTACATGTTTAAATTAACAAACCAATAACCGAAATATACTAGGCTCACCTATGTGCACCAACAACTTATGCTAAGCAAGACAAGCAACAAAGTGATAGCAAAATATAAGACTTCAAGCACGAAGTCTATCACAATGTAAAGTGCATAGATAAAGAGCTCGGGTATAGAAATAACCGAGACACGCGGAGACGATGATGTATTTCCGAGTTCCTCCTTTTTAGAGGAGTACGTCTTGTTGTAGGAGTTTCAAACTCAAACGCCACAAATGACCTCACCCTATTCTCCGATGAACCTTGCCCAAAAGCTCGTTTCACCTTCCACTATTGGAATACTTCAAGGCGGAATCTGGAGCCTTTACAAACAATCTTGAGGCACAACCCACAAAAGGATTAGGAGCTCCCAAGTGACCACAAAAGGTCTCAACCACCACCAACGGCATCTAGAGTCCAAAGACCCAAGAGTAACAAGCTCACAAACTTTCAACTTCCACGAATCTTCGTGGAGAGCACAAACCGATGCACACAACAATGGCAAGAGCACAAGTGCTCAAATCCTTCACTCTCAAATCCCACCAAAAGCAACTAATGCTTATGGGGGAGAAGAGAGGAAGAACAAAAAAGAACTCAACAAATGGAACTGCAAGATCTAGATCCAAAGGGTTCCCCTCACTTATGGGAGAGATGGATTGGTGGAAATATAGATCTAGATCTCCTCTCTCTTTTTTCGCTCAAACATATGCAAGAATCATGGGAAGAAATGGGAGAGGGGCAAGATTTCCAAGGTCAACAATGGAGGTGAGAGAGGGGGAAATTTCGTGCTTGGAAGAGCTTATCTCTTTGGGGAAGAAGGGGGCCTTTTATAGGTCCCCAAGAAAAAGAGCCGTTGCAAAAAAGTCACACCGGAGACTCCGGTCTGGCAGACCGGAGACTCCGGTCCAAGTGAAGAAACCGGTCCAAAAAGTGGTCCGGAGAATCCGGCCAGACCAGAGACTCCAGACAGTCTCCAGTGAAACTCCGGACCGAGTCCAGTACGTGACACCAACAAAGACTTAGCCGATTTTTCGACAGACCAGAGGCAGACCGGAGACTTTGCCCTGAGACCGGAGACTCCGGTCTCTACAGACCGAAGACTACGGCCTAGAAAATCCTGCAGCAACTCAGCAAAACTGTAAACACCAAAACTTTCTCATACGAATTCCAAATCAGGTGAAACCAATTTTGTTGGAAAGATAGAAGCAAGGCCTACCCTACAAATATTAAGGGTCACAAATATAAGGGGGTATCACACATGGGAGGGTGTGGATCCTATCTCGAAGGTGGACCGGTAATATTTCCAACACCGAGAACGCAACAAGTTTTCCAAGCAAAAACCGTTTTCGAAGAACTTGGTCTTGTCATGAAGATCACAACAAGCGCCAAAACCCAACTAGGAGAAAAACCAAATAAGAACCAAGAAAGATGATGATGCCAAGTATGCAAAGGTTTGAGCTCTCCACAAAGATGCGATCAAATTACTCACTTGAGAGTCCCTCTTGATAGTACGCCGTCTATCCTAAAACCTGGTCTCATACAATACCACGAGACCGATAAAATAGAAACCCTATCAAGATCATACATTTGCCTTGCGCATTCCACTTGAGCTAGATGATGACGATCTTGATCTTTCAAGTGGACCACCTTTCTTGATTGCGCTTTGCTTGGTGAAGACTTTAGTCATCACTTTATCTTCTTCTTTTAATCTTGATACCAACACATGGTGTTAAAGCATTGCCAATGAACAAGCTCTATAAAGATAGCTCAATGGAACCAATAGTCCATAGAGATTGTCATTAATTACCAAAACCACACATGAGTGCTCATGCACTTTCACAGACTCCTTTCATAAGCAGCATTAGCAAACTTGCCACTTTAACCTTCATGTGAGCTTCATAATGTTCATCTAGAAGAAAAAGTGTTTTGGCGTTTTAGAAGGGTTCCAGCTCAGCGGCAATTCTTCTCGTCCTCTCAGCTCAAGCAAACAATGGTTTGGGGAACATGCATCGATATTTGTCTCCGATCAGTATTCCAACCAGTTGAGTTGTGGGCAATTCAAATTCAGAAAACATTCATCACATATATATGATTTGGGTTTGGCTTTATGTTCGGTAATTCGCGAGAAACAGCAGCAAAGGTCGAGCAGCCGTTCACATAACAAGTCCGCCAAAAAAATCAGACAAAAAATAAAAACAACCAAGCATGATTCAGACAATTGTAATAATACTGGAATGCAAACATGTGGCACCTCAGAAGGGAGCATCATGGAGACTACAGAAATTTCAATGATGAGGCCAAAAGAATATAAATGCTACTAGGGGCAAGAACATGAATGAAAATAGCTGTATGATTCACACCTCGTTGAAGAACAGTTAGGAACTTGCAATCTGCCATCTTATCAGATATAGATGAGAGGAAAAGTACAAATAATAACCTGAGAATGCCAAAGATATACAAAGACCCTCTTATCAGATACACTCCAATTTAGGACCCCAGGACTGTTGTAATACTTGCTGATGTATATTCCCTTTTCAGATCAATATGTTTAAAAGTTAATAATCTCAAAAATGAAGAAATATGGAAGAACTCCATCAGCTGTATGCAGATAATAGCAATATCTGGTGGATGCAACACTAGTTCAATAATCAAATGCAGATACACTCATAAACAGCAAAACTCACATTTATACCCAGTTTACAAGGTAAGGCAGTAGCAAGATATGGCGTACTCCCAAATCATCGAGACACATTATGTATGCAAAAAATTAAATAAAAAACTCAGCTGGTCGAGCAATGACCTACTGTGAAGCAAACACAGTAAAAAGCGAAGAGAACGTGCAAGATGCTGACAGAAGCAAATAACATGGCTTGTTTGCATGGCTCTCATCTTCATAGGTTTGGGTGTTATAAGGAAGTATTTGACAGAACTGACGACAAACAGGGCTTAAAAGACTACAAACACAAACTTTACTTCATGCCCATCTGATCCTTGTTCCTACCCGACAAAACTAGTCAGACAGGTATTAACAATCAATTAGTCCTAATGTTGTCTCACTGGAAGTCAAAATCGTTAAGAGGAGCCGGAAATGCTCTTTTCTGGCTGTACCTTCTCATGTTAAGTAGTTCCCAGTTTTGCAATGATATTGCAGAGTGAGCTGTGTGCATCATATACATAGATTTGTCACAAGAGTATAGAAAAAAAATAGCATAGATAGCTCACTTAATGTCACAAGGTTTCAGGATAATACAGACTTGAAAAACTACAAAAACGCCATAACTAATAAGCTGATAGCAAAGAATAACCCCTAAATGGACCAAACGAGGATTTTGTCAACACCAGATTAGGAAGGGATCAATTTCCAAATCATGGACATGCTCCTGGAAATAGGAGAGACAACTTTTAGTTGTAAAATGAACACGAGCACCTCTTGAAGCCCTCTTGTCCAGCTGAAGCTTCCTACGCTGTTCTTCCAGGAACTCCTCGTTGTAATACTTGGAATGAACCAAAAGTGTCATCAACTCTAGCACTTTCGCATTCAACACAAAGAATGTAAGAAAGTTAACTTGCGATTTGACACCACGAAATCCAAGAGGCGATTCCAACACTAATATCTTCAGAGAGAGAGGTCAATACATTTGACGAGATCTTTGTGTTTACGACGCCACGAATTGATTGGTTTTGTGCTGCAACCCTATAAATTACAAACACAAATAATCGAGTCAGCCACTTGAGAAGAAAAGTAGATCAAAGTGTAGAGTAGTAACGTCACCTGAATGTACAGCTTCTCCAAGGATGGAAAGCATGTTAAGAATTCAATAGCCATATCCAAACTAAAAGGGTTGGTGTCGACACGTAAAATCTTGACTGAGTGGAACTTATCACTCGGCAAACCCTTTAGAAAACATGAAAAGCGTGGCATATACGTAAATGTTTTGTACATACCGTACTAGTTTAAGTGTGAATGAGAATTAGCGGTACCTGAATAACTGTGGAGGGAAACACAAATGTGTCGCTATCTGAATAACTGGAAAGCCCTACCATCTCCAAATTGGGCGCCGCGCCTACCAATACACGGATGCCACGGTTGGCACGAAGAAGTGCCCTTTCAAGGCAAGGGGCATTGTGGATGATGATTTCATTCAACTGGACACGGTGTTCTGTATCGAAGTGAAAATTATTATGATATCCAAAGCCTCTCAGGGTAAGGGAGTCGATCCGGAGGCGACGAAAGCCAATGCAAGAAATCATCAGCAAGGACTCCAGGATGGGGCAGCCGCCAATGAGGCTATGCAGCGAGCACTCTGAGACGGTGGCATTGTTGAGTCCGAGCTGCCGAAGCACGGGGAGATGGAGCACTTGGATGGTCAAGTCCGGAATGCGGCATCTTATGAAGTCGGCAACACGGAGGGTGGACGAGAAGCGGAAGACTGATAACGGCATCGGGGGCGCAACACTGTTGTCCGACAGCTCCAGCTCCAATTCTTGGATGTTATCCAGACCGGGGAGCGGAGCCAGCCGTCCAAGGCAGCGTGTCGGCCGCCGAGGGTGCAAGTGGAGACGCAGAAGCGGCGGCCGGGGCCCGCGTGGGTGGAAAGGACGCGCGACACGACTAGGTCGAGTTCAGGCCCGTGCCCAGCGATGCCGCGGCGGTCGAGGTTGAGAGGCGCGGAGCTCCAGAGATGGCGCCACCGGGGCGAGAGGATCGGGGTGCGTGCGCTGTCCTTGGTGTGGACTGGGGAGGAGGGTGATGATCTCGCCGAGGAGGGCGTCGGGGAGAGCGCTGATACGGTCGATGGCGCCTCCGGCCGGTGGATGGCAGGTTGTGCGGCTCTCCTCCGCGGCCGGAGCCCTCCTCTTCCTCGACCTAGCACTGGCCGCCTCCATCTCCTTGGCCGGCTGCAAAGGGGTGCACGGCTACAGGTTTACACTACACGGGAAGATGAATGGGAAATGCATGTGAGCAAGCGAGCGAGATGCGGGAGGGGGCTTATGAAGAGAAGCGAGCAGGGCCTTTTGTTCTGGGGACTCGAACGGTCCTTTGAGGAATTAAGCATTGGGAACAAGCACTCTGTTAATAGTCTCATCGGGAAGAGATGTGGCGCATCGGGCTTGATGAAGCATTTGACTAACTACTGCATGCACTGCAAGTCCAAGGGGCAAATCAGATCACAATGTCGTACGGAGATGCTTGGTCTCCCAAACAGCTTGGACATATGAATTCCAAAATGCAGCCGATCGAGCAGCTCTTCAAGCATTCCAGCCTGGTGTGGCGGCGGGAGGGGAAACCCTAAACCTAGCCCTCGGCCGTCCCTCTCCGCTCCCTCCCCTCGCCGTCGCCATTGATCTCGGCCGGCACAGCCTGGCTGGCCGGCAGCGGCGAGGATCGTTTGTCCTCCCGAGTCGAGGGGGCCGGCGCGGGCCGGTGTCCTTGGCGGAGGCGTGCCACGGCGTCCTCCTCGGCAGCGTGTGGCGGCGGCCGTCGCTAGGGCGTGGACGGACGGCAGGGGAGGCGCCTCTGTCTTTGACGGCGGTGGCGGCGACCTGGGACCTCCATGATGGCGGCTGGGAGGTGGGGTTGGATCCTGCCGGCGTCGGCACCCTGGATGCGGCGGCTGGCTTCGCCGGCCTGCGGATTTCAGGCGATGGCGGGACGGATCAGATCTCCGCGAGGAGTGAGGAGTAGTGAGGGTTCCGATCTTGGCGTCCTCCTGCCTCTCTGGTTCCTTTGCGGCGAATCTTGGAGGAAAGAGTGTCGGCCGGCGAGAGCTGGGCTCCGATGGCGGAGCCGACGACGGCGGCGCCCGCGGGCGTTGTTACCTTGTTGAAGGAGTCGTTGCTGCGACGCTCTAGCCTCCCTCCCTGATGCTCCGGAAGAAACTCCAGATCTGGGTGTCCCGGATCGCACGATGGCGGCACTTCCGGTGTCGTTCTTCTCCTTGGGGGCATCGTGTTGGAGCACATCCTGGCTGGAGAGGTCTGATGGTGGAGCGGCGTGCCATTTTCCGCGTCGACAATGGTGACTCGGCAGCATGGTGCAGTGGGGTCTCGGCGTGGATGCGTGCGAATGAACGAGGGCAGGGCGGTGGTGCTGTTTGGCGTCATGGCGCGTCGCCGGCTGGCCTTGCAAGGTCATGGCGTTGATCTTTGCCTGAAGATGGGTTAGAGGAAGATGGCGGAAGCGACTTCTGTAACGCGCTTAGGTGGGAGGGTCTGCTGGACCGGTACTCCGGTTGTAGATGATGCGCGTAGGTGGGAGGTCAAGGCATACGACTTTGATCATGTCCACCTCCATCATAGTTGTAGCGACTTTTTGTTGCCGAGCGGTGGACTTCGGTTTGATCAGTGTTGCAACTTGTAAGCTTTGTTGAATAATTGCGGATGGCTGTGTGCATCATTTTGATGCAGAGGCCGGGGATCCTCACCCCCTTATCTAAAAAAAAAAGCATTCCAGCCTGGTCAACCACCTATTGCAGAGAGGAGAAAAAATAAAGATTCCACTGAAAACTAAGGTGTTTGCGTGATATCTTCGTTGATGAGTGATTCTCACTGAAGATAAGCTTGCAAGGCGTAATTGACAAGGAAACAAATCGTGTGTCTTTTGTCATCATGACGAGAGTATACATCACCTTTTCTTCCGTTATAATTTTGCTAGGTCTATATGGTCAGCCATTCAGATAGCGTCGAATTTATATCCACCTCGTAGTGTTGCAAATATATTTGGCAATTGGCTCAATGGTGTAGATTCTAGGTTTAAGTATCTAATTAGGGTAGGAGCGATTGCCGTTATTTGGTCGCTATGGCTATGTAGAAATGACAAGATTTTTAATGACAAATGTGGCTCTCTTATGCAGGTCATCTACCGGTGTACGGCTTTGATCCGTTCATGGACGCCACTGCAGCGTGTGGAGCACCGAGCCCTAGTCACGGAGGCGTGTACGCAGTTGGAGGATTCGGCGAGGGTTTTTTTTTCCAACATGGGTGGTAGCATAATCTACGGATTGGTCCTCTAACAGTTTAGTCGTTTTTACAATTTCTCATGATGATATGTAACTCGCCTTTTTATTTTCGCTGTTTCGATACCTTGTGGACGTGTGGCTGTGTGTATCTTAGTTATGCAGAGACCGGGTACATGCTTAAGACTTTTTAAGTAATAAAGTTCCCTTTATCAAAAAATGTATTCAGGATTTATCATTTTTTGGTTCAAGTAATCACTGAAAAACAATTAGTTTACATTTTTTCACTTTTTGTGTAGGTCGCATATGGAAACATAATTCTATAAAGATTATGCATAGATACTAGACATCTATATGGACATGATTCAAATCCTATGAACTGCGGTGACATCTTTCAGTTGTAAAATGACCCGAACACCTCTTGAAGCCCTGTTGTCTAGCTGAATGAGAGGAAAATCATACACTTATCTGAACAAGAGTACCGGGTTAATGAGAGAAAAATCATATCTTTATCTTAACAAGAGTACCAACTTAATGAGAAGAAAATCATATACTTATCAAACATCGTCTATTTTATTAAATTTTCATCTATCAAATTAAAAGACCAGAAAAAACCAATCTGCCCGGGGAGAAAAGAGAAGTGGCATCGACGACCGCGACATCCAAATCGCCTAGCAACAGGAAAGGTAGAAAATCAAGCTCATGGAAGGCGATCGCCTGCATCGTTCAAATTGTCAAGCACCTGACGAAGTCGAGAGCTGAGGTAGAGACGATGGACAAGAGTAACGTGATGTCCCACAATGGGCGCCCCAACAACGGGGCTGCAACCATATGAACAGTGCTCATGGGGAAGTTTAATCATGGAGGCTGGACGGTGATGGATATGATGCGTCTCACGGGGTACAAAGCTATTTATGTCTCTATACTCCACATAGGCAAAAGTGCCACGTAAGCGTGTTCTAAACCACTTGTTATACTTGCTCTTAGTTACTCCCTCTGTCCTCGAATAAGTGAACATATAGAAATTTCAAGACAAATTATGAAATGGAATAAAAAATGCATTGGGAATGTGCAAACCACCATCTCTCTCCTCCTTAATTCCCCCTCCTCCAATGAGCTAAGTGCATGTAGAAAATGAGTATACCATGCATTAGACATTATTGGTATTGATTCCCGTGTAATGAGAAAACAACATTTTTTGCCATTTCAAAGTGCATTGGAAATCTAGATGTACACTCTTTTGTGGAAAAATTTCAAATCTAAACGTGCACTTATTCGAGTACTTAGGCTACTCACAGTGTAACTAAGGTAGTAAGTCCTGTACCAATGCACTATATATTAACACGATATCATAGGAGTAATAAATATTTAAGATACTTATATCTACATTTAATATTTTGGAGCTCATGCATACATATGATTGGGCCATGCCCATTTTTTGCCTATGGCCACGTGCAAAGGTTGTATTTTAGTTAAGTTACAACATCACTCTCTCTTCATTAACTAGTATGCCACATAAGCAAAATGCATATGAAACCGTGCTAAGATATTTGCATTGGCATAGGCCTAACATAGATGCCACCTAAGCAAAAACGATGATGTGGCAGGTAATTAATTAGGAGATATACAAATAGAGTAACTTAACTAATTACCATCACATAACGTTCCCCAAAACAAGATGAGTGTACAAACTAATAAATGAGATCATCTATGTTAGTACTCACTTGATATTATTTGGCACTGTAGAGCTGGTAACATACTCCATGTAGAGTAGTAACATAACCGTAGTTACTCGCCACTGTGACTAGTCGTAGTTTGTGGAGAGTCTCAGAATTTTTCGATAGTTTGATCCAAGATTTTGCTTACTTTATAATAACATTCAATGATACACTAAGGCCCGCGAATGGGTGCACACTGCAATCGATTTTCATTAAAGAAACCACCTAATATATATGTTTTATAATGACGTAAGTTCTGCCCTGAACTAGACTGCATGTGCTGAATAACTGCATGATCACCTAGTACATCCACACTCCATATTTTGGTCCATAAAATAGCAAGTGAAGCATTCAGAGAACGATGCAAAAGGTGAGAGATGAGCAGTTCATGGAGGGCACCCTAGTATCTTTGATATGGTTAGTTTGGAAGGCACCGGGAGCTTTTGTGTTGCTTGTTTGGATCATAGAGCGTGTGCATTCTTGTGTTACATGTCTATTTTTGGGACACCAGAGTTTGCTTCGCCTATTTTTAGCTTGGTGTTTTTTATGTAAATAATATTACACGTTGTGGACACATTGTAATGGTGATTTCATCTGCCAGGTAAGATAGGATTACATAAATTAATACGGGCTGGTGTAGGAACGATGTTGTCACGGCCTGGTCTACAACAAAGTGCAGCTTCTGCATTCTTGTGTTACATGAAAATTCTAATATCTGGAGCCTCTTTTCAATCTAAACCTGAGAATCCACAAGCAATGTTGTTGCCTTCAATCTCACCATCAGGTCATATCAGAACTAACCTAGGTGTTAGATCGCTCAACTTGAGGGGATATACTTTTGGGTATATGTTAATCAAATGATTGCTGAAATTCATGCGTATCATTGTTACCATCCAAACAGACTGTTAAGACATTTTTGCTGTGAAAGAGTTTCGCAATAAAAGTCCAATGTGATCCAACAGACCAATTAAGACGTGCAGATTTTCTGTAACATCTTCAAAGACCTTATTGTTTCCGACGGTTAACATGTTAAGGACTTTATATTAGCTGTTAAGTAAAGGCAGCTTGCCTGGTCGCACACACACAAGGGGCATGCACCAATCCTTCAGTCATCAGATGAAGGTCCTGAAAATTCTGAACTTCATGTCTTCGTAGACCTCTACCACTTGTTACGCTAATGTAGTCTATATATAGTTATATACGCAGGCTCGCAGGCGGCCCGCCATTGCGCAGCGCAAACACACACTCAGCTAGCTCGCTCATTACTCCACCGATAATACAAAAACAAAAAAGTTGACTTCCATGGCAACTCCGGAGGCCATGCCGACCCTGGCCCTCGTCCTCCTGCTCATGGCCTTCACCGCCAGTGGTGCCAGCGCGGCCACCTTCGCCATCACGAACCAGTGCCCCACCACGTTGTACCAAGCCGCCAACCCGGGGAACGGCGACAGCGGCCAGGGCACGGAGCTCGCGCCAGGCGAGACGTGGACCCTCACGGTGCCCGTCGGCGCCTCCGGCAGGATCTGGGCGCGCACGGGCTGCTCCTTCGACCCTGTCACTGGCCGCGGGGGCTGCGACACCGGCGAGTGCGGCGGCGACCTGCGCTGCGTCAACCCCGGGGAGCCGCCCGCGACGCTCGCGGAGTTCAACCTCAGGAACGCCACCGACATGTACGACATCTCCGTCATGGAGGGCTTCAACGTGCCCATGGACTTCTTCTGCAGCACCTGCGGGAGCGACGGCGTCATCCGGTGCATGGACCCCGGTTGCCCCGACGCCAATCACAACCCCGGCGACGGCAAGTTCCGCAAATGCCAGGGCGACAGCGACTACGAGGTCGTCTTCTGCCCATCATCATGATGAGACCGGCGTGCGTATGTGCATAGGCATGGCGTGGCATAATTAATTAGCCATTTCATGGCAAGATTATTAGTATCTCAGTACGTAGCTGAGGGGAAACTGAACTGATTGATGAATAACAACTCGTTCTTGCTTGTTGCGTTATCTTGGCCAGCAATGTTCTTGTCGACTCAGGTTGTAGCCTTGCCTTGGAGCTGATGATGTTTAGTAATGTGTTGTTTCTTACCATCTTGAAACTATTTTAGTGATGTTTTGTCGTACATTAGATATTAGCTGATTAATGCAACTGCCAGTTATTAATTGGTGGTGAGATTTTCATTAAGTTCGAGCAGATCGAGTTCGGTTGAGCGGAATGATCTTTGTTTCCTACAGTTGAGTGTATATTCTCCTTTCTCACGGTCTGATAGAGATCCAACGGCTCCCCTTGTCGACCAAAATGCCAGATTTCGTACACACTTCATCACTCGGGCATATATTATTATCCTACTATACACCGGTGAGACCGCCACGCAACCAAAGCCAGCAGCCTGGCGTCGAACTTCCACTGACTAGGTTTTGAGATGGCACATGACAAGCTCTCTAAATTTTGTAACCATTAGTGAGCCTCATGTGAAGGACGGGTCCAAAAACAGATGAAGAAACCCATAAATGGAAAGATAACAAACTTTGTGACGAAGGCCTTCCAATTTTCAGACTACACTGCAGTTGTACACTCTTGTTGTTTATATCAAAAGAAGGAAATGATTTTTTGAAATAAGATGATACCAAGGCACCAAGCGCATTTGCCATGTTACCTTGTACTACTTTAGTATCACCGTCGAAGTTGTATTGAATAGTTGAGTAGAACACTTGGGGCTTCAACCGAAAGGATATATGCATATCCATGATGGTGTAAGATCCGCACTGAATACTGCATGTTCTGAATGACTGCTGCATGATCAACTAGTACATCCTTACTTGATACTTTGGTCCATAAAAGAGCAGGTGAAGCATTCAGAAAATGCTGCAAGGTGACAGATGAGCAGTTCATGGAGGGTACGCCCAGCGTCTGCTATGGTAGGTTTGAAAGGCATCGGGAGCTCTTGTGTTGCATCAGTAAATCATTAAGCAGTTCCTTCTTGAACCCGCCCGCCCGTGAGGCGGAGTTCAATCTCAGACACGCCGGCGACTTGTACGAAGTATCCTTCACTGACGGCTTCAACTTGCCCTTGGACTTCTGCTGCAGCACAGCAGGAACTACGGCGTCATCCGATGCAGAGACCAAGCTGCCCCGCTGCGAACCAACGCCACAACGATGGCAAGTACGCAAATGCCAGGGCGACAGCGACAACGAGGTCGTCTTCTGTCCATCCCCATGATAAGACTTGCGTGTGTACGTGCATGGGAGGCATGGCATGGCTTAACTAGTTAGCCATTCCGGTTCTGATTAGTGTTTGCCCTGATGATCTGAACCTGATGGAATATACAACCTCCGTCCCATAATATAAGAGCATCTCCACCGGCGTGTCCAATAGAGCGTACAGCAAAGTTACCGGACATGCGCTATTGGACGCGCCGACAACGGTTGGCACCTATTGGGAGCGCCGCGCCCCACCGGTCGCTCCCAATAGACGCTCCCAGATCACAAATTCAAATAGTATGTCTAAAATAAAATCATATAATTTAGAATTGAATACATAAATCAAATAGGGCATACAATTATTAAAATAAAAATAAATTGGGCAGTCAATTAGGATGGTTGTCTGCTTGGCCTTTGAGTGTCCACAGATGCGCAACTAAATCATTTTGCAGTTGCTCGTGTGCTATTTCATCCTTCATTTCAGCGTTAATTGTGAGAAAAGTGGCAAAGTCTGCAGTCAATTCCGCATATTCATGATCAAATTGGGCAAGAGGATCCTGATGATAGTATGGATGGTCATCGTGATGTGGAGGATCAACACGTTCACTCTCGATGATCATGTTGTGCAAGATCACACAAGTCATCATCACCTCCCACATCTACTTTGGACCAAGTTAGAGCAGGATATCTGACAATAGCAAAGCGAGATTGTAGAACACCAAATGCCCGCTCGACATCCTTTCTGGCACCCTCTTGTTCTGCTGCAAAATGAGACTGACTTTGACCTAGAGGGTGGGAGATGGTCTTGACAAATGTAGACCATCTCGGTAGATGTCATCTGCTAGATAGTACCCCTTGTCATACCCATGGCCATTGATCTCGTAGTTACATGGTGGAGATTCGCCTTCAGTTAGTCGGTTAAAAACCGTTGAGCATTGCAAAACGTTCATGTCATTGTGAGTTCCAGCCAAACCAAATAAAGCATGCCAGATCCACAAATCATAATCAGCAACAGCTTCTAGTACGACACTGCACTCTCCAACGTGACCCTTGTAAACTCCTTGCCAGGCGAATGGATAATTTTTCCATGCCCAATGCATGCAGTCGATGCTCCAAAGCATATCCGGAAATCCTCTAGCTGTGCCATGAGCCTAGCAGTGTCATCTTCATTTGGTTGTCTCAAATATTTTGGCCCAAACACTGCAACAACCGCCCTGCAAAATCGATACATGGTCTAGATACATGTAGACTCAGCCATGCGCAGGTAGTCGTCAACTGCATCTGCAGGAGCTCCGTATGCAAGAACTCTCAAGGCAGTCGTGCATTTGTGGATAGAAGATAAACAAACCAGCCTGGTGCAGTCGCTCTTAGGCTTGAATTAGTCATCATACTCCCGCACGCCCGTCACAACGACCATGAAAATGTCTATGTTCATCCTAAACCGCCGCCAGAATTCCTTGTCCCGTGTGTGGGAGCGTCGGTTAACATCCGCATGCGATCTTTGTTTATCCTCCTACCCGGCTTCGAACCTCCGAGGCGCAAGGTTGATCTGCGCTAGCAAACCAACCATGCAAGTGATGATCGCCAAGTGTTCATCAACCACGGCGTTGGAGGCGGCTTGGGTAGTGAGCAATGCGCCGGCTAGCTCGATTTCGTCGTCGCTATCCATCTATATTATTACAAGATTTAGCAGAAAAAGATGTCCCGAATATAGGAGAAAAAAAGAACTGAGCTGAGCAATGCGACGAACACCTTGCTTGCACGGAGGTTCTCGGAGGCCGCGACGGTGTAGCGCCGAACAACAAGCGCGGCTCGACGGAGAAGAGACTACAGGCACTGCGACGGAAGATATAGTACGTCGTTCCTGTTGCAGGGGAGACGGGCGTCAAGCCGGAGGGTGGGTGGCGGCGCCGGTGATTCAGTAGGGAGGGGCGATTCAGTAGGAAGGGGGTTGAGTACAGGCCGCAAGGGATGCTGGGGGAGAAAAGAAATGGTATGTGCCGCTGACGCATCATCCCCACCCGTCAGGATTGGACGAGGCGCGCGTTGCCACGGTTGCCGGCACGCCCGGTTGCGTCCCTAGAAACTGGGAGCGAAGCAGGTTTGCCGGACGCTGTATTGGGGCATGCCGGCAACTTTTGGTCTATTGGGCGCGCTGCTGGGCACGATTTCGTGCCGGCGCGCCCGATAGCCCTATTGGGAGCCGAGTTGGGCGCGCCGGTGGAGATGCTCTAAAATTGCATTAGAGCCAATATAATCATATTTTTTTGTAATAACATGTTATATTACGAGACAGAGGATGTACCTAATAAGATGTTTATCGAGTGAGTCTTACTATGGCATGTCTCTGACTGCGTGTTTAATTTTTAGCCTTTCTGCAGCCGTGGTTGCCGCTATGTGGGCAACAGTACAAGAAATGGCTAGACTACATTCTCGAGCATCCATCCTTCTAGGCCGCCTAGTCATTGAGCTTCACTCCCAAGTGGAGTTGTATCGCTACCTTATATTTCTTAGTTGGCCATGTTTGTGTTCAGAACATTGTATGGATGTGGGTGCGGTTGTTTTATTTATAAAACGGGATGAAAACCTATTTCAAGCCCGGGCGGATCCAGGATTTGGGCATGGACAAGGCAAGCGACAGTCACACTGCCATTGAGATCATGACGGCAGTTTGACGATGTGTTCAACAATCCAGGCGGCGGCGGCTGCCGAGCGGACCGCGTCAATCAAGTCATTTTGGAGCATCGGAATTTGTCTTTTTGTTACACACTACACAGACCACAAAAAATATCTCAGTTTTAGAGAACTTTGTCTTCGAACATAGAATGTCTGGATTTTTACCAAAATATATTTTGACGGTTTGTACTTTTGAAATGCAATATTTGTATAATGGGTGCATCTACGCCTATGGGGTAAAACAGATTTCCCATTTCAAGGAGCATTAATTAGCTATTTACATGGCATTAGTTAGCTATTTACATGGCAAAACTGAACTGATTGACAAATAAGAACTCCTGGTTGCATTATCTCGGTCTGAAATGTTCTCGTCTCTGGTTGTAGCCTTTTTTTTTTTTTTGAAACTCTCTGGTTGTAGCCTTGCAGCACTGATGTTGTCGTAAAATATATGGTAGCGAATTCTGGGAAGAGAATGATCTTTTGGGTTTTCGTTTCCAGAAATTCAGTTTCTATTCACCAGATGTGTTCATTCGTTCTTTTTCGCAACGCAACCGAAGCAAACAGCCGGACATCGGACTACCACTGACTCGGTTTTGTGATGGCACATGACAAAGCCCTCATAGTTTTGTCACCATCAGCGAGCCACACGTAAAGGATATGTCCAAAAACACATGAGAAAACCATCAAGGGAAAGATAACAAACTTTCTAATCAAGGCTTTCCAGCGTTTCAGACTACACTCCAGTTGTACATACACTTGTTTATATCAAAATAAGGAAATACCAGCAACGGAAACAACTGAACTGAATGGTTCACACAACAGGAAACTTACAGATATATCGAAGCAAAGGAGTTACTTCGTCCCAAAATTATACTAGGAAAAACAAATATATCAAGACATTATACTACTACTTGGCTACCAACAGCCACAAATCAATGCAATGCTGGTGCTATACTAGGAAAACCAAACTCTGTACACATGGGTGGTGGTGGTCTAACAAGAATCAATGGACTGGACTGCAAGACATCAACAACGTTAAGCACTTCAGTGACATGATCTCCAATTAATTGATCTACGGTGCAAAATCGGTAACTGAACAGTAATTCGTCTGTCGAATCCAGCATCGTGGATGGCGAATCTGCAAGAGCAATGAATTGTTAGTCCTTGTGTACCTTCCCTGATGACACGACAAGGTCAAAAATGGAACGGTAATGTAAGATAAGGAAGCAGATTCAGGGCTATCAAGTGAGCTTTACCTCGATATTTGGCATTACAAGGCAGTAGACATGGTAGAACTCATGTGCTCTTGTCCGCGGTTTTTGTCGAAGGCAGTGTTCCAAATACATGGTCCCACAGGGTTGATGTTATCCCGAAGCCCTTGTTTTGGATTCTGAAGTGGTGGTTCAGATGGTATTTCTGGTGTATATCAAAAAGAACATATAAGTACAGAAAGAGATAAAGAGTGTTCCCATAAGCTTCTGAATGAAACAAGCACCTTAAGATGTTTTGCTGGATCAAATGAGGGATGGGCATGATGCAGGTAGTAGTGTGTACAATCGTAGATCACATAACCCAACAGGCCACCGCCAAACACGCCAGGAGTGGTAGACGTGGTAGTAAAGAGCTTAACCATATTCCAGAACTGGATGGACAGAGCAGAAGAACACCATTAAATATTAATACAGCATGGTAGAATAAAGGAGAATTAAATACACTTTCTTTCACAATTCTACAAAAGTATAACGGAATCCAAATTGGTTGAACGGCTAACACTCTTTCATGTAAAGGCAATCATTAAGAAAGAAGTATTATAACGCGGGCAACAAAGAACAAATGCAGAAAGTTTCGCTATGCTTCAGTTGATGGGCACCACTAACAGTGTTGTGCTGATATTTAATCAATGAGGAAGATTATTTACCGGATAGCACAAGATGGCTGCGGCAGTTGGTGGAAACACAAGTCGGAGTCCATCCATTGGATGCTTGTGATGGCATCCATGCAGAAGATAATGAGCTGTGTTTGTCCTGCCAAGTAAAAAAAAAATCTATAGTCAGAATATGATCATCTCATCTGTTAAACTTCAGCACCAGCAGTAAATAGCAGCACAACTTACCAGTAACTTTTAGTATCTATGTGGAACAGGTACCGATGCAACGTGTATTCAATCAGTGTCCAGATAAATATTCCTGCCACAGCCAGCAGTGCTACTTCTGGAACTGTGTGGCCCATTTGGATCGATTGATTCAGGCACCAGCAAACAACAGGCAGCCAGATAAGAGGAACTGCCCACCATTTTGTGCGTGTCAAGAACTGAAATGAACCATTCATCAGAAAATAATGTCCGAAGTTACAAATAGATGAAGAGCAACCAAAAAAAAAACAGAATATTCACCTCCAAAACATCGTTGGCAAAAAATCGTGGCCCCTCCTTGCTAACAATTGGTTGGTGAACCCAGTCCTGGTACTGTTCCTCTAGGTGACCAACCTGAAAATCACACCCAAATATTAGAATACATAAGCATACGTGGATTTTCAAATGCACCAAGACACCAAAGTTATAAAAGAAGAAATTAGGAAACAGTCAATAGTCAAAGATTACTGATACATAGTGGTGAAATTGAGGAAAGCAACTGCTTCACAATTTGACTTCGTTGTAAATGGCGGGAAAATGTTAAATTAAGATCTTGGAGATGAAAAGATAATATGTTTTAAGAACTAACAATATTTGTAGCTACCGAACTCGTGGTCATCAGTAGTCTATCCTGACTTATTTATTTGGAAAATCCACTTACCTCAAAACTGTCAACATAATATACAAAAACCAATATGCCAAATATGCTTTCAAGAAGAAACATTAGAAAATTAAGTACATGCAGATTTACCTGAAATACAAGAGGCTTGTCCAAATCTACTGTAAATGCTTGTGCAACCATCTTCTTGGACAATGATTAACACACTGCACATAACCAAGAGTAAGGATACTGGTATGTTGTAAAAAAATCAAGAAAGGTACAAGAAATACATTTAAACCCAGGACAAGATAAAACAAAGTATGTGTGGAACAAGTGTGTGACTGCTACTGTGCTACTCCTCCGTTCCAAATTAATTGACTCAGTTTTAGTACAAAGTTATACTAAAACTGAGTCAATTAATTTGGATCAGAGGGAGTACATTAGAAGTCTGTATACCATTTGCGTTTGTATTCTCTCCAAGTTGGGTGATTTTTTATTGACCCTCAGGTGATACCACGCCACCCATGTTATCATATTTCAATCAGGATTCAGACCACCAGCCAGCTCTTAGTACACCCGATATTTTAACAGGAATCGTTCTCAGCCGGCCCATTTGACATTGAAAGGTTTTTAACAAAGAAAAGGAGCAAGTGAACATGACGACCTGGCATCACTATTCTATGAGGATCTTGGACAATGATTAACACATTGCACATAGCAAGAGTAAGGATACATTCAAACCCAGGACAAAATAAATCAAAGTATGTATGGAACAAGTGTGTGACTGGTAATGTTAGCAGTCTGTAATACCATTTGAGTTTGTTCTTTGTCCAAGTTGGGCGAATTTTTTATTGACCCTCAGGTGATAGCATGCCACCATGTTCTCATATTTCAATCAGGATTCGGACCTACCAGCCAGCTCTTGGTACACCCGATATTTAAAATGAATTGTTCTCAGCCAGCCCACTGGAAATTTAAACAAATAAATAAAGGAGCAGCAATTGGCCATGACGACCTGGCATCACTATTCTATGCGGATCTTGGACCCCCAGGGCCATGCCATTTCCTAGTGGTGCCAAATCAGGCCCTGATCCCAGCACCACAAACTGAAAAGACGAGATCAGATGGTCCAGATCACAGGATCTGGTTCCAGTCCACATTGAAGAAGAAATAAAACTAAATCTCCAGTTCACAGACAGGTGCACATGGCGCAAGGCTTTCTGCCATGTTACACGAACGATTTCAGGCAATTTGACTCCACGGTACACACACATATATTCTAATGAATATATTCTAATGAATAAATGTGTGGAAGAATACAACAAGAAGCACAGCTCATGACCGCCTGTAGGAGCATCTCGTCCCACCCCCACCACTGGAATCCAAGGAGGAAAAGCTGTGTGCCGGCTGTGGGATTGATTGCTTAATCACAGCTCGCATAATTAGAATAGCTTTTGATGTGGGCGTCTACTTTAGGACAAATGGTGATGTGATTAGGACTGTGTTACAGGTTCCAACAGTTGGCCAGCTAGCTAGAGAGCATAACCGGGCATCTTACTACAAGATGCCGCGGCGTGTAGAAAAATGTGATCGTGCTCGCCGGACGTCGAGCGGTGGTCGTGGACGAGTCAACGTCTCACCCAGTCGTATGTATAATATTCGAGAATCTCACGCGAATGATGAAGAAGTGTCTAACTGTTGTAAGCTTAGGGGCGAAGCGAAGAATCTGAGGTCACTATCTATCCGCACCTAAAAGAAATTGTTCGAGAGCTCACGACGCTGAATTTTACTGGTACCCGAAACATGGCACGCAGATACACACGGCCAGCCAGTGCCGGCGAAAGAAAAATCCGTTGACACATCACACGAAAAGTCCCCGACGCATCACATCAGCAGGTCAGCACCGCCCGCACGACGCGGCCGAATAGGCTCGGAAAAGTCGCGCCGCCGCGGCCGGCCTCTCAGGCGAAGGTCTTCCCCTCCGGCGGAACAATGCGGGGTCGCGGGGACGGATCTAGGCCGGGCTCCGCGCGGATCTAGGCCGGGGCCTCAGTCAAAACTCGGAATCACAAGAGAGACAGAGCGGGACGGGAGAGAACGAACCTGCGGGACGCAATGCGGCCGCTCACGTAGCCGCCGCCGCCGACGACGAGCTGGTGGTCGACGCGCGCGGTGGACGGCGCGAGGTAGGCCGCGGCCGCTCCGGAGCTCGGAGGAGATTGTGATGGGATGGAGAGAGGAGGCGGAGGAAGGGCAAGGCGCTTTAGTTATAGCGGAGACGACTCGCTCCACTTTGACTCCGCTGCTGCTACGGCGCTTTTTGTAGATTCGTCCCTTGCGTTTAGAGTTTTTGTGGAGTAGGCCGTTTCAGGCGGCTGGGCTGTTGGGCTTGGTTGCCATGGATGGTATTCCTCGACTGAAGGCCGAAACGACCAAGGCCTAATTCTGAACAATGAATTTGCGTCTATAGGCTAGTCACAAAAACATTAAGTTCTAAAAAAAAAAGTCACAAAAACAATCATATGGTAATGAGAATCTTGTATTCCTGTAAATTCACGTGGAATGGACCATTCCAAATAAATCTAGTAGAAAAACAAACATAACGTAGAACCACATGTTTCATCTCCCTGTATCTACAATTTCCTATATTTTTCATGCATGGACATCCAAACAACGTTTTTGTAGTCTTGAGAACCTGCCTGTGGTAGGATGGTTAGAAAGGTGGTTGTACCCCCAGTCCAACAGAGTTCAAATCCTATGTTTGACACTAGTGTTTCTCATTTAGACGGAATATTCACTAGTACAGAACGACACATCGGATACCCTTCAATGAAAACGGCATGAGTTAGGCGACGGAGAATCGAGCTTTTTGCGTGAAAAAGCGGCCCGCGAGGGCTATCATCCCGTGACCCGCGACACATCGGTAACGGTTGCGCATATTTTTCCGTTGCTAATATATTGTCAACGGTCCCGAAACTACCTCCGATGCCAAAATTGTGCTCATCGTAAACGGAGCTTGACGAATGTCTGTTATCAAGGTGAAAGCCCAGT
This sequence comes from Poa pratensis, assembly GCA_947311845.1. NCBI lineage: Eukaryota > Viridiplantae > Streptophyta > Magnoliopsida > Poales > Poaceae > Poa > Poa pratensis. The sequence continues at coordinate 3,597,737 of CAMZMU010000118.1, forward strand.
AGGCCCACAAGGTGGCGCGCCTATAAAAGCTCATACTCCCTTCTCACACTCGCAGTCTCTCCAAGTCCCAACCCTAGCCGCACATTCTCTCCACGCACTTCACTTGCTCCTGTAGTCTCCAATGCCGAACCCCTCCTTCACCGGCGGTAGCCAGGAAATCGCATCCTGCTCCGCCAGCCGTCATTGCTGGCCGCAACCCATACCGTGGCCGCCGCCACCTCCTGACGTTGGCCGCAGCCCATCCCGCCGGGACTCCTTCACTCGCGCATTCATGCGGCGCCGTCAGAGTTTCCCGTCGACTCGATCTCGTCCTCCGTCAACGGTCGCGAGTACATCCGGCCCGTCCGGAGGTCCCCGTTGCCCAGATTTGGTCCTCCTCGGGGGAAAGAGATTTTGATCTGGAGGCCAGGCTCCTCCTTCTCACGCCTCATTCGAGCGCGAGCCAGTCGACGGTGTTTGTTGCTTGGCTGAGTCTAGATCTACGGCGGGCTCTAGGTAATACATACCATCTCATGTAGTATCTCTTTGTAAAGGGTGAATTTTTTTTACAGATTGATGTGTATGGTTAGATCTGAACTCGACCGTCGCTAGTTGTTAGATCCAGTATAAGGATTCACTTTGTTTAAACTGAGAATTTTATGTTCTAAAAATAATTGTTTTTCAATGTTTTTAATTTAAAATAGAATAATATAATAGAAATATTGTAAATAGTTAGAATATCATTTTATTTTGATTATATATAAATATTGTATGCATATGTAACAACTGTGATTGGTGTTGATAATCGGTAACCTAAATAAACTAAATATTAAATATGTATGTACAGACTAGTCACGGACAATTCAAATAATGGATAGCTTGACTCATTAAGATCATCTTGTGAGAATGAAACAAGGTGAACCGATCCTTTAACTAGATCTTCTGCGCCTTATGCAATAATATTAATTTCTAAATCATACTAGTAGTACAGACTAGCCGTACATACATACTAGCCACAACAATCCAAATAATGGATCGCTTCACTCTTTAGGATCATCCTGAATGAAACAAGGTGAACAGATGGCTTCACTCTTTATTGCTATCACATTTTTGCTTGTCTTGCTTAGCATAAGTTGTTGGTGCACATAGGTGACCTAGTTTATTTAGGTTGTTGGCTTGTTAATTTAAACATCTAGTTTTATTCCGCAATTATCAAGAATAAACCAGAAAAGTTTTAAATCGCCTATTCACCCCTCTCTAGGCGACATCCTTGTCCTTTCATAGTGTGTGTGCCGTGTGTGACTCTACTGGATAATAGATTAAAGAGATACTTACCATGAGTTGTTCTTGTGTTGGATGTCACTATAAAATTATGGTGTTTGTTTAGTACTATCTTGGATGCTCATAGTGACAGCGTGGGGTGCACTAGATGTGGAATACAAACTTTAATGTGTGCTTTTATAGCCCTACGCGATGGTCTTGGTGTTCTACGATATTGTGGTGTTTATTTACTTAGACTTTAATGTGTGCTCTTTGTAGCCCTACGCAGTAGATTGAGATTTCTATCCAACATGAGAATAGTTTAGAGTAGCATCTAAGTAGCATATTGAAGAGGAAGTATTTATATGTGTTCAGTTATATTACTATTGTTGAGAGTGACCACTAGTGAAAGAATGATCCCTAGGCCTTGTTTCCAAGCATTGAAACACCGTTTATTTCCAGTTCTGCTGCATGTTCGCTCGCTGCTATTTTTATCACAGACTACATATACCACTTGTTAATATCCATATCATCTGCATTTTCCTATCTCTTCACCGAACTAGTGTATATATACATCTGACAAGTGTATTAGTTGTGTTGGGGACACAAGAGACTTCTTATATCTTAATTTTAGGGTTGCTTGAGAGGATATCTTTGACCTCTACCTCACTGAGTTCGATAAAACTTGGGTTACTCATTTAAGAGAAATTTGCTGCTGTTCTACAAACCTCTGCACTTGGAGGCCCAACACTGTCTACAAGAATAGAATCGTGCATAGACATCAGTGCTCCTAGGGGTATGGTGTGCGTGCGTGCGTTCATAGGGGTGAGTGTGTGCGCCTGTATGTGAGCGTCTGTGTTTGTACTGTTTCGCAAAAAAACGTTTTTGTAGTCTCCATGTGGTAGCTATTGCAAAAATTAAACATACATTGACAACACAGTTCATGTCCATTCCTACGTTTAGAGTTCCTTCATCCTTAATACGGACTAGAGCCCCCATCGACTTCAACAACTGAGAAAGTGTGAAGAAACAATGAAAATCCAGGAACGGGATAGACAAATGGTTGTACCCAGATTAAGCCCCTCGCAACTCGCTGAGAAGGTAAAGACCTAATTCTGATTGTATATATTGTTTCTCGCGCCTCACCAAATGATTCTCGGAACGCCCGTCTTGAATGTGTCGTAATGTCAGCCTTGGTGATTGACGAGGGGTAGACTCATCAAGACCCATGGTTAAGGTCCCTAGGTTATGAATATGGGGGAGAGAACGTGGTAGAGCTGGAAGTATCGTCGGCTGACAAGCAGGACAAAGATTTTACCCAGGTTCAGGGCCCTCGTGTGGAGGTAACACCCCTACGTCCTGCCTGTCTGTTATTGCTTTGTGAATATGATGGTTACAAGGGTCCCGGCGAGATATCGATCTTGCTAGGGTTTTGGTGGCTCTGAAAGTACGTGGTCTGGTTCGATGGCCCTCCCAGTCCTTAAATAATAGGCTGGGTCTCGGGTGTTCGTAACTGACTCGATTTACAAGTAAGGAAACTCTAAACCGACTATTGCTTCGCCAAACTTGGAGGATACTTCATCTTCGTGGGCCTCCCTTCATGGGCTTCATGTAGGCTCTGATAGTTGGGCCTAGTCGATACGTGCACTAGGTACCCTCATGGTAGGGTACCCGATAGGCATACCCATGTCAGTAGCCCCCGAGTACTTGTCTGATTCGAAGAGTCGGGCATGGACTCATACATCATGCACGTTATATTTTTTACATCTGTATTTAGAATTCTTATGAAATAACACATGTTGGCTATGTCGAGTGTTTCATCGACTATGAGTTTTTGCTTATGATAGTCAAGGGATATTAGCTTAGCAGGCCCGGCACACACGACGGATCGGGGCCAGTTAACTACCATTTGTGGCAAAACCATACTAGCTTTCAATCAAACTCGAGTCCCTGGACTCGAATCTGGAACAAACTGGACAAACTCGAAACAGCCGTTGAGGTCTTACGGAATCGAACTGCAGTATAATTTTGAATCAACCCAACGCGTCCGTCAGGGATAATTCATCATGTCTGCTGACACGGAAAATTTAAGGATAACGCTGCTGGAGCGGTCCTTAGCCCAGCTCGACTGATCGGTGGGTCTTACCTTTGCACTATGCATGCAGCATCCAAGGATCGTTGGATCAACTCGGGAATATTTTGAGTGTGATTTTGCTTATGAACTTAGTCGAATGTTTCGTCGACTGACACTTTTGCCATTATTCTATCGGGTGCGCGACAGCGCTCCGATGGGAGTAGCCCCCGAGATTGTGCTTTATTGCTTGTAATGGAGGATAATCTCAAAATCTTTTACCCTGCACATTTTAGTCAAAGAAATTTTTTGATACGCTCCCGATGGGAGTATGATACCGCAGTCGAAAGAATTTCGACTGGCATCTATGATCTTTGCTAAAGAACCAACCGAGACTTATGCAAGAGACCACCCGAAGATATCATCGAGTGACTTTTATGCCAGTTCTGAAAGATGAAACAACGTCAGCAATGACGCATTTTTGCGACTGCCATCTCTGACAAGCGGTGGCGTGCTTGGTTATGTTTGATAAGACGTGACCCTGCTTTGTGGGCCCGTTTTTGCAGAGCTGACCAGGGATGACGCCGCGTGGACTTGATTTGACCGCTCTGGCGCGGTTTTCACGGGGCGTGATGATGATTTCCTAGTTTCCCGTGCGTAGTGGACGGAGTGGCCTGCGACGGTTGCCTTCCGCGGCCGCCACGTGTATGGCTAGATTTCGCGCGGAGCGTATGCCTTTGTTTTGACGGCTGCGACCGTTTTGCGATCTGTGGTAAATAGTGGAGACAGCGCTGGCAGAATTTTTTACTTGCCATTTTGCCTCTTTGCGCCGCCCCTCGTCTCATCTTCCTCCTCGCGCCCACCTCCATTGTTCTGCGCCTGAGCTCTCTTCTCCTCCCTCATCCATCGTTGCAATGGCGAAAGGTGGAGGCTCCAAGCGTGGTGCCGCCGCCGCTGCCGCGACCGATGCGGCCAAGGGCAAAAAGACTGTGGCGGGTACATCTGCGTCCACCGCTGCCCTGAAGAAGAACAGCGGGGATTGGGCAAAGTCCACCGTCAAGGACGCCCATCTGATCAAGCTCCGCGAGCAAGGGTATCTGCCACCCGCGGAGCAGCTCGCCGTCCGCGCGCCGTCGCCCAAGGAGGTACTCCCCGAACCACGCGCCAACGAGCGTGTTGGTTTGCGGAGTTTGTGTCTAGGGGCTTCTCTCTTCCCCTCCACGACTTTGTTCGTGGCCTCCTTTTTGCCTACGGGGTGCAGATCCACGATCTCACCCCGAATGGTATTATGCATATTGCGTGTTTTATCACACTGTGCGAGTGCTTCCTTGGCGTCGCACCCAGCTGGGCGCTATGGAAGACAATATTCATGGTGCGACCCAACAGAGGAGGTGGTCGCACCTACCCCGTGGGCGGCTGCAGAATCCAGGTGCGCACTGCGCAGCAATACCCGCTACTTCCGCCTGAAGACCGTCGACTCCGCCCAAGGCTGGAGGAAGGGGTGGTTTTATGCGACTGTCGAGCAGGACGCAGCCGCCCCTTTCTCGACTGCTGCTTTCACCAGGACCAAGGCGTGGGATCACCAACTCTCAGCCGAAGAAATGGAGGAGGCAAGCCCTTTGCTGACTCGGATCGGAGGCATGCTGGACAAGGTCACAGGCATCCATTTGATCGCCACCTTTGTGAAGAGGCGGGTGTGGCCACTCCGTGCCCGAGCGCATCCCATGTGAGAGTATGAGGGCGCGGGTGACTCCACTCGAATGAGCCCAGAGGAGCTGTCGAGGAACGAGCTTGTGAATCACATGCGGCACATCACCAACTTGACAACAGGCGACAAATGCAACGTCGACTGTCCCATTGAGCCGTATGGGGCGGAAAACCCTTTGCCTGAGGTTTGTTCGATTTGCTTCTGACTTTGCAATTCGCGATGTATGCGATGCAGGACCACTCGACTGCCACCTCTCTACCCCCTCTGCCAAAAAATGGTGAGACTGAAGAAACTCAGGTGCTAGTGGTGGACCCGAAAAGGGATCAATCGCCCATCCCTTCCGCCACCACTTCGCATGCGGAGGAGGTCGAGGAGGACGCAGCGGAAGAGATCCAATCTGAGGAAAAGGCCACCTCTGACCAAGAAGTCGACACTGCGCCACCGAAGCGTCGTCGACTGGCCAAGAAGGCGCCTTCTGCTGCGATTTCACCCGCGAGGGGGCAGGGCTTGGAGGATGACGAGGAATCAGGCTCACCACCTGTTTTCCAAGCCGCTCCTTTGCGTGCGTGCTCAACAAGCTCAACTCTTCCTCTTCAGTCGAGTGGTACCCCAGCCTTTGGGGGACCAATTTTTGGCGACTCCGAAGATGAGGAGCACAGGTATGTGTTTTTTGAGTATGAGAATTTTGTGCTGTCACATATTTGTGCTGACCGTCTTTTTGCTTTGTTGTGTTGCCCACAGCGCTGAAAACAATCAGCCTGGGACTCCTCCAGTCGAAAATGTTCCAACCCTGGAGCAGTCGAATTATGCACCGACTGGAAACGAGGCTGCCCAGCCAATGGCCACTGATGCGTTGAGAAACCAAGGCGGCAACTCCAGATATCGGGACATCAGTCGCGGCTCCTGAGCCGTGGATGAACCACGTAAGGAGCTTTTTGCTTGACCCGTTTAGTTGTAGGTCTGTGAAGTTTGAATTTTTGCTGAACTCGTTGCTCGCAGCCCTTCTACCACACCTTGGCAGATTCCGCCAAGGCTTATGTCCAGGTGGAGCAGGAGAGGGATACCATGCGCGCCGAGCTAGAGCGGCTCAGTCGTGAGTTCTCCTTTTTGCTTTTGTTTTGCCGAATTTCTTTTTGCAATGCTTGATTTTGTCGAGTATTGAATGCACGTGATTTTGCTGGGCCAGGCGAGAAGAAGGAGCTGGAAGATGCACTCGCCGCACAGCGCGAAGAATCGAAGAAAGAACTGGCTGCCGCCACCAACTCAGCCGCTGCACGCGAGCGAGGATATGCTGACCAGCTCGCGGCACTCGCGCAGGCCATGGGAGGTGAGTAATCTTTTCTCCTTTTGATATGATATATAACTGTCGAGTGTCATGAAATGACTTTTGCCTTTTTTGAATTGTGCAGAAGCTGTTGGCGCACCGGCCTCTGCGGACGTGTCGAGTGGTGATCTTCGCTGGAACAGGTTGTGGGCGGCCTAGGCGCCGTATGCACCAGGCGAAGGACGCACTCGCCAAATCGACGAGCACACTTGGCGCTGTATACAAGGTGGTGTTCCCGACTGGCGTAGTGCCGTCGACGGCGGACGACTTCGCCGACGTGTTTGGCCCCGGGACGTCCACCATGGCGGGTTTCGCTCGCGCCAACACGGTACGCGGATCCGAGTCCACCATCAAGCTTCTTATGGGACATGGGATAGATTGCGACTACGAGGCAGCACTGTCTGCGTTCCCTCGGAAGCCAGATGGGAAGCCCATTTCTCTGAAGGGGGTGAGCGGAGCCGCCGCGCGACTGGCCGAGGTTTTTATGACCACCATGGAGCGCCGGGCACTCGAGACTGCCAATCGTCTGCTTAGGAAATCGAATCTTAGGTTTAGGGTAGCTGTACCCTTTTGTTTTATGCCTTGTAATGATACCTTCTGAACTGCGCGAGTCTGCGCTTTGTTTGTGCTACCTTGTTTATGCAAACAGTCTTTTGCTAATGTCTTTCACTCGAAGAGTTGTATGCTTATGACATGAGTTTTGCTTCTGACACAAACTTTGTGTTTGTGATTATGCTCTTTGAACAGTCACGAGAACCTGCTACTGCGACTAGTTCCTCGCAGGCTCCAATCACCACCCGATCCCAGGGTCAATGGTAAATGATGCCAAGGTGATGGAGTTTATGAAGGCCAAATTTGTGAGAATGGAGCAAGATCTGAAGGACGCCCAGGCTGAGCTGAATCGATTGAGGGCGAGACCCGCGTTGGCCACCCAACGCGAGGAATATGTGCTCGGGGAGATGGATCTTGTGAACAGGCAACTCGAGTGTAAGTTCGAATCTTGCTCTGTTTACAAGCTTTTTGCGTAGCTATTGTCCTTTTGATCTGACTGGTGCGCCCGTGTTTGTAGGCTTTGTCGACAACTTCCAGGCTGAAAAGATTCGCGTGGAAGGGCGTCTGGATAGCGTGGTTGACGACCCTACGACTGGGCGTCAACACTTTTGGCTTGATAGGTACCATGCCCGCATACTCGCCACCCTGAAGGATCGCGTCTGGCGAAGTGCTGAACTGCTGGAGTTATGCCGGGCAGCGTTTATTCGCCTGAACGAGACTCTTTTTCCTGCGGGGCCACAACCACAAGGGATTCGTGCTTTGTTGAACATCTTCCGTCAAACAAATCCCATTCGAGAGTTGCTGTCTCAGAGACTTGTGATTGGAGCCAACGCTGCAATGGCGTATATGCGTAGTCGAAAACCAAGGTTGGTGTTGCGGACACCTGCAGCCGGAGAGGTTCTCGAACAAAGACCTGGATGACACGATCCGAGCTGCGGAGACACTAATCGAGTGCACTCGCGAACAGCTTTGGGTCCCGAGCTGCCCGTAAAGGACGAGCCTGAGGATTAGAATAGTTTGCGAGTGCAATTTTTGTATAGGGGGCAGCCCCCGAGTGTAATTTTTGACTCTTTGTATATTGTATAGTTTGTATACTTTGATTTTTTGTCGAGCCCCCGAGTCAGTCGAGCGGGGTTTGTGAAATATGTGTTGGTTGTGAACCAATGACTGTGCAGCCCCCGAGTATTCGAGTGCGGCTGCAGAGTTTTTGTGTTCTTTGTTTGGATCCTTGTTACGCAGCCCCCGAGCATTCGGGTGCGGCTAAGGCATTGTGTTTCTGCAAGAGCGAGAGCTCATTTGATCGATAACACAGCCCCCGAGGGTTTCGGGTGCGGTTAAGGTATGAATTATGCGGGTAGTAACCACAAAGAAGTCGAAGGAACATTGATTTTATTCCTCTTTTGAATGTTAGGCTGCAGGCCGCCTCATTAAAAACCTTCCAGTCCCCTTAGGTACCCTGGTAAGGAAAAGAGCGCGTCTGAAACCTGCAGCCATCCGACATATAGCCTATTACATTGTATGACTGTGAGCACTTTATGCGTAGAAACGGCGCAGATGCGCAACGTTCCAAGGATTATGAGAGAGTTCGCCTGTCTTCGCGTGCTTCAGTCGATATGCGCCTCCACCAAGGACCTCCGTGATGATGAAGGGACCTCCCATGGGGAAGCGAGCTTGTGCACCTTCTTTTGCTTCAGTCGAAGAACCAGGTCGCACAACAAAGGACCTGGTTCGCAGTCGACGGCTATGGTAGTTGCGGAGATCCTGCTGGTAAACAGCTGTGCGGGCCAAGGCCGTGTCTCGCGCCTCATCGAGCAAGTCGACTGCGTCTTCGAGTGCTTCTTCCGCGTCTTCTTCATTGTATGCTTCAACTCGTGGCGCATTGAACCTTACATCTGATGGCAGATTGCCTCTGCACCATAGACCATGAAGAATGGGGTGAACTGCGTAGAAGTGTTGGGAGTTGTGCGTAGGCTCCATAGCACAGATGGTAGTTCTTCGACCCAAGCACCCGCAGCTCTTTTGAGTGGCACCAGGAGGCGCTTCTTGATCCCACTCGTCACAAGTCCGTTGGCCTTTTCGACTTGGCCATTGGATTGTGGATGTGCCACGGATGCGTAGTTGAGCGTAATGTCCTGCTCTTTGCAGAAGGTTTTGAACTCCTCAGCCGTGAAGTTTGTGCCGTTATCAGTGATGATACTGTTTGGGACACCGAAGCGGTAGATGATGCTCTTTATGAAGTTGACTGCCGTAGTAGCAGTCGAATTTGTGATGGGGACCGCCTCGATCCACTTTGTGAACTTGTCGACTGCCACCAGTAGGTGAGTATGCCCGCCATGCGATGATTTTTTGAGTGGCCCAACCATATCGAGCCCCCATTGGGCGAAAGGCCAGGCCAGCGGTATAGTCTTCAACGCCGATGCGGGTGCGTGCGGCCTTGTTGCGAATTTCTGGCAGCCGACGCACCTTTTGACTATGTCCTCCGCGTCTTTGAGTGCTGTAGGCCAGTAAAACCCTGCGCGAAAGGCTTTGGCTACGAGTGATCGACTGCTGGCGTGATGCCCACAGGTACCTGCATGAATGTCTCGAAGTATGGCTTGGCCATCTTCGAATGCGATGCATCTTTGGAACATACCTGATATGCTGCGCTTGTATAACTCGCCGTTGATAACGGTGTATGCTTTTGATCTTCGAGTCACGCGTCGGGACTCGGTTATGTCATCTGGTAGCTCGCCACGGAGTATGTAAGCCAGAAAAGGTTGAGTCCAGTTGGCTCAATGAGAAATACCTCGACTGGGGGGTCCTCTGTGCTAGGCTTTGCTTTTGGTGGCGTAGTCGACGGAGGAGGCTCTCGTTTCTCCTTGATAGATCTGTGTTCGATGCGCTCGAGGAAGACACCAGGTGGAATTTGTGCGCCAGTTGAGCCAAGATTGGCTAGCATGTCTGCTTCTTCGTTACTTTCCCTTCCTATGTGCCTCAACTCACAGCCCTCGAAGCTGCCCTCCAGTGTGTTGTACAGGTCGCGATAAGCGATCATGTTGTCCGCGATTGCGTCGCAGGCCTTCATTGTTTGCTGCACCACGAGATTGGAGTCGCCGTAGATCATCAATCGAGTGCACCCAAGTGCTTTTGCCATCCGCATGCCATGGATCAGGCCTCGTATTCAGCCTCGTTATTGGAGGGTAGTTTGAATCCCATCTGCAAAACATAACGTAGCTTGTCCCCTTTTGGTGATATGAGGATGACGCCTGCGCCTGCGCCTTCGTGTTTCTTGGACCCATCGAAGTACATGGTCCAGGAATTGGACACGTCTGGTGCTCCAGGTAATTGGGCCTCTATCCACTCGGTTGTGAAGTCGGGTAGGACTTGTGCTTTGATAGCCTTCGGGTGCTCGTACTTGATGTCTCTTGGAGCCAGCTCGATGAGCCATTTTGCGACTCGACCCGTTGCATTGGGGTTTGTGAGGATATCACCGATTGCTGAGTTACTTACCACGGTGATCGGGTGCTCGGTGAAGTAGTGTGTCAACTTCCTTGAGGACATGAATACAGCGTATGCCAGCTTTTGATAGTGCGGGTACCGCTGTTTTGATATGGAGAGAACCTCGCTCAGGTAGTAGACTGGACGTTGTATGCTTTGGATGTGCCCCTCCTCCATGCGTTCGACTACCAGTACGGTGCTCACCACCCTGTTTGTAGCCGAGACATACAGGTAGAGTGGTTCCCGTTCCTTAGGTGCGACGAGGATCGGAGGGCTTGTGAGGATCCGCTTGAGATCTGTGAAGGCTGCTTCAGCTTCTGGCGTCCACTCGAACTTGTCCGCCTTCTTCATCAGTCGATAGAATGGTAGAGCCTTTTCACCCAGTTTGCTGATGAATCGACTGAGCGCTGCTACTCGTCCTGCTAGTTTCTGCACATCGTGAAGCTTTGAAGGCCTTTGCATTGTGAGGATGGCCTGTATTTTCTCCGGGTCTGCTTCGATTCCACGGGCAGAGACTAGGTACCCTAGGAGCTGCCCGGCTGGAACGCCGAACGTGCACTTCTTAGGATTGAGCTTGATATGGAAGCGTTTGAGGTTTGCGAACGTCTCCCTCAAATCGTCGAGTAGTGTGTGTTCTTCCCTTGTGGTAATGACAATGTCATCCACGTAGACCTGGACGTTGCGTCCGATTTGCTTTTTGAGGCAGTCCTGCATCATGCGCTGGTATGTTGCACCCGCGTTTTTGAGCCCAAAGGGCATAGTTGTGTAGCAGTAGACCCCGAGTGGGGTTATGAACGCCGTTTTTTCTTCGTCTTCTTGCTTCATCCTTATCTGGTGATAACCTGAGTAAGCATCCAGAAAGGAGAGTCGTGCGCATCCGGCGGTGGAGTCGACGATCTGGTCGATTCGGGTAGCGGGAAGTGATCCTTTGGACAGCACTTGTTCAGCGCTGTGAAGTCCACGCACATCCGAAGGATGTCTGTATGCTTCTTCTCTACGAGTACGGGGTTGGCCACCCATTGTGATTTCTTGATTTCCCTAATGAATCCTGCTGCGAGTAACCGGTCGACTTCAGATTCGACTGCGGTTCGCTTTGGGCCGGAGATTCGACGCATCGTTTGCTTGACTGGCTTTGCATCTGGAAACAATTGGAGAGAGTGCTCGGCGAATTCCCTGGGAATACCTGGCATGTCGGCTGGACACCACGCAAATATTTCCCAGTTCTCACGGAGGAATTCGACGAGCGCGCCTTCCTATGCGATAGGCAGGCTCGAAGATACGTTGACTGTCTTGGACGGATCGGTCGGGTGCACCTGATGCGACCTTGTGTCATTTGTAGCATTGAAGGATCTGTCGACTGCCAACTTCTTATGCTCCGGAAGGAGTGTGCGGTCGTTGGAAATCGCCAGTCGGCGAGTGATTCTTCCACCCCGAACATCTCGGAGATTTTGCTGAACTCGCGGTCGCAAGCATCGGACCTTTGAAAGTTTCCACGGACAGTAATGACTCCCTTTGGTCCTGGCATCTTCAGCGTGAGGTACGCGTAGTGTGGCACCGCCATGAATCGAGCAAACGTCGGGCGACCAAGAATAGCATGGTATTGTGATTTCCAGTCGACGACCTCGAACGTAACGTCGAGTTGTATGGTGCCTTCTGGGCTAATTGCTTTGCCAGGAACAATACCGTGGAAGGTATTTGAAGATTTTGGGAGGTTTTCGACTGACCTGTTCATTTTGCGGAGCGTGTCCGCGAAGATGATGTTTATGCCGCTGCCTCCATCCATGAAGACCTTGGTCATGGCGTAGCCTCCTATTTGCGCGTCGAGTACCAGAGCCGCGTGCCCTGGTCGAACTACAGCTGGGGGATGATCCTCTCGACTGAAGCTTATGATGGTTTCCGATCCCTTCAGAAATTCTGGCACGGCAGGAGGTGCCATGACAGCCATGTTCACTGTCGAGTGATTAGCTTTTGCTGCCTGTTGGAGGGGCGACCCTTTTGTATCATGTACATCTGCCCGTGGGGCTGTGGATATTGATCATCTTCCGCCCGTAGTACGGGTTGTATGGCACCTGCGAGGTTTGCGCCTGGAGCAGGCTGTGGTGGTGGTTGCGGTGGCGGCTGTGGCGCCATGAGAGCGGGCACAGCGTTCGGCTGTGGTGCGGGTGCAGGCGTGGGCTGAGCAGGTGCTGGGCCGTACCTTTTGAGTCGTATCATGTAGTCAGTCGCCATTTGGTCGAATTCCCTGCAGTTCCTTAGGGTGTGATTGGAGCGTAGTTTTCCGTCGTCCCCCTTGAAGAGGTGGAATCTGCACCAGTCGTCCATCTTTTCCTCGAATGACCGCTCGGGTTTTGCGTCGCTACGTTTGCGCCATTCTTGCCTTTTGTAGCTGTCGCTCCGCTGCTCGCGATCTCGACTGTCCCGTCGATCATCCGAGCGTCGATTGCTTCTATCTTGGTCTCCCGGGTTGTGTGTATCCAGCCGCCATGAACTCGGGTCTGTTATCGTCGTAAGGACGTTTGGAACGTTTGCGCCTGCGATCTTCTCTGTATGAATCTCTGCGGCCTCGACTGCCGCTTTCGTAGTTGTCGCGTGTGTGGGAAGCACGGGATCTGCGTACAGAATCCTCTCCATCTGCCCACTCAGTCGCAACTTTGATGAGGTCAGCCAGGGAGGTTGGCTTTTCACGACCAAGTGCCTCTTTGAAGTCCTTCCTGGCGAGACCTTGTATGAAGGCATCCATGGCCCTGTCTTCTGACACTTTGCCAACCGAATTGCGTATTTCGGTCCACCGCCGTATGTATGATCTCAACGACTCGTCTGATCGTTGAGTGCATGTCCTTAATTCCTCGAATGTCTTCGGGCGCTCACACAGAGGCTCGAAGTTTTTGATGAAGTCTCTGCGGAAATCGTCCCACGAGTCGTATGATGATGGAGGGAGCGACTTGAGCCAGTCGCGGGCAGTTCCTTCGAGCATAAGTCGTATGTACTGCATCGCCGTGGTGTTCGTGCCACGCTGGCATGCCACGGCGAGTCTGTAATCTTCTAACCACCCAGAAGGTTCTTGGCGACCGTTGTACTTGGGTTGTTCGCCTGTCAACTTGAACCGTTTGGGCATCCGCGTCTCACGGATGCGTCGAGTGAAGCACAATGCTCCGCATGGCTCTGGTTCACGATCAGAGTATGAATCGCTGCTATAGGATCTTCGAGATCTGCTTCTGCTGGACCTGTGCCGGCGCGTGCTTCTCCTTCCTTCATCCGAGTGGTGGCTGCGACCACTGCGATGATGTGCTGCGTGTCGTGAGTCGACTATGTCGCGATCGCGATTCCTTGCTGGAGTTTTATCTTCTGGCTGTATAGCCTGTGCCGCTAGAGCTAGCGATTTGAGTTGTTGGCGATGCAGGGCTGCGTTAGGGTCATTCGCCGGAGGTTGCATTGCCTTGAGGTAAGCACCTACGGAGAATAATGCACCCGCAGCAGTTTTGGGCACTGGGATTCCGTTAGCGTCCTCTGTCATGAACGACAGGTTACGGGTGATTGCTACCCTTTCATGTTCTGGAAGGCTTGCCAACCGCGACCTGGTCGTGGGGTTGGTTGCATTGTGGACCCGAGGGATTGCTCCCTTCTTCGGGCACTCGAGAGGCTGGCTTGCCTTTTGCGCTCCTCGAGCGTCGCTCGGTAGTTTTGCAGTCGAATTGACTCCTGCCAGTTGAAGTACTGGAAGGTCAACATCTCCTCTGGGGTGGAATTTGGTGGCATCATTGTGCACTCCTTTATGACTTTATCTGCTTTTGCTGCCATCTCCTCCGTGATTGTCAAGGTTGTGACCCCATCCGGCATGGTTACCGTGCATGGGAATTGTGCAGGCCTGCGAGCGGCTGCGTCTGCGGATGATTCTGCGGTGAAGGCCACGTAGACCTGATGGGGCGTGACCCGAGGACAGGTGTATGTGCTGTCGATTCCAGTCATGGACTCGACGTCGCCGTCGAGGCTCATGTCAGAGCCAGTATGTTCATCGAGTAGATCTTCGAGGCGAATCTCGTTGTCGTGTGTCATCGCCTATGCTCATCTCGGTGTTGGCGAGCCATTATGGATTCTGAGTCGAGGTTGGTGTTGGTGAAGATCTCCGAGTCGACGTTGCTGTCGTTATGAATCGCGGGCTCGTAGAAGTCATCGAGGGAGATCCCGCAGTCGAAACTTCGTCGAGTGGTAGGTTGAAGTCGACGTTGCTTGTGCGGTATGCTGATTCTGCCTCCTCGCCTTGGAGTTCCGTCATCATGAACCTGTCGAGCTCGCCGGTCGACATGGTTGTTGCGGGCGAGCAGGCTTCAGGAATCGACGACGGGGCGAGCGCAGTCGACGGAGCCTCGAGTGCGCCCAGCACCGGTTGTTGCGGATCTGTCGAGTCCTGCGTACCAAGATTGTTTACGAAAAAATTGAATGCTCCAACAGTTAAGCTCAAACCTGATTCAAGGCCAGAAAACGCCTCCTGAAGCTCTGGCGAGTGCGGATTGAAATTCATTGGAAGAGCAGATGCGCTTTTTGCGGGTGAAGCGGGCAGGCCGCCGCTTTTCGAGTAGATCGGCGAGTCGCCGTGTGTCGCCTGGATCGGCGAGTTGCTGTTTGCTGACATGGCCGGCGAGTTGCCGTTTGCAGATGAGATCGGCGAGTTGCCGTTTGCTGGTGTGATCGGCGATTTGCCGTTTGCTGTTGGGACCGGCGAAACTTCGAGTCCAGCGCTATTCTTTCCCACAGACGGCGCCACTTGACGAGGGGTAGACTCATCAAGACCCATGGTTAAGGTCCCTAGGTTATGAATATGGGGGAGAGAACGTGATAGAGCTGGAAGTATCGTCGGCTGACAAGCAGGGCAAAGATTTTACCCAGGTTCAGGGCCCTCGTGTGGAGGTAACACCCCTACGTCCTGCCTGTCTGTTATTGCTTTGTGAATATGATGGTTACAAGGGTCCCGGCGAGATGTCGATCTCGCTAGGGTTTTGGTGGCTCTGAAAGTACGTGGTCTGGTTCGATGACCCTCCCAGTCCTTAAATAATAGGCTGGGTCTCGGGTGTTCGTAACCGACTCGATTTACAAGTAAGGAAACTCTAAACCGACTATTGCTTCGCCAAACTTGGAGGATACTTCATCTTCGTGGGCCTCCCTTCATGGGCTTCATGTAGACTCTGATAGTTGGGTCTAGTCGATACGTGCACCAGATACTCTCATGGTAGGGTACGCGATAGGCATACCCATGTCAGTGATGATGATTGAAGGAGTCGATTCCAAGGCGTCGGTTCGAGAATTCGTCTCTCGGAGCAAGTTCAATAGTAGAGCCAACTGACGGCTATAAAGCATTGCCATGTCATATATAGCCAAACCTATAGTTAACATGTATAATATAATAGTTAGGTATAAAAATATGCTACTTTATTACGACATGGTCCACCTTCCACTCCACAAAGTGAGGCACATGTTGTAGCTGGCTCTTGCATGAGACCCCACTTCCATTCTCTCTCCTCTTCTCTACTCCATGTAAACATAATATATTATTTAAATCCTTACAACCTGTTGACTGGACCCTATGGCCTATTGTAGTTGCTCTCAGGGTGACGCTTTGAGGAGTCGGCTCCAGCAAATTGGATCGATATTTTTTGTCTGGATTTTGGTTTTTAGGGCTTGCTCGGTTCATGGGCCTCCCAAGGCCTTAGTTGGTCGCATCCTTGACTTAGTCCTGCTAGCGATTATTGTCCCCTCTCCCAAAAAGCAGTTGTTAGGCCCTTTCCTTGCCCGAGGGCCTCTTCGGGGTTATCATGCTGTCATGAGCCCGCGAGTCCAGTGTGTCAGTATTATTGCACCTACCTTCTTCATTGTAGGAATCTAGAACATGATGTCCAACCATGAAACCCTCATGGACTCCATATCTGTAGAAGTTGTTGATATTGATCTTGTCGAATTTTTAGTAGAGGAGTCGACTTGCGCCGAAGTCTCCGCGGTGTCGACGCAAGATAAGGACCATGTCTAACGAGAAAATTTGGCTCGTGAGTGAGTTTCCCCGACTTGTTTTTTTTTTGCTTTTATTTATGCGGTTCTTCTTTTTCATTGATTTGACTTCCTGACTCTTGTGACAAAACCTATCCGAGAATCGGTAGAAGGTACAAGTAGTACGACTCAGCATCTATACGGAAGCCCAGTGAGGACTCGGACGCAGAGTCCTCCGAGTTAGATGTTGATGAAATTTCCCCTGCTGCTGAAGAAACTCATGCGTCCCCTGTTGGCTATCAAAAGGCCCGAAGGGCAGCGGCATGCGAAAAAGGCTCGGCGGTGCCTTACTTGCGCACGATAGCATTTTCGATAATCTAACAAAAACTGTTAGAGTATAACATATATGTCGGTTATGGTAGTATAGATAGAGATATGATTTCTTTCCATATAATGCCTAACTTGTCTTGTACTCCAAGTCGGTCCCTTGTACGCCTTTATATACTCGCCCATCAGGCTTAATAATACATCCACCATATTCCGTCAATCTCACAATTCTACATGGTATCAGAGCGACACGATCCTTGACCTAGCCGCCGCCGTCGCTTCCGCGCCGCGCCGCCCCCGGGGAGGTCGATCTCCATGATCTCCTCCGGGGGCCGCGTTGCCTGTACCTAGGGTTCGTCCGCCGGTCGGTTGATCGGCTGCCCTAGAGTCCTTTTTTTCGATCTGTAGATCGGTTTTTTTTTCTTCGCCGGTCGCTCGACCGGCGTTTTCTTTTTTGTTTGCCGATCATAGATCAGATTGCGTCGCCCACCGCCCGTCGTCTTATCACGTCTCTACTCCGACAACGGCATCGACCTGCACCGGCCCGCTCCTCGACAGTCGGCTATCGCGGCCGACTCGCCCACGCTGACTTCACACTGACCGGCTCGTCTTCACCGACCGTGCAGCAAGGCCGGACGCGCCGTCCAAGGGACGCCTCCTCGCGTCGCAGCCGGCTTACCTCACCTGCACGGTCTCCATCGCCGGTTCATCTTTGCCGTCATCGACCCGGACTTCACCGACAACTTTGCCATCGACTCCGATCTGCGCGTCGTCGTCGCCGCCATGGCGCGTACCGCGCCGCGTCAATGTGATCAACCGATCGCGCGCCTGTCTACGCCAAGCACGTCCCCAAGCACGTGCCTACCACCAATCGAGCTACGGGCTGCAGCCACGTCGCCTCTTTGGATCGTCGCGCCGCCGCCTTTGGTCCATGTTGCCGGCTGCAAACGCGCCTTCCCAGGCGTGTACGCCGCCGGCGGCGCCCAGCCGCTGCACCGACTCGTGCCCAGCAGTCTTCCCCACCGTCGCCCAACCCGCGCGCTGCTGCTGCGTCACCCTTTGGGCCGTAGCGCCGCGGCACGTGGTCCACTCCGCCGCCTCCGCGCGTCGACTTCCACGTGATATGCGCCGCGCCGCCTCCCTAGGCGCGGGAACGCCACCGTCCGCGCATGGTCTTCGTCACACTGTCGGGTTGTTCCTCGCCTACTTCGAGTAACGCCGCCGCCGTTCTACAGGTAACCTGCATGGCCACTCCAGCCGTCGCAGGTCCCACCGATCACACCTTGTCCGGGCGTCCAGCATGGCCACTCTAGGCCACCGCAGTCTTCGCCGCCTTCTATGTCTTCGTCCACCACGACCTCGTCGCCAGTGTCATCTTCTCGTCCCCGACTACGTCTACTCCGACAACCGCAGACGACATCGGCAAATTCTACCCCACGCCGATTCCTCCTCTGCTAGCCCCTCCGACACTGGCGTATGGTTCGTGGTGGTCCCTGCCCCCGCACGCACGGTACTGGCAACACCGGTGCATGCCTTCGTTCCCGACGTGTCCCCGAGTCTGGCAAGCTCGGGTCGGCGCCTCGTCTTCATCGGCTTCGACAACATCCTCGGCATCGACTCCCTCCTCTACGATTGCCTCGACTACGTCACCGAGTTCTTCTATGCGTACTCCGCTCTAGCAAAGCCGGAGTATGCCTTCGTCCCCGATGTGCGCCTTGTTCTGGCAAAACTATGGCTGCACCTCGTCCTCGACGGTTCATACTGCGTCGTCTCCGGCATCGGCATACTCGACGACTGCTTCTCGACGCGTCTCCGTCCTCTTCACGCGCACTATGCGCCCACGGATTCATGCGCGTCTACCTGGACACCGGCAACCCGACCACGACATCGACAACGGCGACCCCCTCGCACGGCTACCACGACCAAGGCTGCACCGCCTAATGCTCTCGGCTCCCTCAACATCGGAAACAAGGGCTACCACCTCGCTTGAGCTCCTCATCAGCTTCCTCTACAGTCCAAGCTCTGCGCCGCGACACCGTCCATGACGTTCCCGCTGCTACTGCGGGGGGATGTCGGCCTACTGGACTCTAACTCGGTTTTTCTCCAGTCTGACCGTCCACGACGATCCTGTTGTTCACGACGCTACCGCTACGACTGCGGGGGATGTTAGAGTATAACGTATAGGTCGGTTATGGTAGTATAGATAGAAATAGGATCTGTTTCCGTATGATGCATAACTTGTCTTGTACTCCAAGTGGGTCCCTTGTACGTCTTTATATACTTGTCCATGAGGCTCAATAATATATCCATCATATTCCGCCAATCTCACAATTTTACAAAAACTGTATTGAAATCTTGAACGTGCAGAGTTTACATACATGTACTCGTTTGTACGTGTAGCAGAGAGAGATACATACGTACACGTACGTATGCATGGTAGCTATGAATACATAGAATGGTGAGACTTTCGTGAGTATGACCATACGTGTTTATTCGCCTGAAGAACACTCATAGATACGTATGTTCAGCCGCTTAATCAATGCTAGATTACGACTTAGAGCCGCACTGCAGAAGTACATGTTAGTTGTAATTTTTGTACGAGTGTTCTTCAGGCGAATGACGGGCTTCACTGGTGCTGCACAATATGGTTGGCGTTCTAGCTACTGTGGCATTGGTAGGTACTTGTATCATTAGTCATCCCAAAGATCAGGGCGGGCTGGGTATTAAGGTGTTAGACATAAAGAATAAATGCCTTTAAAGCAAATGGCTTAGTAAGATTGTGCA
The DNA here is from genome assembly GCA_947311845.1 of Poa pratensis. NCBI lineage: Eukaryota > Viridiplantae > Streptophyta > Magnoliopsida > Poales > Poaceae > Poa > Poa pratensis. The sequence continues at coordinate 3,617,195 of CAMZMU010000118.1, forward strand.
TGAAGATGGTGTATGGCAGGAGCTGATGTGCAATAAGTACTTGTCTAACAAAACCCTATCACAAGTGGAGCCTAAATCCACTGATTCACCTTTTTGGAAAGGGTTGATGACGTTAAAAAGATTTTTTTGAACGAGGATTTCTTGAAGTTGGTAATGAACTTCTCACTCGCTTCTGGGAGGATACTTGGCTGGGGGGGGGGGGGAGTCTTTGTCTGCTCAATACCCTTCGTTATGTAATATCGCGCTCCATAAAAATGCTACAGTGGCACAAGGTTTGTCACATAGCTGACTAAACATTGAATTTAGAAGGTTGTTGATGGGGGATAAGTGGACATCTTGGTAAGGCTCGCAGGACGTCGCATGAACGTTACTCTTACCAATGATACTGATTCTTTTCTTTGGAATTTGACTCCAAACAAGAAGTTCACAGTTAGTTCCATGTACTCTGATTACATGAATGGTCATACGCCCTATTTACGGAAGTATCTTTGGAAGCTCAACGTGTCGTTAAAAATAAAAAAATTCATGTGGTTTCTTCATCGTAAAGTTCTATTGACTAAGGATAATTTGGTTAAAAGGCAATGGACAGGTTGTAGGCGATGTGTTTTTTGTCAGGCTGATGAGTCTGTTGAACATTTGTTTATTACTTGTCCGTTTGCTAGGGATATTTGGCGGTTAATTCATTTTAGTTTTAATATCTCTCCACCAACTAGTGTAGCTAATTTGTTTGGGCATTGGCTGGCTATGGTAGATAAGAACACTAAAGCCCATATTTGCATTGGTACTTGTGCTTTTGTTTGGGCTATTAGGAATTGCAGAAATGATGTAGTTTTTAACAAGACTAGAAGTGCTCATTTTTTGCAGGTTGTTCACCGGGCATTACACTAGATCAATTTGTGGTCCTACCTCTTGGCACAGGACCAGCGAGCACTCATGGATGCTGGATGTACCTGGTTGATGGCAGTCGTCCGAGCTATTTTCAACCAATGTGAGTGGCAACACACTAAAAGATTTCAAGATGTGTAGTCTTTTAATAGCGCTTTGTTTCATTGGCTGGTTTACGCTACTACTTTAGCAAGCCCGTGGTTGTAGTAAGTGAATCCAAAATACTTTGATATGATTTATTTTAATATAAAACGGCTGTGTGCATCGTCATGATGCAGAGGCTAGGCTATGCTCCCATTTCTAAAAAAAGGTACTTGTATCATTTATCACATAAATGACAAGTCGATTCCTTTTACATCATATTCCTAGGAATTGAGCAATGGGGAGGAGGGGACATGGCAGAGAAAGCAACATGCTGTTATTCTTTAGTATAGCTAGCTGGACTTGCATTCCAATAAAACCAAGGAGATAGAGCAATAGACGCCACATACTAGAGGGTGTTTTTTATGAAGGAGATACATACTATGGAGCTGAGGCGGTAGGTCGGAGACGATGCAAGATACTAAACACTACGTTTGAGAGGAGATGGTAAATCTTGTATTACCTATTTTAAGTTTACAAAGCTCTTCAACCAAGGAAGTGTTAGAATTGTTTTATCATTTCCATTTACCTGAACTTGAATAAACGCACTAATCTCCACTTAAACTTTTAGTTAACTGTACTTGTGATGACCAAATAACAGTGTGACACCTCGTATATAGTGGGCACATCACCACTAATATAAAAAGAGAGACTCCGACGGATCTTGGCCGTTGTTGGGGGGTTACCCCCGGGTAGGGTAAAGATGAGGTAAAGACATGTAAGGTTAAGGCGGTAAGCTGTCCGAGGTAACGATTGAGCAAGGACGCAGGAGGCGTCATCCGACGTAAGGCGTACGTCGAGGTATATTCTCCGAGGTATATCCTCCGAGGTATCAACCTCGGGGCAGTCAGCTAGCTACCACAGGAATAAGGTATTCTCTACCGAGGTATAGGATCAGGAGTGTTATCCGAGGTTGGCAGCAAGGATCGAGGCATGTCAGAGAGGTCACGGGCGCCGCAGAGCTCGTGGCCCGAAGCTTCAGAGGACGGCGAGGTCCGTCCACGGGTTTCCCGGAAGCTCGGGGGCCTAGGAGCTGACTTGGCTATTTCGGGAAAGGTCTACAGGCTAGACCTCGGCAGGCTACTGAAGTATGACCGGAAGAGGAAAGCTAGGCCTGTCTGGCCTGACAGTCCGGCCGTTGAGCTGGCAGGAGGCAGAGGCTTGTCTTCTACCTTTTGGCCATGCCATTGTTAGTTGTAGGCAGGGGTAAAACTGTACTTCGGCCATGTATATATGCGGCATCTCTACCTCCAGGGAGGAGGACGGCAAAAACCCTAGCTCATTTCCCCCTTCATAGTTTCATCTTCTACCTAGAGCTCTCACTTGGCAGCATCATACAGCTCGAGGAGCACCTTGTACCTGAGAACGACACTGATATATTGAGAGAGGAAAGGCAGGAGTAGGGGTTTTACTTCCTCACGAAGGCCCCGAACCTGGGTACATCGTGGTGTCTTTGTGTTCTTGGCTTTCTTGGTTTCTTGTTCATGTTCTTGTGGTTTCTTGCATGTTCTTGCTTGTGCACATCTTGAGTGCATAAACCCTCCCCGGATTCCCCCAACGACCATTCGGCCCCAACTAAGCCATACCCATGGCATCTGCCGTGATCCCACCACGACAGTTGGCGCCCACCGTGGGGCAGATTGAGGCGTTGGGTGGAGTTTCCATCCGGACGGGCTCCTCTGAGTGTGTTCTTTCTGGCCTTGTTACCAAGATCGGCGAGTTCGCCTTTGTGAGCGACAATGCGGGGTGCTTCGCCGGCAAGCCTTTCCCCACCGATGGTTTCCTCATGATGCTCGGCAGCTTCCCCACATACGTTGCTGTCGAGGTGGCTCGCGAGTACCCGGAGCAGGTGCTCGTGGACGACGAAACTCCTCTCCTGGCGGCTTTGGGCCGGCGTGTCACTCGCCCTCCGAGGTGTGTGGAGGTGATGGTGGCTGGCACCAAGCCTGCAGCTAGCAAGGCAGATGCTGGCAAGGTCGCGCTAGCCGAGGTGGAGGCGACGCCAACCGCGCTGCCTGAGAAATCAGGTCGGGCGGCGAAGTTTCCGTACGAGAAACCTAGTCAGAATGAGCAGTTGGGCATGCCAAGGGAAGAAGTTCCCTTAGAAGCTATCGTTGATAGGTTAGCTCGGCCACTCGCAGTAGAGGCAAGTGTGGAGCATACGGTGGCCGGGTTAGAGGCAGAGCGCCAGAGAGTGCTGAGAGAAGCTCGGTTGCTGGCCGAGGCTAAGCAGCAGTTCGATATGGAGCAGAAGGAGTACAATGCTGCACATGGTATAGAGATGGTTTTACTCCGGTTGTGCGGCGTAAGAAAGCTGCTCTGTTCAACCGAGGCAAGGACCTCTATGAGGAGATGGTTAGGGCTGCAGTCTCGGGCTCGAGTAAGGCAACAAGTAGCAGGTCGGCTACTGGTAGGCCGGTGTATAGTTCACCAGCAAGAACCTTAGAGCAGCCGAAGCAGTAAGGGCCGGGCTATCGGAGTTGACCGGAGATGCATGGCGTGAGCAGCAGAAGCGGCTCAATGAGTTAGTGCATGTGGCCAGCAAGCAAAATGAAGCCCTCCGCAAGGCCGGGCTTGGCGGTTCGCAGGCGGTCCATTCGATTAGGCCAGTTAGCCAGGGTCCAAGGGGCAAGCCTCGTCTCCACACGTCGGAGGAGCCGATCGTGCCCGGAGTGTCACTTCAGGTCGGAACAAGGAGATGCAGCTGCAAGTGTACGATCCGGTGTTAGCTGGGAAGCAAAAGGTCGGCAACGCTAGCCGAGCCAATGGAGACCCCGGCCCAGGTGATGCAAGCCGAGCTAAAGGCCGTTCAGCTCAGGGAAATCAGAACGGTGGGCAAGCAGCGTCGGCTGGCCGAGGTAAACCACCTCAGCCCCCGAGGCAGCAGCAACCCCGGCCGCAGGAGCAGTATCAGCAAGAGCCGGAGTATGTTCCGCAGCCGAAGAACGTCGGTCGAGGTGGCGACCGATATGATGATGGAAATTCAGCCATGGAGCGGGCTGGATTCTATAGAGTGGATGGTGCATTGGGAGAGCGTATCGGAGCTCGGACGTTGCCTACAGGTGATGCGCGCTACAAGCTAGATCGGATTTACATGTCCGAGAAGTTGGAGGAGGAAGGCCCTCCTGGTCCGGCGTGTTTTGGACCTCGGATCATGAAGGAACCACCTCCACCGTGTCTCAGTTTCAGTTGGGTCGGAGTACCAGGCCGTACAATGGGAGCACCAAGCCGCAAGATTGGCTAGCTGATTATGTTTCAGCAGTATACATTGCGGGGGGCAATCGCCGATGGGCGGTCCGGTATCTCCCGCACATGTTGGAAGGTCCTGCTCGGATCTGGCTGAACAATTTGCCGGAGAATAGCATCGATTGCTGGCTGGATTTAGAGGAGGCATTCAATAGCAACTTCGCCAGCACTTACAAGGCCAAACCGACCTCAGCTTTTGCAGGCGTGCAAGCAGGAGGACAATGAGACTGACCGAGAATTCTTGACTCGGTGGAGCAATGTTCGGAACTCCTGTGAGGGAGTTATCGAAGCACAGGCTATAGCGTGGTTTGCTGATGGATGTCGGTATGGTAGCATGTTGTGGCAGAGGCTCCAGAGAGATATGCCAAAGACTCTGGCCGAGACGATTCGGATAGCTGATTCCTATGCCCTTGGCGATCCGATGCAGCCTCTGCTGGATGGGAATGCCCGGAACAGGAGGAATCCGATGAACAACGCAACAACGGACCGAGGTTTGATAACCGTCAAGAGTTCGGGCAGAAGAGGAGAGAACCAGATTTCCAAGTCAATGCTGTAAACCCAAGTCAGTCCGGACCTGGAGGCGCCCAGAAACCGAAGACTGAGGGTCAGGCGTGGACTCCGAACCAGAACCAGAATCAGGGAGGTGGTGCGAAGCAGTGGCAGAGGCCGGACCACCTGTGACTTACGAGTCATTGGTGAATGGACCATGTATCTATCATGGCAGGAATGGCAGAACACCCAACCATACCACTCTGCAGTGTAGTTTTCATCACCGAACCGCTGCAGAAGGGGCGAAAGCTGGGGCAAACCGGAGTGGGCCACCGAACCAATGGCGTAGACCTCAATATCCGAACGCAGCAGCAGCAGCATAAGCCGACCATAGCGGCGCAGAATCAGAGCTTAACCGGAGCAAATTCAACCCCGGTCCATGCGGCCCAAAACCAGAAGACGGTGCAGGCGAAACCGGTGAATGCAGTGAGTGCCCAGGGCAACAACAACAACGGTGGTGCCGGCCAAAGCCAAACGTGGTCCTTTGAGAATCAGAGGTATGAGAACCCCGGTAATGATTATAGGGAAGTACATCAAGCTACGTGGTGTTTGTGACTGAGTCAACTGATAAGAAGAGTATGCTGAGGCGTGCCAAGGAGGTGAATGCAGTAACTCCGGCGGTGGTGAAATACATGAACTGGTCCGAGCAAGAGATCACTTGGAGCAGGCAAGATACACCTCGGATCATGCCGAGCCCTGGAAACTATGCACTGGTGGTGGATCCGACGTTTTGTGGGCCGACCAACAATGTGAGATTCACCCGAGTCTTGGTGGACAATGGGAGTGCCATAAATATCATGTACCGAGACACAATGGTCAAGCTGGGATACTCACCGAACCAGTTGCAGCCTAGCAGCTGTACATTTCACGGTATTGTGCCCGGGGTCTCTTGTGCACCTATGGGAAAGATTTGGGTCGACGTGGGTTTTGGTACCCGAGATAACAGCCGAGTTGAAAGTCTTGAGTTCGAGGTTGTGGACTTGCAGAGCCCTTACCATGCCTTGCTGGGAAGGCCAGCCTTGGCCAAGTTCATGATCTCCACTCATGTGGCCTACCTAAAGATGAAAATGCCGGGGCCCAAGGGAATAATAACCATTTCTGGTGACTACAAGAAGGCTATGCAATGTGCCTCGGCGGGATCTAGTTTAGCCGAGTCCTTGGTGATCGCGGCGGAGAAGAAGCAACTTCAGAAGGTGGTGGCAATGGCGCAGTCTACTCAGCTCGGCATGTCCGGACTAATTACTCCGGACATGAGCGCTTCATTCGAGGTGCCCAAGGAGACCAAGAAAATCCCGCTGGACTCGGAGAACCCGGAGCGTTTCGCCATCATTGGTACTGGCATGGACGAGAAATAGGAAAGCGCGCTCTGTCACTTCCTCCGTGAGAATCGGGACATTTTTGCATGGTCGGCTAAAGACCTGCCAGGTGTTCCGAGGGAGTTGGCAGAGCACTCTTTGTTTGTTCGGCCAGAGGTGAAACCAGTGCGTCAACCGACGCGGCGGCTCTCAGATGACCGAAGAAAGGTGGTACTCGAAGAACTGGCGAAGTTACTGGCTGCAGGCTTCATCATGGAGTGCTGCATCCGGACTGGATATCTAATCCAGTCCTCGTGGAGAAAAAGAAGGACGAACCGGCGGTAGTCAAGGTGTGGCGCATGTGCATTGACTTCACCAACCTGAACAAGGCGTGCCCGAAGGATCCCTTTCCTTTACCTCGGATTGATCAAGTGATCGATTCTACGGCTGGATGTGAGCTGTTGTCTTTTATTGATGCATATTCTGGTTTTCACCAGATCCCACTGAACACTGATGATCAAATAAAGACTGCCTTTATTACCCCGTACGGGGCGTATTGCTATCGTGTCATGTGTTTCGGTTTGAGAAATGCCGGGGCAACTTATCAAAGGTGTATGCAGAAGTGCTTACATTCTCAAATGGGCAAGAATGTGCAAGTGTATGTCGATGATATTGTTATCAAAACTAAAAAGAAGCATACTCTCATCGAAGACCTCGAAGAGACATTTGCAAATTTAAGAAAGTATCGGTTGAAACTTAACCCGGACAAGTGCACCTTTGGTGTCCCGGCTGGAAAATTGCTCGGTTTCCTCGTATCGAGCCGAGGTATAGAAGTTAACCCGGCTAAGATCCGAGCTATCGAAAGAATGAAGTTGCCGAACTGTTTAAAAGATGTGCAGAAGTTCACGGGATGCCTTGCATCTTTAAGTCGGTTTGTAAGTCGGCTAGGAGAAAAAGCCTTACCATTGTATCAACTTATGAAGAAAAGTACCAGTTTCACTTGGACCCCGCAGGCGGACGCGGCGTTCAATGAGCTGAAGAAGATGTTATCCACTGCTCCGGTGTTGGCATCCCCTTTGCAGAATGAACCGATGTTGATATACATTGCGGCTACAAACCGGGTCGTAAGTGTTGCAGTGGTGGTGGAGCGAGACGAAGGAGGCAAATCGGTGCAGAGACCAATCTACTACCTGAGCGAGGTGATATCCACGTCGAAGCAAAACTACCCCCACTACCAGAAGATGACGTACGGAGTATACCTGGCGGTTAAGAAACTGAAGCATTACTTCCAAGAGCATCCCATGACGGTGGTATGTGATGCTCCAATCTCGGAGATCATCGGATGCAAGGACGCAACTGGGCGAGTTGCCAAATGGGCGATCGAGGTATCTCCATACACTCCGCATTATGAAAGGCGAGATGCAATCAAGTCGCAGGCGCTGCCGGACTTTTTATGCGATTGGGCCGAGATGCAATATGAGCCGCCCTTGCCGGACTATAATTATTGGAAGATGCACTTTGATGGGTCCAAGACCAAGGTCGGATTAGGTGCCGGCATAGTCCTAACCTCGCCGAAGCAAGACCAGTTGAAGTATGTGCTGCAAATCCATTTCTCGGCGTCGAACAACGTGGCGGAGTATGAGGCCCTGATCCATGGGCTCAAGGTGGCAAAGGAGATAGGCGTCCGGCGTATAGAATGCTTCGGCGATTCAGCTTTGGTGGTGCATCAATCCACCGGCACTTGGGATGCATTGGATGCGAACATGGAGTTGTATCGGTTTCATGTGCAAAAGGTGTCTGGGTTTTTCGAAGGATGTGAGTACAAGCACATACCTCGGGGGGAGAATGAAGCCGCCGACGTATTGTCCAAGCTCGGTTCATCCAAAGAACCGGTGCCACCGGGGATAGCACTGAATCATTTGAGAACTCCTTCAATCAAGCCTTCTCCTGATTCCGAATCAATTTTCTTACCACCAAATCCGGAGCCTGAGCCTATGGAGGTAGACGTCGGATGCGTTTGGCCGAAATCGGGGACTGCTTCGCAGTACCCGGGGACTGATGGAGCTTTTCCCATGGACGTGGATGGTGGGAGCTTCGGATCTGGCCCGGGGACTTCGCACCAACACTCGGGGACTGGCCGAGCAATGGTAAAGGCAATCATGGCGGAGATCATGGCGGCCGAACCAATGGAGATAGATGAGAGCCTTTTTCCTCTACATCCAGTGCCGGAATGGGCGGAGCAGATAATGAACTTCATACTGACGGAAGTTTGCCAAGTGATACAACCGAGGCAAGGAGAATCCAGAGGAGAGCTAAGGGATACACCATCATCAACAAGGAGCTATACAAGAGAAGTGTGACCGAGGTGTTGCAGAGGTGTGTCGAACCAGCTGAAGGCAAGGAGATGCTTTTAGAAATCCACCAAGGAGAATGTGGACATCATTGCAGCACAAGAGCTCTGGTGGCCAAGGTGTTCCGGCACGGGTTCTATTGGCCCACAGCCAATGCCGATGCAGAAGATATAGTTCGGAAATGTGAAGGGTGCCAAAGGTTCGCCAAGCAGCAGCACATGCCAGCTTCGGCGCTCAAGACCATTCCTATCACGTGGCCCTTTGCAGTTTGGTGTCTGGACATGGTGGGAGAATTCAAGCCAGCCCGAGGCAATATGACTCACATACTGGTGATGGTGGACAAATTCACTAAGTGGATCGAGGTGAAGCCAATCCGAAAGTGGATGGTCATACGGCAGTGACCTTTTTGAAGGAAATAATCCTGAGATATGGATATCCTCATAGTATCATTACAGACAACGGCACGAACTTTGCTGTCGGAGAGTTTGCTCGGTTCTGCATGAGTAAGGGAATTCGACTTGATGTAGCCTCGGTGGCTCACCCACAGGCTAATGGGCAAGTAGAAAGGTCAAATGCATTGGTATTGGCCGGAATCAAAGCTCGGCTAATAGAACCACTGTTGAAAACACCGGGGTGTTGGATCGATGAGATACCAGCAGTTCTGTGGGGTTTAAGGACCACACCGAACAGATCAACAGGCTATACGCCATTCTTCATGGTCTATGGGGCCGAGGCAATGCTGCCAACCGACATTGAATATGATGCGCCCAGAGTGGCAATGTACACAGAAGCCGAGGCTAAAGAAGCTCGGGAAGATGCTGTAGATCTGCTTGAGGAAGCAAGAGAATTGGCCTTATCTCGGTCAGCAATATATCAGCAGGGTCTCCGACGCTATCAAAGCCGGCATGTAAAACCCCGAAAGTTTAATGAAGGAGACCTAGTGCTGAGGCTTGTTCAGCGCAGCAAAGGTCGGCACAAGTTGTCACCTCCATGGGAGGGACCATACATTGTGAGCCGAGCTTTGCACAATGATTCGTACTATCTTATAGATGCACAGGAGCCAAGGGGAGATGGGCTGGATAGACCCGATGCGGAGCTTCAGCGTCCATGGAATGTAGCTCTACTCCGACCCTTCTACTGTTGAAGGAAGTAATGTATGTACCTCGGCTGATCTTTAATAAAAACCTCGGCACCTTAAAAATGAGCTCGGGGACTGCCTCGCTTTATGCATGCTTGTTTTATGTTTGTACTTCTTTTTCGTTCGTATGCCGGACTATTTTGAACCTCGTCTCAAACTTCAAGTACTGTATGCTGTGTAACTAATCTTGTGACTCGACTGACGAACGCCAGCATGGCAGTCAAGAGCAAAGACGAAAGAACATGGGAAACATGAAAATGAACTCGGGGACTCGGTCCAAAAAGACAGTCCGGCATATGTCGTTTACTAACCCCTGTTTTTTACTTCTTCTTTATGTCGGATGACTTTGAACTATACCTCGGAATTTACTAAGTACTGTATGCTATGAACAACAATCTTGTGACTCGACTGTCGAACGCCAGAATGGCAGACAAGAGCAGAGACTGCCAACTATAGTAAACACGAAAGTGAACTCGGGCACTTGTTCAAAAGGATTCGATATAAAGCCTAGAAAAGCATGGTTCGGATGAGCATAATAGTAATAGAGGTAGCAAAGGAACTACTTAAGTTTGATTACATCTGCGTCCCGGCATACCGGGGATTTAATGAAGTTTTCTGGCCAAGCATAAGTTCAGGTCGAGGCGTCAGGAATTACGTCGGCAGCAGCCGATGCAGCAGGGATTTCGTCCGGAGCCGAGGTAGCCTGGGAAGTGCTGGCAACGTCGGCAGTAACCTCGGCATCAGGTTGGGGAGGAGCCTCGGTTTCTGCTTCGCGGGTTTCACCGTCGTCACCTTGCTCGGCCTCGACGTCGGAGTCTGTTTCGTATTCCTCGTCTTCTGGCGCGTAATCCTCGGCGTCGGAGTAGGTGTCTCCTTCGCTCAAGTTCTTCGTGTTGGCATATCCAGCGAAGAAGCAGCCATCTTTTCGCGGCGCTTGATGAGAATTGGGTCCGAGGACCAGGGCGAGCCTCGGCGAAGAGTGTCCATCTTTTCGAGGTCGATCTTCTCGCACCAAGTCATGATGAATTTGAGAGCGGCATCAGCTCCAGCGCGAGCTGAAGATGAACGCCACTCTCGGAGTCTTTGTTCGGCTTCACGAAGCTTGGAGGCAAGATCCTCGGTAGATTTCGGAGCATCAGCAAGAGGCCATAAGGCTTTGAAAGCACACAGACCTGCGTCGAGGAGTTCTGACCCAATGGTCTTCAAGGGATTGATCCTAGACTTGATGGCCACGATATGGTCCTCAACGGTCCAATCGGGGTTCTGTTCGTTCCGCCTCTCCCTGTGCCGACCAGTGATGCTGCGGGCCGCAACTTGGGTGTAGGTAAAATGCTCTATAGTAGGGTAGCCTGTTATCAGTGTGAGAAATGGTTCGGCAGAAAACCAATGGTGTGGAGGACAAAGAAAAGCTAAGGGAGGCAAGAAACTCACTGTCCATCTCGTTGTTGATAGTTTGCAGCGTCGGGAGAAACTGGTTGACCTGCGCCTGCAGAGCTTCCAAAGCTTCTGTGGCCGAGTTGGCGCGGACCTCGGCTACTTGGAGAGCTTCTTGGTGGTCCTTGGCAGAGTCCTCCCGAAGTTTCTTCTCTGCCTCGACGGCCTTATCCTTCTCATCCTTCAGCTTCTCCGTTTCTGATTTCCGGAGTCCATCAATGCGCTTCAGTTCCTTTACCAGCCGAGATACCTCGGCTTTCTCTTGCGCTAGCTGGTCATCCGACGTTTTCTTCGCTGCAAGTGCGGCCTTGTGCGCATCATGGAGGTTCTTGTGTGCGAACAAAGAGAGTGGAAGACGTCCGTACGGACGTTCATAGTATTCTGCAAGGAAGAAACATATAGCTCGGTTAGAAAGGTTATACCTCGACAAGAGTCTCGGGGACTCGGAGTCAAATCATTGGAAAAATGTTGTCGGGGTATGCCTCGACATGAGTCTCGGGGACTCGTACCCGAGGTATATGCTAAAGTGAGATAAAATGGATTGGATACGTCGGATGAAAATGGAAGTTGAGATTCAAGCCAAACAATTTTAACTCCGACGGAGCGTCAATAGTTTACCTCGAATCTCGGGGACTGGGGATGGTGGATATTAGATGAGATACTGCATGAAAGTAAAGAGAATAGGACTTACGTCGATGGTTTGACCAGCACGAAGGGCAGTAGTGTATAGATCATATACGCTTCGGCCGCAGGCGCTGTTTCCCGCGGGATGCTCAGCCACCGGAGCAGCTAAGGAGGCCGAGGAGACCTCGTCTGCAGAATTCCAGTCTGCATTGTAATGTTCCAAGGAGCCGAGGCTCTGGCCACTATCAGTGCGCAGAGGAGGAAATCCCCACGGTCCGCCCTGCTCGATGCCCCTAATCGAGGCCTCCACGGCCAAAGCAGCCTCGGAACTTGAAGCAGGCCGATTATCCAATATGAGAGATGCCCTCCGAGCATATTCTTCGGCCGGAGGGCAGTCTCATCAATGGGTGCGGCGAATGGAGGAATTCGGCGTGTCACCGGGGGAGGAGACCTCGGTTGGATCCTTGAAGGAGAAGAGATAGTCAGGGTGCCAGACCCAGATGTTGGTTTGGGGGTGACCTTGGACTTCACCGTCTCTTTCTCTTTCTCCTTGCCCTTCTCCAACGGCAAGGTGGTTTGGCGGAGTGGTTTTTGGGGCTGTTGCTTCTGCTGATGCTTCTGCTGTTGCTGCTGTTGGTTGCGGGCAGTCTGGCTTCGGGGGGAGAGTCGAGGCTCCGGCAAGGTGGTAGCCGAAGTCCTGGCGCGATTGGTCTCCGCATCCGTTTGAGGACGCGGAGAAGTCTGACCTCGGGTGGGGGCAGATTTCCCCAAAGCCGGGCCAGACCTCGGTGGAGGAGATCCGGGGCGAGAGTTCGTCGGGGAGGTCGTGGCTTCAGAGGCACCAACGGGTGCAGTCATGGAGGATACCTCCTGATCCACGTCTATGGGGGCACTGCAACGAAAGAAGATGGTCAAGTGTTAATACCGAGATAATATGTTTAAGCAACAAACATTGTTGGCTATAGAAGCAAAGCATTACCCATCCGAGGTAGGAAGCCTCCTGCCCCCCGGGCATGAGGAGGATGTCCGGACTTCTTCAGCCGGCGTCTCTTGACCGGAGCCTCAGTGGGTCCGGAGGCTCCAGTGGCGGATGGTTCGGCGGCCGGAGTTGCGGCACCAGCGCGTTTCCGGCTGGTTGCTGGAGTAAAGTTCGGAAGGTGAGGAAGGCAGGAGAGAGGTACCGCGTTTATTGGTTCCAAGACAAGGAACCCCTCCTCGTCATCCGAAATCTCTTGAACTGAAGCTTGTGCTTGAGGCTTACCCGCGGTGGTGATGCGGGCCGAGGCAATGGGCATAAAATCCTCGTCGTCAGGGTCCACGTTGGATGGTGGGTCCTCGACAGGGAGATCCTCACCGAAGTGGTCCCAGGATGGACTCCATCCTCGGCGGTCTGGCGGGCGAACAGCTGTATGGCAGATATATGAAAAGGAGTTAGGAAGAAAATTGTCAAGATGAACGTCGGTAGCAAGACCTCGGTGGTAAAGGAGTATCGAAGAAAACGTCGGAATAGCGTACCTGTTTCGCTGGTTGGTCCTGTAATGGGGCTCCCTTCCCCATGTCCAAGCATCAGAGATCTTGGACTTGGTGATAGCTCGGACTCGCCGAGCTACCGCGGCATTGTCCAGTGCAATGTGCGTATGTCGGGTGGGGTCATAAAGACCGCTCATGTGGCAGATCTTGTGAGACCTCGCCTGGAGAGGGGAGACCCTGCGCTTCACGAATGTGCAGGCCAGGTCGTCAGCCGTCAGGACTTTCCCGTCGTTGTCGGGGTCCTCCGGGTCCTGCCATTTCGCAATATACCCATGGATGGACTTGAGTTCGCCGGTGTGAGGGGGAGCGTAGTCCCAGTTGAGCTGTTCTGTAGGAGGGCTGAGGTTGAACGCCGGCAGGTTGAGGAAGTCCTCTTCGCCGGAGTTCTTCACGTAAAACCACGTCCGGAGCCACTTGCGAACGGTGTCCGGAGTAGTGATACGTGGGAAGATGGAGTTTCGGCGAGGAGCTATGGTGGCAGCTCCGCAGGCGGTTAGAAGCTTGGGCAGATCCTTGTTTTTTGGAGCCGGGATCACTTGCCGTTTAAGTTGGAAGTAGCGAGAAAAGAGGTCTACCGTGGCTTTGAGGCCGAGGTATCCCTCAGAGAAGGAGACGATGCAGGAGAGAGTAGTGATGGCGTTGGCGGGGAGATGATGAACCTGGAGCCCGAACTTGTCGAGGAAGCTCCGGAAGAAATCACTAACGGGCAGTCCGAAGCCGCGCTGGAAGTGCGCGACGAAGACCACCCGTTCCCCTTGCTGACTTGAGGCTCGAGTTCGCCCTCTGGCAGGCGACACTCTACCCCGGTGGGAATCCGCCGAGTCGCCCTGAGCCACTGGATTTCGTCCGGAGTTACATCCGAACCTTCCCAGCCGGCTCGTTCTCCGACCTCCAGTTCGAGGTCTGGAACCTCGGTTTGTTCCGAAGTCTCAGGAGGAGACATCTCGGCAGAATCAATCTGCAGAGAAAGCACAGAAGTTTAGCAAAGGAAAAAGTAAATCTGGAATCTAAGGCTATATCTGGCTAACTCAGGAGGAGTTAGGCGGCTATCTGGTGTACATAGAGTTCTATCCGAGGCATGAAACCAATTTCTACCCAAAAGAGTATGCGAGTAAGATCTACCGGAGGAGGTAAATAGAGTTTTATTCAAGAACATATGAAGAACCAAAGCGCGAAGAGGAAGCAATGCCTAGGGTATCAAGAAAGGGAGTACATACCGTGAAAATGAGGTGCTGAAGGGCGGCGCCGGTGACGCGGTCGCAGCAGCGACGGAGGAGCTGCTCGTCGGCGGCGGCGGGAACACGTCTCTTCCCGACTGGAAGCGGCGGCGCTGGTTGCGATGGAGGCGGAACGGCAAGTGGATGAGGAAGAAGAGGGATGCACTGCCCTGGGCCTGTATTTATAACCGCGGGCGGTAACTGCGCACTACCGCGCGGTTATCGGAGCGGCGAGTGGGATCGTTTGTGCACAATGGCACACGTGGCACGAAGATAGCGGTGGGCGAGCAGGCCACAGGATCGGTTGCAGGAGGCAAACCGTCGGGCGGTGCGGTTACTGGAGCACGAAGCGGCGCGAGCGGGGAATCTCCGCTGACGTGGGCCGCGTGGTGGAAAGCACTCGAGTGCTTTGACTGTCGTAGACCAGGAAGTGACGGACGGGACGTGTGAACAGTGTTCTCTGACCGAAGTCAGTAAGGATGCAGGAATCGAGGGGTTGACGTCCGAAATCTCGGCGGATACTTCGGAAAAGTAGTATGGCCCGAGGAACAGACCGATGGATTTCTCGGGGTGTTGGTTCGGTAACCTGCAAAACATTGCAGCGCATGGTTTCGGGTTGAACCTGATGCGGCCTTTCATCCGAGGCTGCAAGACCACATCAGCTTCGGGGACTACTGTCGGGGGGTTACCCCCGGGTAGGGTAAAGATGAGGTAAAGACATGTAAGGTTAAGGCGGTAAGCTGTCCGAGGTAACGATTGAGCAAGGACGCAGGAGGCGTCATCCGACGTAAGGCGTACGTCGGAGGTATATTCTCCGAGGTATATCCTCCGAGGTATCAACCTCGGGGCAGTCAGCTAGCTAGCACAGGAATAAGGTATTCTCTACCGAGGTATAGGATCAGGAGTGTTATCCGAGGTTGGCAGCAAGGATCGAGGCATGTCAGAGAGGTCACGGGCGCCGCAGAGCTCGTGGCCCGAAGCTTCAGAGGACGGCGAGGTCCGTCCACGGGTTTCCCGGAAGCTCGGGGGCCTAGGAGCTGACTTGGCTATTTCGGGAAAGGTCTACAGGCTAGACCTCGGCAGGCTACTGAAGTATGACCGGAAGAGGAAAGCTAGGCCTGTCTGGCCTGACAGTCCGGCCGTTGAGCTGGCAGGAGGCAGAGGCTTGTCTTCTACCTTTTGGCCATGCCATTGTTAGTTGTAGGCAGGGGTAAAACTGTACTTCGGCCCATGTATATATGCGGCATCTCTACCTCCAGGGAGGAGGACGGCAAAAACCCTAGCTCATTTCCCCCTTCATAGTTTCATCTTCTACCTATAGCTCTCACTTGAGCAGCATCATACAGCTCGAGGAGCACCTTGTACTTGAGAACGACACTGATATATTGAGAGAGGAAAGGCAGGAGTAGGGGTTTTACTTCCTCTCGAAGGCCCCGAACCTGGGTACATCGTGGTGTCTCTTGTGTTCTTGGATTCCTTGGCTTCTTGTTCATGTTCTTGTGGTTTCTTGCATGTTCTTGCTTGTGCACATCTTGAGTGCATAAACCCTCCCCGGATTCCCCAACGACCATTCGGCCCCAACTAAGCCATACCCATGGCATCTGCCGTGATCCCACCACGATAGCCGTCTACAACATATCAGCAGTGCAGTCACCTACGCTCAGTCGGACGGAACGACGTGAAACCATCCGGTCGAGGTGCCCAAATCACATCCAAAATCACGGAATTATGCGAGTGCCCTGCCGTGCCCCACCTCGATCTGTTCCGCCTGAACATCGCCATTCCCCTGTCCAACGGACACTCAAGACGCTGCCGCCACCGAGACACTTTATTCTTTTTATAGGAGGAAAGCTAGACTTGATGTTGATGGAGCATCTATTGTTGCTTGCCCTGATTTGGTAGAAGAAGAGGAAAAACAAGAAGAGGGAGATGAACAACAACAAGAAGAAGAGGTGGAGGAGGAGGTGGAGGAAGAAAACCCACCTCAATTCAGAGGGGCAACAATGATAGTGGTGTTTTGATAGTGGAACGAGACCCAGGCATGTGTTGCCATATTGCTTACGGATAATTTGATATACATGAGAAAGAGATTGCAAAATGAGCTTCTCGATGGATGAAATTATTGATGTTTCCAATACTGAGAGGTGTTGTGTGCCATTCGACTAAAAATATTAGTTCATTGTCATCCAGCTGTACATTTGCTTCCATGCCACATCTTTTGTTGATGTGTGATTATGTTCTCAACCCTTAATTGCCATAATAGTACATATTTTTGCTAAATATGTGGTTACCACCAATATATTTTGTGCATGCTTTTACAACTTAAGAGTTCCGCCATGTGTATTTATTGGTTCCGCCGTTGGATAAGAGTCCTGATATAATTGCAAAGCGATGCCTCAGTCGCAACATCACACTTTACTTTTATTTATTTTTTGGGCTTAGTTTCTTGGTTATGTTTTGTCCATCGCAATTCAGTTCAATGTGTGCAGTAGTACATAATCGTGCACAAAGTAGCCTTTGCAATCCACTCACCGAGCTTGGATGCCATCAATCCAGCAGGGCCGTGGGATATTTGGAGTGCATGTAAGTTTTGATGTCTTCTTTCTTTACCTATTGTTTTCCATAGACAACACACAATGGATAATACGCACAAGAATCCGAACTGCAAGTATATGTATTTAGTCCGAACTGCAAGAAGT
The DNA here is from genome assembly GCA_947311845.1 of Poa pratensis. Lineage (NCBI taxonomy): Eukaryota > Viridiplantae > Streptophyta > Magnoliopsida > Poales > Poaceae > Poa > Poa pratensis. The sequence goes on from CAMZMU010000118.1 coordinate 3,634,304, forward strand.
CGGAACATACAGAAGATCAATTGAGACCATGCATAGAACAATTATTTTCACTTACGAAAATAGTGGAGCTGGGACGGTTGCCGTATTGACCCCTCGTTGATCTGAAAAATAACTCTTTTACTGTTTTGCCAAGATTGCTCCAAACTTAACAGCCAGGTCATATTATCCTGCAATGCGTATTGCTATATATGTTGCATGAAACGTGCATATGTGCACGTAACCAAAAGGAAAATCGTACAGTGCTCAATGCGAGAGAGGATCCCGCACTGGCTTTTTACCATTCAGTAATGTAATTCAGATGAAATGAATGGGAGAAAGACATTAAATATTGAATTTTCGATTTTATAATATAAATTGAAAAAGGCGTCATACAGAAATTCAGGGAATTCTCATGGCAATACTCCCGTCTACGTCACTATCAAGCCACGTTGACGCACATTGTTTTCAGGAGACACATGTCGTGAAAACAAACCTTGGAATAGGCCAGACTTTTTCTTGAAAGTCATCCATACTTATGTACATACGGGTACGGTACTTCACGAATTGAGCGGTTCCTACGTATACACTAGTAGAAAAGAGGCAATAGAGCCGGACGTTTAGTCACGGTTCCTTTCCGAACCGCGACTAGAGGGGTCCAGCTCCGACATCTCCAACGGCTAGGACAGGTGCCCGGTTGGTGCGGGACCTTTAGTCGCGGTTCCAGCCACGAACCGCGACTAAAGGTCCTCCGCCTGCGGCTTTAGCGGCCGTGGGCCGCGGCGGGGCCCGCGCGAGGACCTTTAGTCGCGGTTCGTGGCTGGAACCGCGACTAAAGGTGACCCTTTAGTCGCGGTTCGTGGTTGGAACCGGGACTGTAGGTCCTTCAACTATATCTTCCACCCCGAGCCAGCCATGGCCATTTTGAGCTCGAGTTTCATCTCCATTTTCTCTCCACCGAGCTCGATTTCCTCTACGATTTTTTGTCCCATTTGTTAAGATTGACGGCGGTGCATCTATCCAAGGGTTAGCAACTGCAAACTCTCTCTTCCGGCGCCCGTTTCTTTAGTTGTTTAGCTTATTTAGCTCATTTTATATTTCTAGTGCTAGGTAGGTGTTTGATAAAATGACTAAGTTAGCTCATTTTGCTTATTTAGCTCAATTTTGTTTATTCAGTTTGAGCTTAAACTAAATTATGTTTTTGTATTTCAGTGTCACAACATTCACGTCCTCACCGTCGTCGATAGACTGCGCCGTCTTGTCACCGACACCACCTAGGTGAGCCTTCTTTTTTATTTAAAAAAAATCTTTGTTGTATGATTTTGTTCCATAATTATCTGTTTTTTTGTATAAGTTGTATAATTATTTTTTATATATATATAGTGCCATGGTTTTCACAAATACCCCCACCGGCTCTCGTCCGTTCTATTATTCGGATGTGGTATGACTGTTAATAACTATATATTTGTTTCGTTTTGTGTTTATTACAATCATGCCGACCAACTTTGACATAAATATATATTTGTCTAGGAGCTAGTTGAACCGGAAATTCCAATGGACCCTATTGTTGAAATTTTTGTGAAAGAAAACGATGATTTGAAAGCTAAATTAAAAATAAGTGAAGATCTCCGCCAAGAAGAGAAGAGGAAATTGGAGGTCAACCTTGCCAACATCATCGATGAACACCAGTTCAAGCTTGCCGACGTCGTCGATACTTACGAGATCAAGTTGGATGGGATGCGCTCGAAGCTTGCCGACTTCGTTGATGCTTACGAGATCAAGTTGGATGCGATGCGCTTGAAGCTTAAAAAAAATTAGTAGTTATGCCATTAGTCAAGAGGCTTGGTATCATTATGTTGTTGGTTCAATAATGACCTTAGTTGCGATTATGTTCGCATTTGTTGTTGGATTTAAATTCTTTATATAGTTCTATGTTAGTTTAAATTAATGAATATTTAATGCTACAATGTATTACATTTGTCGCCACTCTACTTTGCTTGAAGAACTTGTAAGAATTATTATGGTCACTTATCTATTCATTACTGGCATGCATAATGCAGCTGAGACGTCAATGGATGTATGGTTACCGAGTTTCTGACGATTTCCTTAAGGGCATGCATGAATTTCTCACTGTGGCCGAGATAAGCAAGCGAAAAAATGGTTTTATGTGTTGTCCATGCAGTCTCTGTGAGAATAAGAAGGATTACCCTTCCTCAGCCAAGCTTCACCAACACCTGTTGCAAAATGGTTTCATGCGTGATTATTATTGTTGGACCAAGCACGGAGAAACAGGGGTTATAATGGAAGAGAATGAAGAAGAAGAGGATAATGACAACTATCCTATGTTCGATGAACACGGTGAGACTTCAATGGGGGAAGACAAAGTTGAAGAGGATGAAAAAAAGATGAGCCTGACGATGATCTTCGGCAGGCCATTCATGATGCACAAATGGACTGTGGAAGTGAAAACGAGAGGTTGAAGTTGGAGCGCATGTTAGCCGATCACACCAAATTGTTGTACCCAACTTGTACAGATGGCCAGAAAAAGCTCGGTACCATACTGGAAATGCTACAATGGAAGGCAGAGAGTGGTACTACCGACAAGCACTTTGAAAGTTTGCTGAAAATAATTAAGAAGATGCTTCCAAATGAAAACGAATTGCCCTCTAGTACGTACGAAGAAAAGAAGGTTGTCTGCCCTCTAGGATTAGAGGTGCAGAAGATACATGCATGCATTAATGACTGCATCCTCTACCGCGGTAAGCATGAAAATTTAAATGCTTGTCCTGTATGCGGTGCATTGCGGTTTAAGATTGGGCGAGATGACCCAGGTGAAGTTAAGGGCGAGCAAGGTTGTCCAAGGAAGAGGATTCCTGCCAAGGTGATGTGGTATGCTCCTATAATACCACGTCTGAAACGTTTGTTCCAAAACAAAGAGCATGCCAAGTTGTTGCGCTGGCACAAAGAAGAACATAAAAAAGACTTGATGATGAGACACCCCGCTGATGGGTCCCAGTGGAGAAAAATCGACAGAGAGTTCCCGAAATTTTCGGATGACGCTAGGAACTTAAGATTTGGTCTAAGTACAGATGGATTTAATCCATTTGGAGAGCAGAGCTCCAGTCATAGCACTTGGCCTGTGACTCTATGTATATATAACCTTCCTCCCTGGTTGTGCATGAAGCGGAAGTTCATTATGATGCAGTGCTCATCCAAGGCCCGAAGCAACCTGGCAACGACATTGACGTGTATCTGAGGCCATTGGTGGAAGAACTTTTACAGTTGTGGATTGATGAAGGTGTGCGTGTGTGGGATGAGCACGGACAAACGGAATTTGACCTACGAGCGCTCTTGTTTGTAACCATCAATGATTGGACTGCTTTTAGTAACATTTCAAGACAGTCAAACAAGGAATACAATGCATGTACGCATTGTTTAGGTGAGACTCAAGGTAAACATATAGGTAAAAAGATTGTGTACCTGGGCCATCGTCGATGGCTTGTACCGAGGCATCCAGTAAGAAAGGAAGGCCAACATTACAAAGGTGAGGAAGATATTCGGTGGAAGCCTACTCGACCTTCTAATTCTGTTATACATGATATGGTCAAGGATTTAAAAGTAATATTTGGGAAGGGTGCTGGAGCACTATCTGTTCCGAATGACGCTCAGAACCACGTTCCCATGTGGAAGAAGAAATCTATATTTTGGGAGATGCCCTATTGGATAATGCTAGAGGTTCACTCTACAATCGACGTGATGCACGTGACAAAAAATATTTGCTTGAACCTGCTTAACTTGTTGGGCGTGTATGGAAAGTCAAAAGATACACCGGAAGCAAGACATGCCCATCGACATATGCATTCACGAGACGACGATCATTCTGATAATCATCAAGGTCGTGCGAGCTACGCTCTTACGAAAGAAGAGAAGAAAATATTTTTTGAATGTCTTCGCAGTATGAAGGTTCCATCTGGCTTCTCGTCGAATATAAAGGGAATAATAAACATGGCAGAGCAAAAATTCCAGAACCTGAAGTCTCATGACTGTCACGTGATTATGACACAATTACTTCCGGTTGCATTGAGGGGACTTCTACCAGAAAATGTTCGAGTACCCATTGTGAAGCTATGTGCATTCCTGAATGCAATTTCTCAGAAGGTTATCAATCCACTTACTCTAAAAGATATAGAGAATGATGTGGTCCAATGTCTTGTCAGCTTCGAGTCGGTGTTCCCACCAACCTTCTTCAATATTATGACGCACCTTCTAGTTCACCTGGTGGAAGAGATATGTGTTCTCGGTCCTGTATTTCTACACAACATGTTCCCCTTTGAGAGGTTTATGGGAGTCTTAAAGAAATACGTTCATAACCGTGCTAGGCTAGAATGAAGCATCTCCAAGGGTTATGGAACTGAGGAGGTCATTGAGTTTTGTGTTGACTTTATTCCTGATCTTAAGCCGATTGGTGTTCCTCAATCGCGTCATGAGAGGAGACTGTGTGGAAAATGCACGCTAGGAAAGAAAGCAATCAGATGTGAAGACGTGGATTCTTTCACTCGAGCACACTACATAGTTTTGCATAATTTCATCTTGGGGTCTCCGTATATCGAGCAACACAAGAATTATTTACGCTCCCAATACCCAGAAGATGAGATTGATGGAGTACACATCAAGACTTTTGGCGGTTGGTTACAGAAACTTCTGATGAATGTCACCACAAATGAACTACAGCTATACTATTTGGCCAAGTCACCATCTTCGACTATATTGACTTTTCAAGGGTACGAGATAAATGGAAATACATTTTATACGGCCGACCAAGATAAAAAGAGCACCAACCAAAACAGTGGTGTTCGCTTTGATGCAATAGATGGCTGCAGTGGGGAAAAGGTAACATATTATGGTTACATAGAGGAGATATGGGAACTGGACTATGCACCTTCATTTAAGATTCCTTTGGTCAAGTGCAAATGGTTCAACCTAGATGGCGGTGTAGCCGTAGACACACGGTACGGAATGACTACAGTGGATTTCAAGAATCTTCATTATGAGAACGAACCATTCATTCTAGCCAGTGAAGTGGCTCAAGTTTTCTATGTGAAGGACATGTCTACCCTACCAAAAAAAAAGATAAGCAAGCGAATACATCATACGATGAGCCAAAGCGCCACATAGTTCTTTCAGGGAAAAGAAACATCGTGGGAGTGGAAGACAAGACAGACATGTCAGAAGATTATGATAAGTTCCATGAAATTCCGCCCTTCAAAGTGAAAATTGACCCAAGCATCAAGTTAAATGAAGAAGATTGTCCTTGGTTACGGCGCAATCAGAAGAAAGGGACACACATGAAGAACAAGTGAACACTAGATAGGGATGTTGTTGGTGATGTGTAATAATGTATTCAACTTTTATGAAACTGTGTAATAATGTATACATCACGAATAATATCACTAACTTTTGCCGGGTCCTAAGCCGGCAAAACACATGGTTTTGGTGGGATTCCGAAGCACCGGAGCCCGGCTCCGGCGAAACCGGAAGCTTGCGCATCTGTCTCGCGTCGTCGTGAGCAGCAAATCGACCTTCGATCCACAGCGGCAAGACGTCTCTGATGATCTACGACTGTCCCAAAAAGTGTTGGGAATGTCGCAGATCATCAGAACGCCTTGCCGCTGCTTGGATCAGACCAAGGGGCATGGCTACCACTTCCACCACCACCACCACTCCCACCTCCTCGGCAATTCATCATTGCGTCACCCTAATCGAGTGGCTGGATTCAACCTACCTGAGGACTTGTGTTTCCAACAGTGTCGTTGTGTTGTCATTGTTCACCGTCCTACAGGAGGTGGCTCCAATGGCTGGCCGGTGAACAAGGACGAACACAATAATGCCAGGGAACATGCCAGCAGGTAGGCTAAATCCAGCCATTGGATTCGGTGGCGAAGGTAGACGCTCGTTGTGTGCCGTTCGCTGCAGGGACGCCGCTATTTATAGGCAATTAGAAAGTGTACCTGTGGATGAGGTGGGAGTGGTGGTGGTGGTGGGAGTGCTGATCCAACAGCTCACAAGCCCTCAAAAGAAACACACCCCTGATCCAACGGCTCAGAAGCGTTTGAAAGAAACACACGATCCGTGGGATTCTTTAGTCCCGGTTGGTGTTACCAACCGGGACTAGTTCTAAAAATCCAACGGCTCACAAGCCCTCAAAAGAAACACACCCCTGATCCAACGGCTCACAAGCGTTTGAAAGAAACACACGATTCGTGTGCATCTTTAATTCCGGTTGGTGTTACCAACCGGGAGTAAAGGCGGGCTTCACGGAAACTACCATCTGAAGGAAAGCTCGACATGTTCGAGTGAGTGGACTAGAATGCTTACCAACCTCAGTGAGAAGGGGTTTTTATAACATAGAAGTAGAGATCTACGTTACAACTTCACTAGTTCTAAATACTAGATAGAACAAATTAAGGTACAACTTGAAATTATGATACAACACAAGTAAAACAAAGACTCTGCCTCCTTGCCTTTGCCCTTGGACAAAGCTTCAGCCTCCTTTGCCCTTGGACGAAGATTCTGCCTCCTTGCCTTTCGCCTTGGACGAAGCTTCAGCCTTCTTGCTCAGTGCTTCAACCCTCCTTTCCTTTGACGACGGCATGAAATCGTCGTCATCATCGCTGTTAACTACCCAGAAACAGGAACGACCGTACGAAACACGGTCAGCTTCAGTTCGGTAGAACGGACTATTCGTAACTTTCCTGTCAAACTTATCTGCAAGCCTGAGCATTTCTGCACGAATTTGGAGCGGGGTCCTATACGGAAACCCATCGCGGCATAGCTTTGCCCCGAGCAGAGCGAGATGACTCTCAGTGTGCAAAATTTCTTCAATTGGAACTACCCTACCATCTACCTTCAAATTGCTCGAAAGCCTGGCGAGATGCTCGGATGCGGAAATGTGAAACCCGGACACACACTTCTCGCAAGGACCAATACACACCATGCTTGCGCTCAAGTGAGTACCATGCCTACCTTCGACTGGGTTTTATAGAACTACCGGTGCCGGCATTTGGCGGGAAACGGTGGCGGGAACGATAGCGGGAAATATTTGGGCGGGAAACGTTGGCGGGAAACGGTGGCGGGAGGACATGAGTCATGACCGCAAAGCCCGCCTTTAGTCCCGGTTGGTAACACCAACCGGGACTGAAGAAGCACACGGATCGTGTGTTTCTTTAAAGCGCTTGTGAGCCGTTCGATCAAGTGGTGTGTTTCTTTCGAGCGCTTGTGAGCCCTTGGATCAGGCAGAAGCACACGGATCGTGTGTTTCCTTCCAGTGCTATATATAGTCCCGGTTGGTAACACCAACCGGGACTATCACGACCACTTTGTAAGCCACGGGACCCTATATATAGCCCACCTCAGACAGGTTACTCACTCACACAAAACATTCCAGCGTCACTCGGAGAGGCATCTTCGGGCAACCAGCGGCAAGACGTCTTTGATGATCTGCGACCGTTCCAAACGGTTGCAGATCATCAGAGACGTCTTACCACTGCGCTTGTGAGCCGTCGGATCTGCACTATCACGACCACTTCGTAAGCCAAGCGACCCTATATATAGCCCACCTCTAGGACATCTTCGGCACTCAGTGTGTACTCATTGTAGTTCTTTTGGTATACAGAGCATTCGGATTCCCTGCATACGTCCAACGGTGCATTTGATATGCAGGCACTCACGAGCCACCGTTGGGCTGTATGCAGGGGAAACCGTGTGCTCTGTTCTATATATCTATATAATCCTTCAGTTCATCCACCGAACACAAATCATTCGGTTCCGGGAACCCTCCCCTCGGTCGGATCCAAGCAGCAGCAAGGATCTATGAAAGGGGCATGGTTAATTTAGGTAGTCGGTTAATTTAGGTAGTTGGAGATGTTAGTACATGATAAAATATTGGCAGTCATTTTGTTGTTGAGGTCTAAAATAATATAGGAAAAGAAACTAGAAACAAAAACAATTAAAAAAGAACTTAAATCAAAGTATATAAAAGAAAACAAATACAACAAAATAAAACGGAAACAACAAAAAAAAAAGAAAAAAAACACACCCCTGATCAAAAACAAGTTTGGCACCTTTAAATCAAATCAGTAACACCTTTAAAACATTCAAAACAGAAAAAGAAAACGAAAAAAAAAGAAAAAGCCCAACTAGTCGCGGTTGCAGCCACCAACCGCGACTACAGGTCCCCCTGGGCTTGGCGCCAGAATTTTGGCGGCCCAGGTCGACCTCTAGTCGCGGTTGATGGCTGCAACCGTGACTAAAGGGTCCTTAGTCGCAGTTGCAGCCATCAACTGCGACTAGAGGTCGATTCCGCGCGGTTTAGTGGGGGACTTTGCGAAAAAATTCGCAAAATCCCCCAAATCGACGAAGAAGAACCGCCGCGCCTCCGGGCTCCCACGACGCCGACAACGCCGGCGAAGCCCTGCTCCGCCGCGCGCCGTCCCAGGTCGCCGTACGTCTCCAGCCGCCGCCCCACGCCGCCGCCGCCCAAGGTGCGTTTTCTCCCCGATCCAATGCATGTCGCCGTCACCGCCGCCGTCGCCTTCTCCGCCTCATCCCTCCCCTGCCTCGCAGGAAATCGTTGCCCGCGCCGCCGCCATGTCCCGTCCCCTGCCTCGCGCCCCACGCCGCGCCCCTCCCCTGCCTCGCGCCGCCGCCGTGTCCCGTCCCCTGCCCTGGACGCCGGTCGTGGAAGAGGGAGCAGCTGTTGATCTCGAGGTCTAGGTCCTGTCGCGGACGTCCTCGTCGCTGCTGCCGGCCATATGAAAATCATTGCGGCCATGGGAACCTCACCTGTGAACTACCCCTCTGCTCCGCCACCAGCCTCTGCCCCTCTGCTGCTCCCACTGGTGAGTTATGCCCGAGAAAATTCTCTGCAAGTTCAAATCATGCGTGAAATTACAGTAACTACTCCAATCTTTGAATTGTGTAACTGAATTTGCATATAAAGGCATAAATTACACTAGTCAGGATAACACTGTCGAAACCTGTACTCTGAAACCTAAAATTTAGGTTGTTAGCAAATTTAGTGTTAGCAATTTAGGTTGTTAGCAAATTTAGTGTTAGCAATTTAGGTTGTTAGCGAATTTAAAATTTAGGTTGTTAGCAAATTTAGTGTTAGCAATTTAACAATGTGTTAGCAAATTATAGATGCAAATTTATAAATGCAAATTTATACATGCAAATTTATGCAAATTTTATTGAGTGTAGGAACATTGAGCTATGGAGCCTGGCTATGTGCGAGACGAGGAGAATGAAGACATATTAATGCAGAGTATTTTTGAGCATCGCGATAAAGATGCTGCCGGTGGAGAAGGCGCCGGTGCCGGTGTAGATCTTGATTTTGAGGAATTTGCCTCACAATTTCTGATGGACTCTGGTGAGGGTCTTTTAGATGAAGAAGAAATAACACCCTCCACCTCGAACACCCTCCACCTCGAGGTATATATATGAATTCTATATTTTGTTGATCACAAAATGCATTAACTGATTTGTATTGCACTTAGTAACACATTATATTTCTTACTTTAGGCCTCCACCTTGAATAAAAAGGCTAAGAATCAAGCTCCTCGAGGCCGCACGAAAAGAATGACGAGCAAAGATGCAAAGTTACCGATCTATGAAATTGATGAAGAGGGCGATCCGGTGGAACCCCCAGAGAACTGCAAAAAATATATAGGTCAAGCTGGAGTTATTGTTAGGGACTCGGTCCCAATCTCCATACCAGAATGGAATAAGCCGGCGGGCGTTGCCGAGGATGACCCCTGCTATGTCCACAAGCATTTGAAAGATTTCTGCTTTGACACACTCTTGGAGCATTTTAACCTCCCGGATGATATTGAACCCACCACGAAGTTGAAACTCAAGCAGTGGACTCTCTCCAAGATGGCCGAAGCATTTCGGAAATGTAAGCAAACATTATGGGCAAAATATGCAACAGTTGATCCAGATTTCAGTGAAGAAAAACTAGTGAAGATAAGAGATCACTGGGAAGAGTTTAAGGCGTATAAGAAATCGGATGCGGCTGTGGCCCGATCGAACATAAATAAGGCAAATGCTGCGAATAAGGTTCACCACCATAACTTGGGGACAGGTGGCTACAGGTCAGCCATTCCTAAGTGGCTAGCCTTAGAAGATAAAATCTTTGCTAAAGATATCACTCCACAGACATACTACTGGCCCGAAAGGTCCAAATTCTGGTTGTTCGCGCATGGCGCAACGTTGGACGAGGAAACATGGTATATTGTCCCGAAGGTTGAAAAATTCAAGAAAAAAGTAGAAGAAATCGTCCCAAAGATTGAAAAGGTAATAGAGGAAGTTAAACGGGGTGTGTGGAAACCCTATAGAGAGGACGACGAGCTGACACGGGCCCTAGGGAATCCTGAACACTCGGGACGTTTACGAGGCATGCCCAGCGGTGTCACCATTAAGAAAGCGTATCCGCAACACGCTGACACTTATAGAAGCCGTGCAAGAAAGAAGAAGAAGGGTGAAGAGCGGCTAACGGAATTGGAACTCAAGGTGAAGCAACTCATGGAGTCAATTAATAGTCAGACAGGGCCGTCTCAGCAGCAGCAACTCATGGATGCTCGATCTCAGCTTAGAAGCAGCGTGGGTTCCACGCAAATAGATGTCGATGCTCACTACCCCGTGGACGATGTCACGGAGAAGACACCATGTGAGCTACATGCACCTGTGGTTAACATATCCACGAAGGTGGCGGACGGCTATGCTTTACCGAGTGACGCCGGAGCAAGCTACCATAATGGTGACATTGCTCCTGGCTATGCTGTTGTCGGGGTGGATGAAATTGTGCCGGGATTTGAATCATTGGCTCTTGAGATTTCTGGAGGTGACGGCGAGGAGACATTGTACGATGTCAAGGGTGGTTTCGTCCAGTGGAACAAGAAATACATCAAGTTCTCAAAGCCACCGACTCAGCAAAGCCCATCCTACCAGGGTATCGATGAGACACATCCATCTCCGGCACCGCGTGACAGGGACACCCCACCGGAAATTGATGTAGAGGACCATCTCAGTCAGCACAGTCCATCTCCATCTCCGCCACCGCGTGAGGAAGTGTCTGTAGCGCTTCTCCGGAGAAAGCGCGCGTCTTCCCCGGTCAGGAGGCGAACTAAAAGGGCCACATCGTCTGATCCGAGGTTACCTTGGCAGAAGACTCATGAGCAAAACGAAGCAGCCGTGGCGGAGTATAATAAAGCATTGTTCGCACCGAAAGAGCCGCCGCCAAATTTTACCGCCGGCTATACTGCACAGGCTTGTAATCGAGTCATCGACAACTTATATGTCCCCCCAGAGAAGCCGCAACCTGAATATGACCGTTATATTCATAAGTCATATGACACGGTGACGGAGGTTGAGGCACCGAAAGAAGGTGAACAATGCGCAGAGTCAGTCCCGCCGCCGGCGACAAAAGATAAACAAGCAGCACCATCGGACCCGCCGCCGAAGGAAGCTACAAAAGCAGCACCATCGGTCCCACCGCCGCCGAAGATAGGTAAACAAGTTCCCCAGCTCAGAGAACAACCCGTACGTTCTGTCCCCCCGCTAATTGTCCCGCCGCCGACGAACAAAGATAGTCGAGTTCCCCAGTGCGGAAAACAACTAGTACAATCTAACCCTCAAGCGCCGATGGTGTTTGACTTAGAGGAAATCCGTCGTCTTGCCGCCGAAGCGCAAGTTCCTATAGACGAATATGCTTCGAGATTGAACTTTGAGACTGCACCAACAGCTCCACCAGTAAGACAATTTGTTATGGGGGAAGCTTTGGTGAAATGCAAGTTACCAACAAAAATGCGTGCTCTCCATTTTTGGTACTTGAAAGCCGCAAAGAAAGGGACAGTTTCTGTCGTTCTGAAATGTAGGAAAGACGATGAGCACTTCTTAGAAGACTACAACCACATTGTTCGGTTTAGCGAACTTTTTCAGCTATACAATCTGCGGGCACTCGACAAATCTATCATGAGTTCCTATTGCCTGTAAGTGATTTATTTAAGTCTTTACCTAGTCTTGTTCATTGTTTGTAATTATTCTCACTTTAATCTTTTGTGTGCTATATTATGCAGATTGAAGATGCTCGAGCTCAAAAAGATAAACCAGCATGACATTGGGTTCATTGACCCGGATAAATATAACGAAGCAACCATAATAGATCCCTTGTATAACAAGAACACACCGGATGATTTGCTAAGGGTGTTCAAGCGATACCGCGACAAAAGAACTATATATTGGCCTTACCACTTCGGGTAAGTTTTAGTATCTTCTACACATTCTAATTTGCTCACCCGATGTTAAGTTTAATTGATGAGTTATGCATGACTGTGCGCAGCTACCACTGGATTCTTCTTGTCATTGAACATCGCAAAGGACTTATTAATTCAGTTGACTCATTGAGGTATCATCCTGACAAATACAGGAGTTGTTTCGACTTCCTAGCAAGGTACATTCATTTCTTACCGCCTCTGTCATTCATATCTTCATGTCAAGTCATTAATGAATAAATCATTTGTGAATGTTCTTTTTCGGGCAGCGTTTGGAAAAGGTTTGTCGAGGAAGATCCTGCAGGTGGGTGGCCCAAAAAACTGGATTGGAAGTTGAACAAGGTAAGTACTGCTACCTACATCCACACAACATTCTCATGCATACTTCATTATTATTGATTGAAATCTATTCTTGTATAGTCTTGCTTGGAGCAACCAAAGGGAACTGAGTTATGTGCATACTTCGTTTGCGAGTATGTACATGTACTAGTCACCGAGAAATGGAATATGAAAAGTGCAGAGTTGTCAAAAAGGCGCTGCAAGCTACCATTCGAGCACCGCTTCAAAGAAATTGGAGAGGAATTGGCGGGATTTTACTTTTCGGAGGCCTTATCGGAGAAAGGAGAGTACTACGATGCTGAAAGCATGAAAGCGTGTAAATAACTTGTTGTTTTGCTTCAACTCTTGTACTACGATAGCTCTTGGCGCATCAACTCTTGACTACGATCTAAAAATATTACTTAATTTAATTGTATGTGTTATAAATATGTGCACCGACTTCATACGACACGGGAACGGTTACGACGTGGAAAACGTTACGGTAACTGTCTCCGTTACCGTAACGGTTACCGTAACCGTCACCGTAACGGTCACCGTCACCGTCACCGTAATGGTTACCGGTTACTATTACGGGAAGGGTTACTAGTGAAACCACGGTTACGACATGGGACACGGGAACCTATAACCAAACCCCGGCATATATAAACCCTAAACCCTGCAATTAAATAAAAAAAAAACCCAAAAACCCTTCCCGGTTGGTGCTACCAACCGGGACTAAAGGTCCCAACACACCACGTCCCCACGTCCCCACGTGGAAGGACCTCTAGTCGCGGTTCGGAACCCGCCGCGACTAAAGGGGGGGGGGGGGCTTTAGTCCCACCTGCTTAGTCGCGGTTGCCTAGCCGCGACTAGAGGTCCTTTTTCTACTAGTGTTGGAGCTAGCTACTTTGAAAGACCGTAAAGCTGCATATCAGTGATAGAGCGGTTTTGAGTTTAGGTAAAGATGTGAATATGTCTAATTTTTCTTGGATGACCTCTATGTGGGTGCTGAGAGCGAGTGACAGGCATTGATATCTTGCTCAGCGTTTTTTGGACTGAATTGTAGTTTTCTTTTTTGGATGTTGATCCTTTTTGCAAAAGCTAGGTTTAGCTATCTGTTAGAGTATATTACGTTAGGCTAGATTTGGTAGTTTAGGTTTGTAATCTAAGTCTATCTTTATTAGGTTTTGTAGTCTCCAAGTCTTGTACCCCTTTATATACAGCCCACCGTGGCTCAAAATATGGTCAAAATGGCCGCTGTGGCTATTCATTGAAAGAGGTCAATTTTTTCAAAATTATCAAGGGTTCTGTGATATAATCACTACTTGTGTATCTTAAAATGATTTTTGAAAAAAAATCAGAGCAAACTATCACATTGTTGTAGTTCAAAAGTGAATTACTTTCGGAAAATCGGCATAAATTCATTTAAATAGGCGTAATTAGCTCGGAAGCGAGAAAAATCATAATACTTGGGGATTATCCATAAAATATGGACTACATTGTGTGAATAATTGATGGGTGTCATTTTTCACCATATTTTTTGCACTTACTTCACAAAAAAAGTGATTTTTGGCACTTATAAAATAGAAAATGACATTTCTATAATTAATTTGAAAACTCAGTTTGTCACCATTGTTTTCCATACCAAGATACACCCATGCGCCAAATATAGGTACTTTATCACAAACTATGGCGTGAGAATTGACATAACTTGGTTATTTGGGTTGAAACATATAGATGTTTATAGATGATAGACCTTTTTGTGAAGTATTTTTGTGAGAAGTTTGTAAAAACTCAAGTTTATCATTTTCCCTGGCAATTAGTACACATAAAAGGACTCAATGCGAAAGGATTTATTTTTTTGACTATTTTTTCTCTTTCTTTGATTTTTTTCGAAAATATGGTCAAAATGGCCGTTATGGCTATTAATTGAAAGAGGTAAATTTTTTCAAAATTATCAACGGTTATCTGATATAATCACTACTTGTGTACTTTAAAATGATTTTTGAAAAAAAATCAGAGCAAACTATCACACTGTTGTAGTTCAAAAGTGAATTACTTTCGAAAAATCGGCATAAAATCATTTAAATAGGCGTAATTAGCTCGGAAGCGAGAAAAATCCTAATACTTGGGGATTATCCATAAAATATGGACTACATTGTGTGAATAATTGATGGGTATCATTTCCACCATATTTTTTGCACTTGCTTCACAAAAAAGTCATTTTTGGCACTTATAAAATAGAAAATGACATTTCTATAATTAATTTGAAAACTCAGTTTGGCACCATTGTTTCCCATACCAAGATACACCCATGCGCCAAATATGGGTACTTTATCACAAACTATGGCGCGAGAATTGGCATAACTTGGTCATTTGGGTTGAAACCTATAGATGTTTATAAATGATAGACCTTTTTGTGAACTATTTTTTTGGGAAGTTTGTAAAAACTCAAGTTTATCATTTTTTCTGGCAACTAGTACACAGAAAAGGACTCAATGTGAAAGGATTTCTTTTTTTTGACTATGTTTTCTCTTTCTTTGATTTTTTCGAACATATGGTCAAAATGGCCGTTGTGTCTATTCATTGAAAGAGGTCAATTTTTTCAAAATTATCAATGGTTTTGTGATATAATCACTACTTGTGTACCTTAAAATGTTTTTTGAAAAAAAATCAGAGCAAACGATCACACGGTTGTAGTTCAAAAGTGAATTACTTTCGGAAAATCGGCATAAAATCATTTAAATAGGCGTAATTAGCTCGGAAGCGAGAAAAATCCTAATACTTGGGGATTATCCATTAAATATGGACTACATTGTGTGAATAATTGATGGGTGCCATTTTCCACCATATTTTTTGCACTTACTTCACAAAAAATTTCATTTTTGGCACTTATAAAATAGAAAATGACATTTCTATAATTAATTTTTGGTCATTTGGGTTGAAACCTATAGATGTTTATAGATGATAGACCTTTTTGTGAAGTATTTTTTTGGAAAGTTTGTAAAAACTCAAGTTTATCATTTTCCCTGGCAACTAGTACACATAAAAGGACTCCATGCCAAAGGATTTCTTTTTTGACTATTCTTTCTCTTTCTTTGATTTTTTCGAAAATATGGTCAAAATGGCCGTTGTGGTTATTCTTTGAAAGAGGTCAAATTTTTCAAAATTATCAACGGTTCTGTGATATAATCACTACTTGTGTGTCTTAAAATGAGTTTTGAAAAAAATCAGAGCAAACTATCACACGGTCGTAGTTCAAATGTGAATTACTTTCGAAAAATCGCCATAAAGTCATTTAAATAGGCGTAATTAGCTGGTAACCAAGAAAATTCCTAATAATTAAGAATTATTTATCAAATACGCACTACTTTATGTGAAAATTTTATGGGTGCCATTTTGCACCATATTTTGTGCACTTGCTTCACAAAAAAAGTCATTTTTGGCACTTTGAAAATAGAAATGAAAGAAAATTACATGCATAACATAAACTGGGCCGTGACCCATAGGAAGACGCGGCCCTCGGCCCATTTTCTGCTCCGTTTCTTCAGAGCCGTCGGATGCGGATCAACGGCTGTTGTTCGCCCCTGCCAGAACAAAACGAGCAATCCATAACCCTAACCTCCCATTTCCTTTCTCCCATCCCCATTCAGTCCGCTCCCATGACGAGAGAGAGGCGGCGGCGGCCGGAACCATGGCGGCGCGGCCGACTTGCTCGCCGTTGTGGGCGTGCACCTATGCGCGGCGTACCGTCGAACTCGCCTACCAGCGTCGGTTGCGAGGTGTTGCCGTCTACCAGGTGCGTGCCGTCCGCTGATACCCACAAGTATAGGAGATCGCTGAAGTCTTCGTTGGGAAGTATTACCCAAATTTATAGTTCGACTCGATGGGAACACAAGAATATCAATAAGACCTTGGCAATTGAGGCGCCACTCTCAACCACACCTGTATATCAATAACTTGCAGCAGTAACAGTGATGGCAGTAGTATGATTCAAGTAACAACCAGAACAGTAGCAGTGAACAAGTGTTTCCCAGTTTTCACCGGAAAAGTGAAAGTGTAACTCAGAGATTTAAAACGTAGGCATGAGGTGATAGCGGGGTGTTGCAAGAATGAGATTGATCATATAATAAGAAACAAATAACAATGGGACCTATCTCTAACTCCGATATATGTAGGTATGTGTTCCATATTTAGTTGTGCGTACTAACCAAGAGAATTTGCACAACATCTATTGTCCAACCTGCCCATTTCACCGGGGCCAACTTGGAACTACAGGTAATTAAGGTCTACCCTTTCGAATAAACCGGAACAATGCATTAACACTTCATGAACACATAGAATCCTCAAACTAAAACATCTCCCCCTTGTTTTCCCTATATGTCACGTTTAGGGTTCGCAGGTTCAACATCATAGCAGGTGATACACTTTGCAGATAAATACCAAACTCAAATATATGATGGGGCAATATAAGTTCAGTACTGAAATTATGCCACTCGGGCCCTAGTAGCAAGCATTAAACATAGCAAGAGTGCATCTACACAATACAAAAGTATCCTCAAGATAAAACCCTAAAATCCCGAACAACGGGTAGCATTACATGATCAATCTCATCCAATCCCCATCCACCTCACATGCCTACAGCGGACTACTCACGCATGGTGACGGTGAAGGGGCTCATGGTTGATGGAGATGAAGGCGGTGATGAAGGCGGTGAAGACGGCCTCCGGATCCCTCCACCAGAGGAGAAATCCTGGATCAATCTGTCCCCGAAACGAAGATCGTGATGGTGGCGGCGTTCTGTTTCGCGAAAGCTCCTCTCCTTCTAGGGCAAGCACTTTTTCGTATATATGAGGGGGTACGTCGAAGACCGAAGGCGAGGCGGCGCCCGAGGCCCATTTGGGCTGGGCCCACGCGGCCAGGTACAGGGGCCGCATGGGGCCCACCTATTTGGCCCTCGAGCGCTTCCTCGTGTCCATCTTTTGTCCATTGTCCTCCTTTTCCATAAAAAATGACGTGGTAATTTTCCCCGATTTTATTTCCTGCAGAAATAGCCAGAAAAGAGACTTTGCTAAAAATAACGTCAGATTCAGCAGTTTTATTCAAATATGGAAAGATTCCGGAGCAAATTATGAGGCAAAGTGCTTGGAAAAGTAGATGCATTTTGAATGCATCAGCTCCCCCAAGCTTAGCTCGTTGTTTGTCCTCGAACAACTCAAACGTAGTGCAGAAGCGATAAAAGACTTTGACAAGAACTTTGCATTGCATATGTAACACAATTTAATATCAACAAGCATTCAAAGCATAGCTTCAACAACAAATGATAAGATGCTAGCAAAGGTATATCTAATCAATGTTAAAGCATTTATATTTGTTGCAAGAGAGATATTATGTAGTGTCAATACTTGGATGAGTTTGCTCAACTGTAGAAATAAACAAAGGTTCTTACATCGCTAATGATTGAATCATGACAAGACTTTTGAGGTCTTTTGATTCTTTCTTTTGCTACCTGGTGAAATCATTGTGCTTACAACCTTGCTCTTAGTTTTAGCAAATCATTTGATATTACTGATATGACTCATATGCTTGACCGACTAATGGTTGAAAACCTCATGCCCCGTGAATACGAGTACCTACACCATGGCTACTCAACTTGGGTCACTAGGCAAGTTCAAAAAATTTAGTCATTGCAAGTAATAAAAGCGTCATCAAGAGCATCAACGGGGGTACCTCTTGTCCTAGGACATGGACAAGCCCATGTCCAAACAACAAGACAAACAGACAATGAACAATCTCAGCACTCTTTTATTTACCATTTTGCATAGCTTTTTATTATGAAGTGCATCACTGAATGTCCACCATGGTGCGCTGTAAATTTCCACCATGAATGATGCATGGCTTAAGTTGGCGGCCCAGGCGTCCCTCTAGCCATATATTTTAGTGCAATGTTGAAAGCTTTACATGTGTCAGCACATTTCAGCTAACTCCCAACCACTAAACCTGTCAAGCATACAACTTCATGTTTATTATTTGAAAATTATTTTACTTTCTATTGGTTGGCAAGTTTAGTAAGCACAATGGGATGCGTAGACCTTTGTTTAGAGCTACAATTATTCAATCCACAACCAAGTATTGTCACTAAATAAAATTTCACTTGCATCATCATATAACATACTAGAACATGGAGAAGATAAACATTTGCTACCATTTCTCTAGATGTTGAAGAAACTATGATGTGCTCACTTGCTGTTATTAAAGAGTCCACATAAGCATGGCAAAGGTGTCATACCTTTCATCCACTTCATGCACATCAACTTATCATCGTTGTTCTCCTCTCCCAACTTGAACTGCACAATAAAAACTCAAATCTGCCAGAAAATGTCACTGCATACAGTACTGTTTTTACCCTACCTAGACACCTCAGAAAAATCTCATATTTTACGTGTGTGTAGGTTATGATGTGTTGCAGCAGTGGTTAAAATTTCAGCTCAATCGGAGTTACAGAGAAAAAATGAAAAATAAAACAGCGAGCAGATTTCAGCAATTTCTGCACCTCCGTTTTTGCGTTTGTTTCAAGAAAACGAAAATATTTTTGTTATTTTTCGTTCTAAGAAACAAAAGACAAACAACCAGAAGTAAAAGAAACAAATAAAATCTTTTTGTGTTTTTGCGTTTTCAAGAAACTTATCATAGCAATATAACGGTGATATAAAACAATGAATGGAGAGTAAGAGAAGTACTCCCCCAAGCTTGCGATCAAGCTAGTATCCTGGGTAGTTGCCGTATCCACTTCCACTTCCAGGGTAGTAACTATATGGGTAGCCTTGCATGCTTGGGTACAGGGGCTCCGCCTGAGGTATGTACCCCTGTGTCTCTGGAGCTTGTGGCTCCTCCTGAGGCGGCGCCTCTTCCACTATCCATTTTCCGGTACTCCTGTCAAAAAGATCAGTACGGGGGAGCCTAATGGACACTCGCTGCCCACTAGTGCTCAAATAGTTATACAGATAATGTCCCCATACAACGTACTTATATCCATGCGAGTAGTCAAAGCAAAATCAAGTAATTTGGACTCTCGCACTAGAGTACCCATGTTATCACCATATCCTCTCTCGTTTTTAATGTAATTGTACACCATAGTAGCAATAGCACCAGCATAAATAGGAGTTTGATCAGTAATATTTCTACTCACAGCAGTATGCAAAGATCTAGCAAGTATGACTCCCAAGTTATATTCACACGGTGTATTTTCTTTTGCACATTTTAGTAGATAAACCATTGGTCCAGTGCAAGCAGAATTGTTATCCCTAGCAAGAAATCCTCTTGCAAGAAACAACGCAAAATATCTCAAACTTGGGTGCTGTATATGAGTAAATTTACCCCTATTTAATCTATCACGAGAGTTTACAGATATAGTATGCCAAAACTCAACAAGCTCATGGTTGGTATCAGCACGAGTTTCACTCCAACTCCCTGAATTTTCTACACCAATAGCATTGCAAAATTCCCCTAGAGACATAACAAGGCGCTCACCTCTCATAGTAAATTTGCAAACAAAGGTAAGAGGGGGTGCCTTACTTCTCTTCCTGTGCTTTTGGGGCTCCGGGCCCTCAAATCTGAAGGTAGAGAGGAATTCCCGCGAGAGTTCTTCATATGTATCTTGGGGGTTCTGGGAGAACCTAAGCAAGCCAGTTGTAGTGACGAAGGTGTCGAAGTCCTCTTTGATCCCCCACTGTTCAAGAACATAGGGATCTTGCCATCTTGTTGTATGTATTTTCAGCTTCTCCCCTACAAAGAATGCATCATCCTCCCACAGATGGTCGTCATCATAATTGAGGGAGACTTTGCATGCTCTTCTTCTTGGTCTTGAGCTCATCCCAACCAAAGCTTTGCCCTTGCTAAACATGATACCTTGCTGCCCAAAAACAATATTCAACAAAAATCAAGATGTAACACCTTAAAACAACATTAAGCCATCCATAAATAGTCTCCACATCAATATCATGCATCAATATCAACTAGAAAACTTGAATCTATGGATTTCCTAAGCATAAAAGGGTGACACCTAGTGCAGCAAAATACTTCATGCATGAGGCATAAGAACAAAAAGTAATTGGATGAGTGGAGGAGTCACATACCAATGAGCAATCCCACCAAACAGATTTGAAAAATCTGCCCTAAACTTGGAGATCCAAGGATAGCAGGAAGAGAGCTCGAGAAAATTTGGGAAAAATACCTGGGGCTGGTTTCCTGTCGAGGGGAAGGAGATGGGCACTGGATACTCACCTAACCCCCTCTGTGGGCCAAAATAGTGGGTCCCACGCGGCCAGGTACTGTGGCCGCGTGGGACACCCCTTTTGGGCCCTGGTGGCCCTCTGGTGTCTCCCTTTTGGCTGTTAGTTCCTCTGGTAAAATAACTTACCTCCAAATTTTTCGAGAAAATTTTCTGAACAGAATTTTTCAAACTACATTTCTGGAATTTCTGCACTTTGAAATAATTATGCTCATGCAAATAATCTAAAAATTCTAGAATAAATGAAATCAAACATTCAAAGCAATTTTTATGGGAATCAAGTTTGCATCATTTTCATATTAGTAATGAGGTTGATCAAGTCTCATTAATAATATGCAAAAGATATAATACATGATTCTTTATTTTATATGTTTTCTGAGCAATTTCAAGTCACCTCATATTTGATTGGAATAGTTCCAATCATTAAGATAGCATATTTTGGTTCAGGAGGTGGCAATGCAAACTCAAAGCTTCCTATTATAAGAGTATTCCTTTTAATGGAGTTCACACTCTGGCTTACCATAGTAACAGATTTCTTCTTAGGAAAATAGATAGTGTGCTCATTTCCCTTGACATTGAATGTTACCTTGCTCTCAGTGCAATTTATAACAGCCCCTGCAGTGTTTAAAAAGGGTCTTCCAAGAATAATAGACAAATTATCATCTTCAGGCATTTCTAACACAACAAAGTCTGTAGGGATTAACACATTAGCAATAGAGATAGGGACATCCTCACATATTCCTATAGGCACAGCAGTTGATTTATCAGCCATTTGTAATGATACTTCAGTTGGAACCAATTTGTTTAGGTTAAGTTTCTTATATAAAGAAAAAGGCATAACACTAACACCAGCTCCTAAGTCACATAGAGCATATTTCACATAAGTTTCTTTAATATGACAAGGAATAGTTGGAATACCAGGATCACCACGTTTTTCAGGCATTTTCCCTTTAAAGGAATATTCAGCAAGCATAGCAGTTATTGCATCAGTAGGAATCTTTCTTTTATTAGTCACAATGTCTTTCATGTATTTGGAATATGGAGGGATTTTAATAGCATCAACAAGAGGAATTTGCAAACACAAAGACTTAATCAACTCAAAGAATTTCTCAAATCTAGCATCATCCAAAGTTTTTATTACCTCTTGGGGATATGGTATGGGTTTTTGTACCCACGGATCCCTATCTTTACCTCTTTGTGGATTAGGATGGCTCTTCTTCTTATTCTTCTCAGTAGATGGTGGAGGGTCTTCTTTATCATTAGGTTCAGGTTCTTCAATATTTTCATCCTCTTGTGGCTCTTCTTCAGGTGAAGGTGATTCTTCTTCTTCATTATTATTATCTTCAGTCTCAGCATCAGAAATAGAAATATCCTTATCTTGCTCTTCAGAGTCATCAATGTCCTTGTTTTCATTGGGAGATTTTCCTGCAGAAGATTTCTTCTTGAGAGCTTCTTGTTCTTTTCTCTTGGGATGGCCTTCAGGAAAATCAGGATCCTGAGTACTTGCACCTCCCCTAGTGTTAACTCCACAAACCTGTTTCTTCACCATAAGACTTTCATACAATTGATTTTGAAGAGAAACCATTTGTTCAACTTGATTATTCATCATCTCACAGTGTTTAACAATTCTTTTTACCTCTCCCACACTAGCATGTAAACTTTCTCGAAGAGATTTAATTTTGTGAGAGTTCTCCATAATAGTCATTCTAATATTATGCTCCTCAGGATTATGATGATAAGCAAAATCATTCATGTAGGATACATCAACAGGAGGTGTTACCTTTTCATTACCTTTTATGGAGCTAATAGCATTGACTTGAATTGGAAAACATGGTTGATCATCAGGAAGTTTAACACCCATTTCAGATAATTCCTTAAGATGAGAGGTTTTAATTCCCTTCTCTTTAATAGCCTTGGAAGCTTCTTTCATTGTTTCGTTATCCAATTTGAGCATGCCTCCTTTCTTCTCCGGAAATATCTCTTCAATATTCCAGTCTTCATAATTCCTAGAGATAGTCTCCAATAGCTCAGTTGCTTCATCAACGGTCCTTTCCCTGAAAACATTACCTGCAATACCATCAAGATAGCCTCTGGTGTTTTCGGTTAGACCATTGTAAAATATATCAAGTATTTCATTACTCTTGAAGCCATGGGTAGGACATTTCCTAACCATCTTACTATACCTCCCCCAAGCTTGGGGTAAATCCTCCTTCTCTTTCTGTGAAAAGTTGCTAATCTCAACAGTCAAACCATGAATCTTATCAGCAGGGAAATACTTATTATAGAATACCTGCAAACATTCTTCCTTGCTAGTAATACATCCAGGTTCTAAACGATTATACCAAGTTTTAGCACTTCCTCCCAAAGTAAAAGGAAACAGCTTTAAGAAATAGTAGCGTTGATGGATTTCATCTTTACCAAATAACACAGATAAGTCATGCAAGACAGCAATGTGTTCAAAAGGAAACTCATCCTCTCTACCATAAAACTTATATTTTTCAGCTTTTTCAATTATTTCAGGATCAACACTAAACTCATAATCTTTATCTTTAATTTTAATAGCAGGAGCATTCATTTTCTCAGTAATAGGAAAATATCCATCAAGAGGAGAATTTTTATAGCTATCAAGTTTATCCAATTTATCAAAGTCAGAATTCATAAAAGCCATAGTAAATGCCTCCTCTTCCTCAGAAGAAGTTTCAAATTCATCATCACAGTATTCATTATCTTCTAACTCAGATTCCACATTTTCATTAGTAGAAGATTCCAGATTTTCAGGTGTTTCAGTTATCTCAGATGTTTCAGGTGTCACTTCTTTGTCTATGCTACCACATAATAAATCATTTTCATTACTAGTAGACATTTTAGACAATGGTGAACTAGATAAAACCTTTCCTCTTTTCTTAGGAGCAACAGCAGAAGCAACATTAGGTGAAAAGTTTGGCCTACTTGGCAAATCCGTACCTCTGCGAGTAGTTGAAGGCCTCACTTCCTTCAGTAGTCTTTTCCTTTCCCATGGTTAGGAACAAGCAAAAGCAGCAAATAGATGATAACAAGTTGTCTTACCAATAAAGCTAGGTTCCCCGGCAACGGCGCCAGAAAACGTCTTGATACCCACAAGTATAGGGGATCGCTGAAGTCTTCGTTGGGAAGTATTACCCAAATTTATAGTTCGACTCGATGGGAACACAAGAATATCAATAAGACCTTGGCAATTGAGGCGTCACTCTCAACCACACCTGTATATCAATAACTTGCAGCAGTAATAGTGATGGCAGTAGTATGATTCAAGTAACAAGCAGAACAGTAGCAGTGAACAAGTGTTTCCCAGTTTTCACCGGAAAAGTGAAAGTGTAACTCAGAGATTTAAAACGTAGGCATGAGGTGATAGCGGGGTGTTGCAAGAATGAGATTGATCATATAATAAGAAACAAATAACAATGGGACCTATCTCTAACTCCGATATATGTAGGTATGTGTTCCATATTTAGTTGTGCGTACTAACCAAGAGAATTTGCACAACATCTATTGTCCAACCTGCCCATTTCACCGGGGCCAACTTGGAACTACAGGTAATTAAGGTCTACCCTTTCGAATAGACCGGAACAATGCATTAACACTTCATGAACACATAGAATCCTCAAACTAAAACATCTCCCCCTTGTTTTCCCTATATGTCACGTTTAGGGTTCGCAGGTTCAACATAATAGCAGGTGATACACTTTGCAGATAAATACCAAACTCAAATATATGATGGGGCAATATAAGTTCAGTACTGAAATCATGCCACTCGGGCCCTAGTAGCAAGCATTAAACATAGCAAGAGTGCATCAACACAATACAAAAGTATCCTCAAGATAAAACCCTAAAATCCCGAACAACGGGTAGCATTACATGATCAATCTCATCCAATCCCCATCCACCTCACATGCCTACAGCGGACTACTCACACATGGTGATGGTGAAGGGGCTCATGGTCGATGGAGATGAAGGCGGTGATGAAGGCGGTGAAGACGGCCTCCGGATCCCTCCACCGGAGGAGAAATCCTGGATCAATCTGTCCCCGAAACGAAGATCGTGATGGTGGCGGCGTTCTGTTTCGCGAAAGCTCCTCTCTAGGGCAAGCACTTTTTCGTATATATGAGGGGGTACGTCGAAGACCGAAGGCGAGGCGGCGCCCGAGGCCCATTTGGGCTGGGCCCACGCGGCCAGGTACAGGGGCCGCGTGGGCCCACCCATTTGGCCCTCGAGCGCTTCCTCGTGTCCATCTTTTGTCCATTGTCCTCCTTTTCCATAAAAATTGACGTGGTAATTTTCCCCGATTTTATTTCCTGCAGAAATAGCCAGAAAAGAGACTTTGCTAAAAACAGCGTCAGATTCAGCAGTTTTATTCAAATATGGGAAGATTCCGGAGCAAATTATGAGGCAAAGTGCTTGGAAAAGTAGATGCATTTTGGATGCATCATCCGCCAGGACGCGACGGCGGGCGATGCGAGCCACATAGAAGCAGGCGCGCGCAGGAGGAGATGGAAGGCTGGAGGCAACGTCGTTCCGCACCGCCAAGCTCCTGTCGCCAGTGGCCGCGAGATCCGTCAACGACCTCTTTCCGCACGTCCTCCTCCCCTGAAGCAGGCCGGCACGGCGCCTGGGCTCTGTCGTCCTCCCCGGCCGGTGAGACATCTTCTCTCCTAACCGTTAGACTCTGCTCTAGTGTAAAAAATGCCATCTTGTACTGATTTCGATTGCACCCTTACAGAAGTTTGGTCTCGATTTACTGCACGAACCTGTTTAGATTGGTTTTACTGTAAATATTCTTGCCCACGGTTAGATAGTAGGTCAAATAGCTGGTATGATGTTGGATCTGTTGATAGAAATCTCTCATTTCTTATCTATTTATGAGCTGCTGGCCTCTTGTACTAATTTCAGAAGTAATTGACCAACTCTTAGAATCTGCCCATTGTAACAAAAATGCAATATTGATCCTCTGTTTGTATGTAAAATGCTACTGAAAGATGTAACCGAACATCATCTGCTATTTCCTGTGTTGTACATATAGTTAGTTTCAATCTAGTCTAACTTGGTGAGATTCCATGTTTCCATCGATAGTATTGTGCAAACTGTGAATACATATATCAATGTATTGATAATCTAGTCTTGATAGCCTTTTGAACACATATATCAGGTCAAGCTCAAATTCGTTAGAATCATGTTGTGCAAAGCCAATGCGATGCTGCACTTTATGATCTGTTACCATTAGACAATGTCCAAAATTTATAAATATCATTAGCCGTTGGTGATTGGTGTATAAATAGTATCATTTGTTCTGTATGGCCTGGTTCTGCTTTTAGGCTTTTTGTTTGAATTTTTGAAGGAGCTTTCATGTTTATTCATCTTGCTGTGCAGACAAGGAAAAAGAACTTGGGATGCACATGGGTCGCGTCTCGGTGGTGATGATGGCTGCTACGACTACTGCCCTTGCACCTCCGCCCTAAGCTTCCAACCATGGCCTTGTCCGCCTCCGTGCTCGTGAGTACTGCTTCCTATACTACTAGCTAGTTCATCTTCACTGGTTACTAGCATTTTGCTTTATTCTTTTCAATCATTGTCCATATATCATAGTTTTCACTCAAGGCTAGAGTTGTTGGTTCCTACTCAATCTAGTGTGTACCAATTGGTTCATATACTGTAATCTGCTTGTGCAAGCACTACATGTGCTTGTAGTACTCCACTGCTTGCACAATTTTGCCAAACTTAAACTTGTTTACTCCACTGCTTGCTTGCATGATTCGTAGCTGAATGTTTATTACCTAGAACAGTATGGGTTCTTGCCTGCTCATGTGAAATAAAAGGTGTCTGAGATGTTCCCCTTGTTATATATTGGACTGCCATGTCATAATTAAATATGTTGGACTGAACCTAGTGGTGTGATCATGCTCAAGTTTTATTGATACCTGCAGGGCTAGCTGACTGCTTGGCGTGGTGATCATATGTGACTGCTTCGCGCTGCAGGTCGTGGTCGTCTTGGCGCCTTGACACTCCGGATCTGAAGGCCGATCGTGCTGCCGGTGTCTTCCACGTACCGTAGCTGCGACCTCTGTGGCTCGAGTCGCCGGTCTTCCTCAACTTTGCTCGTCGCTCGCTAAGTTCCCACCAACATCCACTTCCCCTCCTAGCTAATTCAGCTTCAAGTCAAAAATATGAATCAGCGGAGGATCTGGTCATGTAAAATTCTGAGCAAAGAGACTTTTAACACTATGTTATCCATCAAAACTGATTAGCTGTGTTGCCTTTTTCTTTAGAATCAATTTGAATGGCTGAATACTAGTAGCACCACATGTATATGCATCAATAGCATTGCATATGTAGGCAACAGTACCACACATATAACCATTTACAAGTATTACTACTACTGTGACAAGTTTTTCTTGTGAAATTACATGCCTTCGAATTGCCTAGGTCACTTAAGTAGTTGAGCCTTTAGTGCTACTGTTTTAGCTGTTTCTTGAACATTTTTTTGTTGCTTTTGACAGGTGGATGAAACAATTGCAATTGGTGGCTGAAACTAAATTGTATAGGGGATTAACCATTGTTGAATGTAATACATTGTGATTTCCATTGCTGAATCATGTATTTGTAATTAGCCTTTTATTGGTTTTTTTTTGTTCTGGTCATCAAATATACCGACGGCAATGCCGTAGGCATTTTCTCTGCTTGGCCGTCGGCATAGGTATCGTTTGTAGCCACCAGATCGTGCCACGTGGCCGCATTGCCGTCGGCATTTTCTCTGCTTGGCCGTCGGCATAGGTATCGTTTGTAGCCACCAGATCGAGCCACGTGGCCGCTGTATGCCTACGGCATTTGCCGTCGGCGTAGCTTCAGACAGCGTCAGACGGACGTGATGCACTTTTTTTGCCGACGGCCAAGCATTGCCGACAGCCAAAGAAAACCGTCGGCATACGTGCAGGGGCGGAGCTAGAGTAAATGTAACCGTGATGCACTTTGGAATGCCTGATGCACGCTTAGTGACCTAACCTGATGCATATTTCCTTTTTGTACAGTAAGTAAGGCTGTTTTTTTTTGTTGACCCTGATGCATGTGCATCAGGGTAAGACCATGCAGCTCCGCCCCTGCATACGTGCCATATGCCGACGGCCATTATATGCCGACGGTTTTTTCCTTTGTATACCGAGGCAGCAGATGGCGACGGCCTTTGCCGTCGGCATACACATTTTGCCGTCGGCATATTATATACCGACGACATTTGTGCCTTTGCCGATGGCATCTGGCCGTAGGCAACTATCCGTTTTCCAGTAGTGAAACATGGAACCTTTCGTTGGGTCGCAAATTCTAGACGACTCCGAAAGCCAAATCGCCAGCCGATACTAGGTACAAGTCAACCAGTAAGAGCGGTTCCTACGTAGCTGTCTCACGTGGAGTGCAGAAGCCAGAAGACGACTTGGAGCCAGCTCCCGCGCGTGCGCTGAAGTCGAGCTGGTAGCTATTGCGTACAGGTACGCGACATGACACACGCCGGCCTACCGACACTCTCTGCGTGCTTAACGTCTTCATCACGCCAACATAAACTCTCTGCGTTCAATTGTGCCAATTATCACTCTGTTGCCACACGCTATCATGAGATATGGTCGTTCGGAAACATTTAGCAACAAATCCCGCCTCACAATGCCTTTTTGGCATACCTTTGGAACCTTGCGTTGGAGTTAATAGCTACGGATGTTAGTATCTATTAGAGTAGGAAAATGTGAGTTGTTCGCAAATTCTAGATGACTCGGAAAGCCAAATCGCCAGCTTATACTAGTACTAGGTACAAAACCACCTTGTACGAGCAGTTCCTACGTTCAGCTGTCTCACGTGGAGGGCAGCGACTTGGAGCCAGCTCCCGCGTGCGCTGAAGACGAGGCAGCCCTTTCGTACAGGTAAGTGACATGGCACCCGGCCTACCGGCACTAGAGCACCCAACAAGTCCATAACAAGTTTCAACCCCTTCGGCGGTGTTTTGATGCGGTAGTAGTATATGCGTAAACGGAGAGCTCAGCCTTTGTCTGCGTGCTGGATGCATTCTTGATACGAACATAAAAGCTCCTGATACCTTCCACGCCTACCGTAGAGAAGACACATGTGTGCCTACCATGAACTGTTTGTCTCCTAGCTTAGAATTTCTAAATTCTACACCGCAGGTATAGAATATGTATCTACTAGCTCGTCCATGCAATTATTCAGCACCAATAGTCCAATTCAGTGTTGAACTTACAACATATGGACAGGCATATATATCATTTCAACTGAAGCCGAGCATGCTATGGCTAGCTATTCAATTCAGCTTTAAAGTTTCGACATGAAAGTAGAAGGTAGATGAAAACGCCTACCAGGTAATCACTTTGATGGTTTATCTGTCCTTTAATAAAAAAATAGTGACTGAAATGCTGACACCATTTCAAGGAATAAACTCTTTAATAATGATCTTGGCACCTGTTTCATACATTTTTTGCTCTCAAATTGCTCCAAAGGCAGCGCGAGCACAAACGTGAAAAAAAGAGTGACTTGCTTGTGTAAACACGTGCAATGCGAAGCCCGTGTAAACAGAGAAAGAAAAAAGGAGAGTCGAAGCTCCCGATCTAGCGTGTCAGCTGGTAGCCTGGTATCAAGGGCGGCAGCTAGTGTTGCTTCAGCGGCACAGCTGAACTGCCCAACTTAGACAAGAACAGAGACTTCGTCGGCCATCCTCGACCATTCCCATGATAGTCGGCCACGTCGGTGTCCCAGCAGGTAGGAGGAGGTCACTGCCCATCCTGCGTCGGCGTGGGGAGAAGCAGGGGCGCGGCCTCGCAGCGGCGGCGCTGCAAGCAGGAAGTTGCGGCGCTGCGTTAGGACCAGGCGGGGCGGCCAGGTAGACGGGAGGGCGTGGAGGAGGGCGGCCACGAAGGAGAAAGGAGAGGGACGGAAGGGCGGGGAGGAGGGATGGCAGGGAAGGCGGCGCCGCTGCCGCCATGGTGGTCGCTGGGCTCGCGAGCGAGCGACTTCTGTTCGGCGAATTACTACATCCAAACAGAGCATGATTTGTCCTGTTGTAATTAAACTAGGGATCTTTCGAAAATCTAATTTGAACTATGATTATGAATTCCTATATTGTTTGATGGAAACTATGATTAAGAATATGGATTTTAAGGCTGTCATGTTTAAATAGTAGTTTAACTAGATTTTTTTTAAAAATCGAGGCAAAAGATTTGCCTTGGCATTAAATAAACCAAGCGAAATTCGTTAGAAATTTGGCCTTGAGAACACAATAAGTTATAACGGAAGAAGGCACTGGACTAATTCCAGACCCTACGACCACAAAACGACTCGACAAACACACCAAACAAGCTATTGGCGCAAACTCCCGACACCTGGGTCTCTACGACATAAAAATGTCGCGGCGAAACGGAAACAACATAGATGACAGCCCAAGAGAGTGAAAATAAGCCATAAAGTGGCCACAGACTTCTTACATATAACACTACTCTTGTTGCTTTTGATCTTGAGAATCTTTTAGGTAATGATCTGGAATCTCACCTTCTTCGTTCCCCCCAAACTGCATTCACTTGCAGGTATCGAGGCGAGATGTACTTTTCTTTTCTCTTTCGTGTGATTCCAAAGGCAGTGTGACATGCGAGTATTTATGAGGTCCAAAGCACATTTTGGAAATTAGAAAAAAAAGAGAAGGTAAACAGGGATGCTTGCAAGACATGATCTGATCAAGGCAACCCTAGCAGCATAAGAGAGGAGTTACCCCCTCCAGCCTGCGACTGTTGTCAGGATTTTGTTGATAAATCGGTTGCAAATTATCTCTCCTAAGCTTGTCGTGGTGTAGGGGAACACCCAAGTATTCAATGGGGAGGATCCTTACAGAACACCCCTAGAATTTCTCTAAGTGGAAACAACGTCTTCCCCTTCTAGAATGATAGGTACAAGCTCACGTTTATTATAGCTGACTCGCATGCCCGATACTTGCTCAAAACCGGTCAGCACTCCCTCATGTTTTTGGTTGTATCTACGTTGTTTTGTATGAAGAGAATGGTGTCACCATCGTATTGCATACTGACGATGCCTCCAAGGCATAAGTCAGAACAGCGCCCATTACATGGAGATTATCTTCGTCGGAACCCCTTTAATGCAGAGCCTGACTCCGTCCGTATAACGTACACATGTGGTCGAACTGATACATATGTCTGTTCTGGCGCTAGATCGAGGGAAGAAGACGACTTGGAGCACAAGTACGTGCTACTGGTATTTCCAGTACAGGTGTTCATTCGGGAGATCATGGGCTTCCGCTGGCGCTGCACACCATAGTTGTGTTCTAGCTGCTGATTCATCTGTAGGCACTTGTATCATTTATCACGTAAATGACGAGTCGATTCCTGTTACCTCCTATTCCTACCTGCAAGATGTCTGCAAGATCAGTTATGCAGACATCTTGCAGGTCTGTTGCGTTCAATTCAATTATTTTCTTTCTTTGCACTTGATTTCAACTGCTTCTAACCCTGAGTCTGTGACGAAGAAGGATAATTTTTAGCATACTTTATTATAATAGCTCATAGTTATATATAGATTAGTATATTGCATACTTACTTGGCATATGGCGGCCTATTACTTCAGTGTAGAGGCTTACATCTTCACCAGTACACGTTGTATAGATGTTTTAGATTTCTTTTTCATTGGTAAAGATTCTTTTTCTAAATCATTATTTTAAGAGAACCTCAAGCAATCTCTCCCTCTATATTTGTTGATAACTCAGCGTCATGCCACTGGAGTGGTTGTGCAAGAGATGCTGCAGCTAGCCAAAACTATTCTTGACTGCCTTTTTCTCACTTAATTACAGGGTTACAAATTTGAAGTTATATTTTCACGGTGAAACGCTACTTGAAACTGGGATGCTAAACCAACGTAGCTGGCCTTGGGGAAAACGTTCCAGTGTAAAAATGAAGTTTTTGACTTATAGGTATTTATCTTAAACTAAGACCTAATTTTGTATTTTGTTGGTCTGAAAGTTGTTTTGTTGGCTCATATGTAAAGCTTGCTGTGAAGTTTCATCCTCAGTTTTCCAGTGTAAAACTTCATCCCTTCCTGGCACTGGAACTGCGGCTGGTTCACTGCTGAACTGCCGATGCATTTCTTCATCGCAATGCGCATTCGGTGCCGTAGGGGACAGAAATGAATTGGATCTTTATGTTGTGATGTTTTTAGATGCTTTTTCGAGTGTTGATTCACATTTAGTTTCATTTACAAGTGCACCCATTGGTGCTTTTACTTTAGTTTCCTGTTGTATTTTGTTCAAGTTAGTTTGTTGCTATCTCTTGAGTACTTTGTCTATCCACAATGGTGCAGTAATACCATGTCATCAAATTAAACGATCACTATTTTGAAATGCTCTAGATTCTGAGTAAGGTATGATAGGTACATGTTTGCTCACAACTTCTACACCATAATAGTATCAGTGTCCTCTAGATTCATGTCCCAACTCATGGATTATTTTCCTTTATTTCAGGTAGATTGAATATGAGGGGCCTGCTCGATGTGATAATTAAGTGTATGCGTATTGCCATAGTCATGGAAGTTTAGGCGTGTCATGAATTGAGGTATGCATATTAGGACCTATTTTTTGTAGGAGTTTTCCATGGATGATCGCTAGCCGTATTATTAAAATTTATAAGTATTGCAATGCTAGGGACTTAGCTTATTTTTCCCTTTCAAAATAATCTAATTCGTAGGATCTACCTTTTTTTTGTTGACTATAGATATGTTCAGAAAAGTTATGTTCTGTTGATGTATGCTATTGGCAACATTTTTCTGCAGGCATTTCCCATGAAAGAACAAGCAAGAGTTGTATATTTTTTCTGACATCACCTAGGAATGGCTAAGCTGATTTTATCTGAAAACATATCATTATATAGACATTTATTTCGGGCACTACAAGAAACGTGCATGTGCACGTGCTTGATTACTAGTTAGATGAAGGTTTCTGTTAACAACACCCTAAAATAA
Source organism: Poa pratensis (assembly GCA_947311845.1). Taxonomy (NCBI): domain Eukaryota; kingdom Viridiplantae; phylum Streptophyta; class Magnoliopsida; order Poales; family Poaceae; genus Poa; species Poa pratensis. Next base: position 3,667,256 of record CAMZMU010000118.1, read on the forward strand.
CACTATCACTAACATAGTATACTCCTGAATTGCACTCGTGATGGCACATAACAAATTATTAGCACATAGGGATGGTATGTTCGTATGAAATATGCATATCAACCAATGGGAAAAGGGCCGAGTAATTAGTGAGGGAAGAACATGGCATGAGTGGATCCACACGCACAGGGTAGAAAGTTTCAAGAACATATAAAATACTTAATAATTAACAACATTTTACGTGTGAATAAATCTTAATTGAAATATAAGAATAACTATAGGTATACATTTGAAACATTACGTATATACCATAAAATAATTGGCACCGTACTTCAGAAATTTGTAATGTATATATCTTCCTTAGAAATCTAAGTCTAGACCAGGTTACACCCTTCCCACCAATCCACGCTCATGAGCATCTCGATCGGTCTGCTTTTATCCACACTATACCTACCTTGCGGAGCTGTCTGGACCCGCCCTTTCCTTGTAGGATGCTAGCCGACCTGCACCATCCCATGGGAGTCGTCGCGATTGGAGAAGGATATGAACTTACGAGGACCATTCGTAATCACATTATGTGCAAATGGCGCTTCATCAGGTCACGGAGTTTAGAATTGACATGACTCTTAATTCTACAAAGTAGAGCCTTTCACTAATGTTCCTCTTGGCCAATTTGCAATTTGCATGTTAAATATGATAAAGTAGCTGGGGCACATTTGTTTTCTTCTCTTGTGTCTACCAATGTTGAAAAACTACGGTACTATTGGAATGCCTTCCTTTAGGCACATTAACAATCTATTACAAACCTTATTAACCGCCCACTATGATACAAGTTTGGTTTATGACGAATTTGGGGAAATAAAACACAATATATAATATATTGGACTACATCAAACTGTTACGCATATATTTTTACACACAAATCTCCAACAAATCCCTCTTGATGATTTATAAAACATGGACATTCAAAATTACCCAGGAGTAATTTTGAAATCACATTGTGCAACTCAACTGTCCCAGAATATTCTTGTGGGGTCAAGATTGCTAAAGCAACACATCACTATCTTGTTTTTATTGAAGATGCAATAGTCATATATAAACATACGTCCACAATGCTTAGTACAGCTTCCATCAACAACATTTAAAACTTAAGAAAACACTCCAGAATTTCTCTATACAGCACAAGAGTTGCAGATACCTTAAGGTCTTAAGGCATTAGGGTACCCTACAGGATATGTTCATGTCTTAACATGCATGATTTTTTACTGCTTCACATTCTCATTTGATGGGCAAAAACATATTGAAATATGGAGTAGGGAGGTAAACAAACGGAGCACCGACACTCAAAAAAACAGAGTATAACTACACTAAGAAGAAGTACACATACACTATATAAGAGTAACCAGAGCCTTATGAAGAAATTGGGCCCCCCGTTCCAATTTGTAAAATGGCCCTAATTTAAAAAAATGGTAGGGTAATCGGAAAGATGCCTACGGTACCTTGATCAGTAATTCTGCACCCACGAAAGAGGCGTCACCAGGTCGAACGAACGTTGAAAGAAGAGGCAACCCGTCGAGGACGAGGCTGGGATTTGGGCTAAGCCATGAGAGAACACAAGCTCGAATTTTTCGATCGATCCGGGGGGGTCGCAAAGGTCTTTTTTTCAACCTAGCTTGAACCCCAATTAAAGAGATCATCATCAGTTCACCACCGTTCAGCAAACATCAATGGTCTGGCAAGGGCGAGCGCATGGCAGAGACCCCTTTTACTTTTCTCTCGGCTGTCGCTTGGTGCGCGGGAAAGGTATGAAACGAGTTGATCGATCGGGAGTAGAGAAACCGATCGAATATAAATCGCCTGATCGGACCAAGCGGTGTGGAATTGAACCGACAGGGAATCACGCGCCTCGGCGCCTGGCAACTGGGGCGCAACAGGAGGGCATGGAATGGGCTGCTCGGAATGGACGTTGTAGTTTACCGGATGTTCCATATCGGGCCAAATTATTTTGGAAGCCCCTGGGCCCTGAGCGGTTGTGCACATCACTCCGGCACATTGACGGTCCCGAGAATGAGGAGACTCCATCCGTTTGAAAAATGATGTCTTACATATATCCAAATTCGAATGTATGTGTACACTAAAACATATCTACATATATTTAAATCTAGACAAATCTAAGACATCCTTTTCCAGATAGAGACAGTACATGTTTAGTGTATACGAAACACACGTACACGCTACTAAGCATTACGGAACACATACACTAAAAAGCCGAAGGACAACTCATATATGGTTACTGTACTGTAGGAACGAGCTCCTTCGTGCATGCGTACATATCCTACCTATATAGGCAGTCGTACATACGTACGTACATTAGACTGTCATGCTGCGGCAGGACACGACTTGGAGCCGGCTCCCACCGACGCTGAAGACGAGTTGGTAGTACTTCTTGTACATGTAGGGGATTTGGTACCCGGATTGCCGACATAGGAGCACATCTCCAGAGCTGCACGCCAAGTCCATGGCATGGTTTATCCCCTTCAGCGGCTTCTAACGGTAGTAGAACCTGCCTGGACAGAGATTTTGTCCATCGTCTCCATGCTTATGGCTTTCATCTCACGAACACAAAATATCCTGATGCCTTCCAGGCCCACTGTAAAGAATGACACTAGCTAGGGTGCCTACCATGAATTGTTCGTCTACGAGCTTACAGTTTCTAAATGATTCACTGGAGGTATGGATCTACGAGCTTGGTCCATTCAGCTCCCTGCTGTAGTCCAATTCAATGTTGAATTTGCAACCTATGGACGTGTGTATTTATATCATTTCAACTGAAGCCGAATATGTTACGGTCAGTTATTCCGTTCAGCTTTAAGGTTTGGGCATCTATCCCCTGGTCTTGCTGTGATTACTCCCTCACCTCGGTGCTCGTTACGGAAGCCGAATTCGACATCTCCTACTTCCACAAACACAAGGCTTGCGAGCAAGGAGGTGTATGAACCAGCATCGCCGTGTACACCTGTTGTTTCTGCTGGGACAGGAGTGTTCCTCGGGGGCAGGTTCTCACAGGAGGAGATTATTTCGTATGGTGGTATCCCTGAAGCTAGGGCAAGGGAGGTGCGATCAAGCTCGCGTGTTCGTGCACAAGCAAATGCGGATGACACACAATTGGCCAGGGCTCAAAAGAGAGCTCAGGAACGGGATGATCTCGGGATGCCAGGTACATCGTCGTATTCTAAATTTACTGTTGCTTCCTTTTCAGATGATGTAGTCATTCATAGGGCCATGCAATTAGGGGTCTCCTTGGGGGTTTCTCCTAGCCAAGTTCAATATTCTATAGATAACATAAAAGAAATAGATTTAAACCGCACTCTCGTGATGCTAAAAAAGAATGAGGAAATGTTGAAACAAAATGATAGCTCTTTTGGGAAACAAGTAATAGACGAAGCTCTAGAGTTGAGCATCGATCAGGAAAGAAAAGATCATGCTGGGTCTGATGGTCACGAGGAACATGAACCTGCAGTAGTAAAGAAAAAGAGAACTTACAACAAAAAGAAGTACGACACTTCTTCAGTACGACGTAGCATTAGATTAAAATTCAAGTCTAAATAATGGTGAAATGAAGTTTTTGGAATAGCGGAGGTTTTAGAGATACGGCGAAGCATATGGTGGTTTCGGAAACAATAAGGGATTACAAGTTAGATTTCTTTGTTGTGATTGAAACCGGGAGAGATAATTTTAGTGCACCTTTCCTTCGAAACCTTGCTGGTGGTCTTGATTATGTTTGGTACTGTTTACCTCCACAAGGGAGGTCCGGGGGGATGCTGGTAGGTTTTAACACTCAAACAATGCATGTTAAGAATATCACACCAGGGGATAGATGTGTAAAATTTCTTTTAGTTTCTAAATTGGATAATTTTGAGTGGGTGATGCATGTAAAATGCATACATGAACTTTGCATTATATTACTTATATTTCAATCATATTTGCATCATATGAGGGTTATATCATTGTTTTATATTGATTTTGGGAATATTTCATAGTTTCCATATTTTTCTGGAATTAACCCTGCGCAGGCCGAAAACCCTATTTTCTATATTTTGATGTTTCAGGGACCAAAACGACGTCCAAATGACCTGGAAATTTACGAGCATCAGTTTTTGGAAGGAACAAAGCGTGGAAGCGAAGGAAGCGAACAAGCGGAGGCCCGAGGGCCAGAAGAGGGTGGCCCACGCGGCCAAGGAATCTGGCCGCGTGGGACCCACCAACTTGGCCCTCGTGGCTCCGTTGCCGTCGATCTTTTTTCCCGAGCCTCCGTCTTGACCTAAAAACGACTATAAAAATAGTCCCCGACGCACTTTAGAAAGGAGCACCGCAGAAACACAGAAACCACGAGACAGAGACCCAGAGTTGCAGATTGGAGGGGGAAAACTCTAGCGGGGCGCTGCCGGTGTGGTCTCCATCTTCTCTAACGACTTCTCCACCGTCTCCATGATGAAGAGGGAGTAGTCCACCTCTGTACTATGGGTTTGTGGAATTAACTTATGTATCTCTCCTCTCTTGAGCTTCACTAATTAGTACCGTATGAGCTGCTGAACATGATTACGGTCATCTATGTAATACTTTTGTGGTGGATCTTTATGTGAGTTAATATATGTTTGAGATTGCAATAGTTTTGTTTAAGTTATGAAAGTAGATGCATATTATGTACCCCGTTCTTGTGTACTTGTTATGATCAAGCATGTGTATGAGAGCGTGTGAGGGGGGACGTGTGCATTAGTTGGAGTAACGGGGGTGGCTAGTGCGGTGAACGTGAGAGGAAGTTCCGCGATCCACTTGGGTTTTTATCTTACTTTGTTGCCTCACTAGGGATAAAGAAAAATACCTTTCTACCGGAGATGTGGGTGTGACCATTGCCACTACTCCATGACTAGATATAGCATGTTCTTATTTTAACTCCATGCTATGCTCTGATTTATCTTAATTACTGAGGTGTTATGATTTAGTTCGCATCTTGGTGGAGTATAAGAGAGATTAATAAACAAAAGATCTCTATGTTAGGACGTGGTGACCATATAATTAGTAACTTGTCATGAAACCTTTATGTTGCAATCTCATATGCCAATTCTAGTGTTCCATTGTCTACCACTTTATTAAAGAGAGAGTGCATTTGTGAAACCATGAACCCCGGTCCATTTTTAATCATAAGAAACACGTTTCCAACAACTTTTATCCATTTTACATTTTCTGCCATTTAAAAATCCGAAAATACAAAAACACTTTTGCATCTTGCATTCACAATACAAAACTCAAAAATATCATTTATCATTGTTTCCACCATCCTTGCATATTTATTTATCATCATTGCATATTTATTTACTGTTTTGCATTCATTTTATTTTGATATCATTCTCACACCTTGTGCTTGACAACCACTTGGTGAGGTTGAAGGCCAAAACAATTTACTTTGTTTGTAGGTTTCAAGAGAAGGATAAGAAGATAAATCTTTCACTAATGATTCCCCGAGAGTTCGATATTAAACCCTCGAGTCACTCATCGTGGGGAAAACCGTCTTTCCTTTACTATACACTCTGCACTTGGAGTCTCAACCTAACCCATATTCTTTTGACGCAGGAAACTACGTCAAGGGCCATCAGTGGGTAATGGTTGCTGTTTATGGTGCGGCTCAAGATGCTCAAAAAGTAGAATTCTTAGCCGAGTTAGTACGTATCTGTGAAGTTGAGACATTGCCAATTTTGGTAGGAGGAGATTTCAATATAATTAGGAGACAAAGTGAAAAGAATAATGATAATTTTAATGATAGGTGGCCTTTCATTTTTAATGCCATAATCGAAAGTCTTGACCTAAGAGAAATAGATCTCTTAGGAAGACAATATACTTGGGCTAACTGAAGACCAAATCCAACTTACGAAAAACTAGACAGAGTTCGGGCAAGTGTGTCGTGGGAACAGAAATTTCCTTTGGTCACGGTTAGAGCTTTAACGAGGGCGGGTTCAGACCATACACCTCCGCTTATCGACTCCGGTGAACAAGCTCACCGGGGAAATAAAGCACATTTTTCTTTCGAGCTCTCTTGGTTAAAGAAAGAGGGTTTTGCTAAGCTTGTGGCCAAAGAATGGGGGTCGGTTTGCAGGGGCAATACCCCAATGGAGGTATGGCAAAATAAGATTCGCCATCTCCGTGCTTTTCTTCGAGGTTGGGCAAAAAATGTTAGTAGTATCTATAAGAAAGAAAAAGAAAGGCTCCTTACTCTAATTGATTTACTTGGCATCAAAGCGGATACAACACCTCTGGATGCTACTGAAAGGGAACCATTAAGAGAGGCAAACCAAAAATAGATATTTTAAGAAGAGATGAAGAGGCTAAATGGGCACAACGTGCAAAGGTTAAGCATATTCAGGAAGGAGGTGATAATACTAAATATTTTCATCTTATTGAGAATGGGAAACATAGACGAAAAAGAATTTTTCAGCTAGAGCAAGATGAAGGAACAATCATAGGGCAAGAGAATACCAAGAACTATATTACTGATTTCTATAAAAAGCTGTTTGGTAACTCGGCTGCACAGTTTGTCTCGGTAGTGGAGACTGAAACAGCCGACATCACGCAAATTTCAGCGGAGGAAAATGAGATACTTACATCCGACTTCACAGAGAAGGAGGTGTATGAGGCGATTATGCATATGAAGAAGAACAAAGCACCGGGACCAGATGGGTTCCCCGCCGAGTTCTATCAAACTTTTTGGGAGATTATTAAACATGAGTTGATGAACTTGTTTAAAGCTTTTAAGAGGGGCGAGTTACCTTTATTCCATCTAAACTATGGCAATATTATTCTATTACCCAAGAAAGAAAATGCCATTCAGATTCAACAATATCGCCCTATTTGTCTCCTTAATGTTAGTTTCCAGATTTTCACCAAGGTGGGAACAAATAGAATTGCTGAGGTTGCACAGAAAGTGATTAGACCAACTCAGACGGCTTTCATGCCTGGGAGACATATCCTAGAGGGAGTGTTGATCCTCCACGAAACCATTCATGAACTTCATAGGAAAAAAATGGATGGGGTGCTACTTAAAATCGATTTTGAAAAAGCTTACGACAAAGTACAGTGGCCTTTTCTGCAACAAGTGCTACGTATGAAAGGTTTTGATTCTAAATGGTGTAAGTGGATAGAAAATTTTGTTTGCCGAGGGAGTGTGGGTATCAAAGTGAACGATGACTTAGGTCATTATTTCCATACACAAAAGGGTTTAAGACAAGGTGATCCTCTATCACCAATTTTGTTTAATATTGTGGCTGATATGCTTACTATAATGATCACGAGGGCCAAGGAAGATGGTCAGGTTGATGGGCTTATACCGCACCTAGTAGACGGTGGGATATCAATCCTACAATATGCTGACGACACAATACTTTTTATGGCGCATGATTTGGAAAAGGCACTTAACATGAAACTCATACTATGTATATTCGAACAATTATCTGGTTTGAAAATCAATTTCCACAAAAGTGAGCTCTTCTGCCTTGGAAAAGCTAAAGAAGTTGAGCAACAATACAAACTTCTTTTCTGTTGTGAAGCAGGAACATATCCTTTTAGGTATTTGGGTATCCCAATTCATTTCCGAAAGTTAAAGAATAGTGAATGGAAGTCTATAGAGGACCGGTTTGAGAAGAAATTAGCAAGTTGGGCGGGTAAACTTCTATCTTACGGTGATAGACTAATTCTGATTAACTCTGTGTTGACGAGCCTTCCTATGTTCATGTTATCTTTCTTTGAAATACCTATAGGGGTACGGAAAAGATTAGATTTTTTTAGATCCCGTTTCTTTTGGCAAAGTGATGGCCAAAAACGAAAGTATAGGCTAAATAAATGGAATGTGATGTGTAGACCGAAAGACCAAGGGGGTCTTGGGATTGAGTAAATGGCTATTCAAAATTTTGAACGATGGGGGACGGGTATGGCAGGAGTTGGTTCAGAATAAATATTTGCATTCTAAGTCCTTATCTCAGGTGCAAAGTAAACCAACAGACTCTCCTTTTTGGAAAGGGTTGATGAAGGTAAAAGATGAGTTTTTGGAACGGGGTTCTTTTGTAGTGGGGAATGGTGAAAATACCCGTTTCTGGGAGGATACTTGGCTAGGGGACAAGCCCCTTGCTAGTCAATATCCATCTCTGTATAATATTGTCCATCGGAAACAAGTTTCGGTGGCCGATGTTTTATCCCAAGCGCCTCCTCCAAACTTAGGTTTTAGGAGAGCACTAACGGGTAATAAGTGGACAAGATGGTTGCATCTGGAAAATAGACTTATGCTTGTCAACCTCACGAACCAACAAGATGTGTTCAAGTGGGGTTTAACTAAAACAGGAGTATATACGGTAAAATCATTGTATCTTGATTTCATGAGTGATCATACAAGATTTCTGTGCAAGTACTTATGGAAGATGAAAGTACCTCTAAAAATAAAGATTTTTATGTGGCTCTTGTATCGCAAAGCGATTCTCACAAAGGACAATCTAGCAAAACGTAATTGGAATGGTTGTAAAAAATGTTGTTTTTGTGATCAAGATGAAACAATTCAACATTTATTCTTTTCTTGTCCACTTGCAAAAATGACTTGGCGCATTGTTCATATGGCTTTTAATATCAGACCCCCAACTGACATAGCAAATTTATTTGGCAATTGGTTGAGGGGAGTCTCTAAAAGAGAGAAGGTTCAAATTCGTGTTGGTGTATGTGCCTTGCTTTGGGCCATGTTGAACATACGTAATGACTATATTTTTAACAGAGGAAAGAAAACTTCATTTATGCAGGTTATCCCGATGGCTACGCATTGGATCCGTACGTGGTCCTACCTACAATCAACGGAGAAACGCGACGAGATGGTTTCTGGGTGCAGCCGCCTGGAATCGGTCGCGTCGGATCTATATTCCCAGTTCAGCTGGCGTTCTGATTTTAGGATAACATGTTGATGCAGGGTCACTCCTTGTTGTCCGTGTTTTTTAAGTGGCTGATTTATGTCGCAACTTTATGCGATCCTTGATGTACCTGGTCTGTAAGAATAACTGAAGTTTTAATAAAAATAAAAGCCGCATGCATCAATCGATGCAGAGGCTGGGACTGCCCTTTTTCTAAAAAAAACGGCAAACGCCCAAATTAAGTTTGGACAGTAACGGCTGTAACACAATTACTATTCTTGCTTTTGCTTTTCGAAAACATCTCCTTTAGCTATCTAAATATTACTATGTTTTGAATCAATGTCACAACTATGAATAGCAGAGATCATTGATTTGGCTAACCATTTATATATGGTTGATTGTGTCTCGGATCATGGTTTGATTTTATTGCAATTGAAGAGTCATGTAGCCATGATTTCCCAACGCATGTATTGAACGACCTATCTGGTTATCATGATTTCACCTGGCGTTGTCTCCCCTACGCGCAAGATCTTGTGGCATCTTACTTGGTGTTATATTAGCCTCGTTTATTGTCCGAAACTCAAATTTATTTAATTTGCAAATTCATATGAACTAAGAAAGACAACTCTGAACATGCATCATATTCATATAGGGATAAGACGCATGGTACACGGCTGCTGCATTACAGGGACCAGCGATGATATATATACATTCAGTTGGGCCAGTCATCGTAAAACCCGTACTTTTGAAAGCTGGACCAGAGGGAGTATATGAGTTGTAGCTTTAACTATAGCAGACATTTATCTATTGTCCCGACATGCAGCACGACAGAGTTGAGGGTGTTTGGTTAGTTTTTTTTCTTGACTTTTGGCTTTTGCTTATAAGCCACAAAAGCATCTAAACAGGTGTTTTTGGCTTTTGATTTTTGACTTATATCATAGTACAACATAAGTTAAAAGCCAAAAGCCAAAATCACCTATTTTAGGTGCTTTTTCGGCTTATAAACCAAAACCAAAAGCCAAGTAAAAAGCCTAACCAAACACCTTTGGAATCTTGCCAGATTAAATTGATCAGGTGCCTACGAATGTTAACTGGGTCACGAAGCCAATCCTGATGAAGCACTAATCACTTGTTGCTAACAGACTCTCTGATCTCGACCTAATCACTTGTTGGATGCCCCGTTGAGTCGAGCCTATCAAGGGCGAACCCAACTGATGTGCGAATTAACTCCCCGTGGTTTCTGGGTCCAAACTTACCGAAGAACTTGGCAATTGAGTGTGAGGGGTTTAACCAAAATCAAGGTTGAAAATAAATCGATTCACAGCCTAGAGGCGTGCGGCAGGAAAATTTGGCTCCTGATATGAGTTTCCCCCAATTTATCTATTTTTTTTTTTTTTTTTGCTTTTATGCAGTTCTTCCTTTTCATTGATCTGACTTCCTGACTCTTGTGATGAAACCAATGCCGAAAATCGGGTAGAAGGTACAAGTAGTACGACCTAGCATCTATACCGAAACCCAGTGAGGACTCATGCAGAGTCCTCCGATTCAGACGTTGAGGAAACTTCCCCCTGCTACTGAAGAAACTCGTGTTCCACCCATTAAGGGGAAATCAGCGGACAAGAATCTGAAGAACGTTGAAAATGTTAATGTTGAAGCCCATATCCCCAAATGTGTAGGATATTAGCGGAAAATCATAGTTGGTAAGAGAGTCCACATTTTTGACGGAAGTTTTTCTTCTCTACTCAACCTGCTAACTGCACCCTAGAAGTTGGCTATCAAAAGGCCAGAAGGGCAGCGGCGTGTGAAATAGACTTGGAGGTGCCTAGCTTGCTTGCGGAGTAAAGAATTTTCGACAATCTAACAAAAACTGTTTTGAAATCTTGAACGTGTAGTGTTTATATCGTGTAGAGGAGAGAGAGAGATACATACACGCATGGCAGCTGTGAATACATAGAATGGTGAGACACGTCGTACTTCACGGACTTCCGTGACGTTACATGTACATATGGTCATACTCATAGATACCTATGTTCAGCTGCTTAATCAAGGCCAAATGATGACTTAGACCCGCACTGCACAAGTACATGTTAATAGTACTGTTGGTACGAGTGTTCTTCAGGGTGCTTCACAATATGGTTGGCCTTCTAGCTACGGGGGCATTGGTAGGCACTTGTATCATTTATCACATAAATGACAAGTCGATTCCTGTTACTTCCTATTCCTAAGGAATTGAGCAATGGGGAGGAGGAGACATGGCAGAGAAAGCAACATGACGTTATTCTTTAGTATAGCTAGGTAGACTTGCATCTATTATAAACTAAAAGCAAAATGAGCGAGTTTTACGAGGCACATGTACGTCACGTTCCGGTTGTTTTTTTTTTCAGCTCTCTCTCTCTCAAAAAAGAAATCCCAACCATATGATCGGTAATCTTTTTTCAGTTTGTATTTGTACGACCGGGTTTGGCACGTCCAAAACTGTTCAGTGCAAGAAAATATCAGGGTGTCCATCCCGTACTCATTATAAAACAAATCTGTGCATTATTTACTCATTGAGAATAGGGTGGTACACGTGAAATATGAAGGAAATTAACTACTTTTTATAAAGGAAAACTACTTCTGTAGTAGTAGTTGAGTATACTAAATATTGCATCTGTGCATCGGTGGACCAGAAAAGACAAGATAACTACATGATTTTTTTCGAAGCATAGATTGAGATATCGACGTACACACAATGTTGGGGATATCGCTTACTGGGAACTTATCGGTCGAGCCAAGATAAGGGCTAAATCGGCCGGCTTGACGGCATAGCGTACGACTTATCGGCATATCTTCCGGTTTATCGGACGATTTATCTTATCGGTCAGACACTGAGGAATAAATCAGCCGATTTATCGAAATAGCGGAAGATATCTTGAACAATGCGTACACACGAGTACACTGCAACCACCATATGTACACACACTCACAAATAGTCTACTAAGATCCAAAGTTGTCGAGATTCAATATTGGCGAAGTCAACCTTATCGACTGCAATGTCGTTTACCGTTCAAAAGATAATCGGGTTCACGTTTCAAAAAAAAAAGATAATCGGGTTTAGCGAGACACACATGGTGCAAAAACATATGTTACATGCCTGTTGGGTTGGAACAAGCACCTTCCTAACCCATCTAACCACATATTGGTTCTCCCAAAAATATTACTATTCTAATTTATTGGGTACAAAACATGCATAGAGATAATAAAAAATTCACAATTACTTAGTGAAAACATTATGTTCGAGAATTCGTTGTATCCTGGCAAACAATCACACAAGGTATAATGAAGACCAAATTCTGGAAGTTTCAACATTGACGAAGTCAGCTATCGATAAGAACGTCATTTTCCATTTAAAAGATAATCTCGCTTAATGAGACACATGTGGTAAAAAAACAAAGGTCTTGATATGTGGTGATTAGAAATACAAGCACCCCTTCTAGCTATCCAACCACACGTTGGTTCTCTAAAACATCTACCTTTCTAATTTCGAATTTAAAAAACATTCTTCCCGATTATCTATCCTCTAAGCATCTAGACCATATGAGCACATCACAGTGATAAAATAGCTAACACCAGAATTAATCAGGTTATTCTAAAATTAATTATTGTATGATACAATCATAGTAAAACTTGAAAAAACCAGAGAGATAATAGAAATTCCTATAAAGACGCCAGCCTTTCGATCGTCGATTTGTTGGATCCTTTTTTATACAATTTGTATACCCTAAGTAATATATATAATATATGTACATAAGTATCACCACCAATACATTATGAAAAGAGAATATTTTAAAAATTAATATTAAAATTAGAGACATGCACAAAGTAAGGATCAAATAAGACCTAGACCTAGTATGTGATATAGTATTTACTACTCCCTCCGTTCCGAAAAAGATGTCACAAAAATGAATTATAGATAGACCATTTTTGTGACATCCTTTTCCGAACGGAGGGAGTACATCATTTATGTTGGTGTTAGCGCCATACTATTTCTTCTAATGTAATGTGATATCAAATTTCATTTTGGGAATATACTAAGTTCAATGCACGCAAAACTCTTATTGTTATTTTAACTAAAATAGGAAAACTTATGTAACTACGTATAGAAAATACAATTATGTTTACTAATATAATACTTCACAAATAACATATATGGGTATTTATAGAAATGGCGTAATAATTCATGCCCTAGAAATTAATGATGTTTGATGATACTACGTATCTGGACATTGTCATATTTAAAATTGTGGTCGTAGGCCGTATTAGTTCTTAGTACATAATGTGATATCGATGAAAAATATAATTTAATTCCTTGGAGCCTTCAACATACTAAAGACAATGCCCTAGCATTTGCGAGGGCCACCATGCTAGTTTTTAGTAAAACCAAGAAGAAGGAGGATAGAGGAATAGACGCCACATACTAGAGGGTGCTATTTATGAAGGAGATACATAATGTGGAGCTGAGGCGGTAGGTTGGAGACGACACAAACTTACTAAACACTACGTTTGAGAGGAGATGGTAAATCTTGTACTCCCTATTTTGGGTTTACAAAGCTCTTCACAAAAGTAACGCGTACCAAGGAAGTCGCTAGAATTGTTTTACTGTTTCCATTTACCTTTCCTCGAATAATCGCACTAATCTCCCACTTAAACTTTCAGTTAACTGCTCTTGTGACGGCAAAATAACAATGTGACTCCTCTTATGAAGTGGGCACATCAACCAAAGGGGAAATGGTCCAGTGCGCTCAATGGGCGAGGGTATGTCATTAGTAGTGGGATCACTCGTATGGGCTTTCTGATTATTTGGGAATGTAATTCAGATGAATGGGTGAAAGACATTAATGATTGAAATTTTATTTTAGAAAATAAAATTCAAAAGGCCGTCATCTAGAAATTTGGGGTATTCTCATGGCTATACTACCATCTTTGTCAGCAATAACGCCACATTGACGCACATTGTTTTGAGGAGACACATATTGCAAAGACTTGGAGCTATCTCCCGTGGGAGCTGAAGATGAGCTAGCGGAACTGCTTGTATAGGTACGCGACGTGACACCCAGCCTTCCAGCATCCGAGCACATTTTTTTTATAGATAAAGGGCTTTATTACTCAATAGTTTAAGTATTACACCCGATCTCTGCATAACAAATGCACACAGCCGCAATCCAACGGAGAAAGTAGAACTATGTGCAAAAATAGGCGGATTACAATCAGCAGGATAATGTAAAGCGCCTATAAAATGGCGAGCTTATCAGGCCTATGGAGGTCCAATCCGACGATCAAGCGGCCACCCATATTGTGATAAAATGTCCCTTGCCACCTCCTCCAAGCGTGCACACGCCTCCGTAAAGAGGTCTCGATGTCCCACGTGCTGTAAGGTGGACCACATACAGAGAGTACTCGTGCATCGGTAGAGTACCTGCAAAAGAGAAACATATTTGTCATTGAAAACCTTGTCATTTCTGCATAGCCAAAGCGACCATATAACTGCAATCGCTCCCACCCTAATAACCTTTCTTAGCTTTTTATCTATCCCATGTAACCAGTTACCAAAAACGTTAGCTACAGACTTGGGAGGATATAAGTTAGACGCTATTTGGATAGATGACCATATAGAACGTGCGAAACTACACTCGAAGAATAAGAGCTTTATTGTCTCTTGATGAGGACATAACACACACTTAGTACTTCCATGCCAATTCCGTTTGACAAGGTTATCCTTGTTTAAAATGACACCCCTACGCAGATACCACGTAAAAACCTTTATTTTAAGTGGGATCTTCATGTGCCATATTTTTTTATTGTCATCGACTGGAATGTCAGAATGCACAAGCGCCCGATACATAGAATCTACTGAGAATTTTCCATTCCCGCATAAATTTCACCGAAATTCGTCGGTGCCTTGTGTAAGTTGAACAGAAGCCAACCGTGCCAGCAAGGCATTCCAAGATGCTAATCTCGGACCAATTAAATCTCGTCTGAACGACACATTGGGTGGTGAACTTTGCATAACAGTGGCAATAGTATCCCCTTTATGTCGTACAATCACTAGTAGGAAAGTGCCTTTCTGTGGAAACACATTTTGTGGCGCACCAAATAGCCATGCGCCACAAAAAATATTTCTGTGACGCATTGTTTTGCGTGCGGCACAGAATTTTGCAATTTTATGGCGCACGAAAACCACATGCGCCACAGAAATGTCACTTTCTGTGGCGCGTGGGTAGTGTGCACCACAGAAATCACATTTCTATGGCACACATGGCCAGGTGCGCCACAGAAAGTCACATTTCTGTGGCGCACATGACCAGGTGCGCCACAAAAATATGACTTTCTGTGGCGCACCCACCTCCTGGAGCCACAGAAAGTGACATTTCTGTGGCGCATGGAGGTGGGTGCGCCACATAATTTTTTTTCCTCTCACGCATGCCTACCCCCCCCCCCCCCCCCCGTGGATCGCCTTTTCAGTTTTGCAAACAAGAAAAGAAAATGATAAAATCTTCAAAAAATATAATCCTTTGACATGTAGTTAGGTTTTAGTGTCTATTTGGTGTAGAAATTTTGAAATATGAATTTTGACCTTTTCTTCAAAATTCGAATCCCGCCTCTCCTACTCCTCCACTTCCTCTCCTCTCTCCTACTCCTCCACTTCCTCTCCACTTCTCCTCCATCCTCCTCTCCACTCCTTCTCCTTCTACTCCACTTCTCCTCCATCCTCCTTCTCCTCTCCTCTACTCTACTCTCCTTCACTTCTTCTCTCCTCCTCCTCCTTCACCTCCACCTCCATCTCTGGCGACCTCCTCCACCACCCCGTCGACCTCCGGCGACCCCCCCGGCGACCTTCGACGACCTCCGGCGACCCCCTCCACCACCCGGCGACCTCCGGCGACCCCCCCGACGACCTTCGACGACCTCCTCCTCCACCCTGGCGACCTCCTCCGGTGACATCCTTCTCCAACTCCGGCGACCTCCGGCGTCCCCCATCCTCCACCCACCCACCTCCCACGACTCCCACCTACGGCCAAGCCACCTACGGCCATGGCCACGGGCAACACGGCCTCCGGCGAGCTCCAACAAAATTCTGGCGAAATTCCGGCGGCTAGATCTGGCCGCCTTTTTTTTTAAATTCAAAAAATAATTTTGTGGCGCACGGTGTGGGGTGCGCCACAGAAATATTTCTGTGGCGCACGGTGTGAGGTGCGCCACTGAAATTTGAACTTTTTGTGGCGCATGGTGGGGTGCGTCACAGAAATAATATTTTTGTGGCGAGGATTTAGTGGCGCACCCACCATGCGCCACAAAAAGGCTTTTTGGTGCGCCACTAAAAGGCCTTTTCCTACTAGTGAATGTCGTATAGAGCCGGATATTGCTCCCGGAGAGTGGCATTACCTAACCACTTGTCCTCCCAGAATTTAATTTCCGTGCCATTCTTAATATTAAATACGCCAAAGCGAAAGAAGTGTTTCTTAGTCGCCATTAGGCCGGCCCAAAAGTGTGAATCACCAGGCTTCCAATATACCTGTGATACCGCTTTTGAACCGATGTATTTTCTTCTAAGTAGTGTTTGCCAAATCCCATCTTCGGTTAGTAGCTTAAACATCCACTTCCCTAAGAGTGCTGAATTCTTGATACAAAGATCATGAATACCCAACCCTCCTTGATCTTTAGGTCGGCAGACAACATCCCACTTAGCCAGTCGATACTTCTTTTTCTCGCCATCTCCTTGCCAAAAGAATCTTGATCGGAAGTAATCCAGTTTATTCAAGACACCTTTTGGAAGTTGGAAGAAGGATATCATATATAGTAACATATTTGTAAGTACCGAATTAATGAGAACCAACCTTCCACCGAGAGACAACAATTTTCCTTTCCAACTAGACAACCTTGCTTGCAAACGTTCCTCGACATGTCTCCATTTCACATTAGTCAGTTTCCGATAATGTATTAGAATGCCCAAATACATTATAGGAAATTGACCTTGCTCACAACCGAATATTTCGGCATACTGAGCAGCTGCTTCCTGTGCCTCGCCGAAACAAAACAATTCACTTTTATGGAAGTTGATTTTTAATCCGGATAATTGCTCGAATGCTGACAATATCAGTTTCAGATTCGTCGCCTTATCAAGATCATGTTCCATAAAAAGAATAGTATCATCTGCATATTGAAGCATAGAAAGCCCCCATCAACGAGATGTGGAACTACACCTTCAATTTGGCCATCCGTTTTTGCCCGTTCGATCATGATGGTCAACATATCAGCCACTATATTAAATAGTATAGGCGATAAGGGATCACCTTGTCTAAGACCCTTTTTTGTTTGGAAGTAGCGACCGACATCATCATTGACTTTTATCGCCACACTTCCTCCCGTAACAAAGCTGAGTATCCATTCGCACCACTCATCGAAGAACCCCTTCATTCTCAGAGTTTGTAGTAAGAATGGCCACTTAACTTTATCATAAGCTTTCCCAAAGTCGATTTTGAAAATTACCCCACTAAGTTTCTTCGTATGCATCTCATGTACGGTCTCGTGGAGGACCACAACCCCGTCTAGGATATTCGTCCCTTGCATGAAAGCAGTTTGGGTAGGCTTTACCACATGATCTGCTACCGAATTCAACCTAATAGTTGCTACTTTTGTGAAGATCTTGAAGTTAACATTCAGTAGACATATGGGCCGATACTGTTGTATCCTCTCAGCCGCCTGAATCTTAGGTAACAAGACAATTTCCCCAAAATTAAGGCGAAAAAGCTCGAGTTGTCCAGCCTGCAAACAACCGAATAACTCTAACAAATCTGGTTTGATGGTTTCCCAAAAATGCTGGTAGAACTCTGCTGGGAATCCATCAGGTCCAGGTGCCTTATTATGCTCCATTTGGAAAACCGCCTTGCTAATCTCTTCTTCAGAGAAGGGTGCGATGAGCAGGTTGTTTTCCTCCGGGGTTACTTGGGTAATATCATCCGTTCGCGCCTCATCGAGAGAGAAGTTTCCTTCCTCCGGAGCCCCGAACAGACCTTTATAGTAGTCAATAATATAATCTTTGAGGCTGTCCTGTCCCTCGATCAGACCCTCATCCTGATGAAGGGAATGAATGAGTTTCCTCCTATGTCTACCATTAGCGACATTATGGAAGTATCTCATATTCGAATCCCCTTGCAGAATGAATTGTGCCTTGGATCTTTGGCACCATTTAAGCTCTTCTTCTCGCAACATCCGACCCACTTCCTCATTCGAATGCTGTTTGAGGTCACTCTCATTTGCTGATAAGGGACGAGATTCTGCTAATTTATCGAGCTCATCTATAATGGAACACAGGCGCTCCTTCTCTTTTTTTAGCATCCCGGTTGTGTGCCTTGCCCATCCACGTAGGAATTGGCGCATTTTGCGCATCTTACCATTCCATCGTTGGATAGCACTGACACCCTCCACCGGTTGAGCCCAAATCCTTTTAACCAGATAATCAAAACCATCCCGCAATAGCCAACCTAATTCGAATTTGAATTGGGACTTAACGGTCGGTCTCAATGTTCCAGTAGAAAGGAGTATGGGGGCATGATCCGAAAAAGCCTCAATGCATTCTAAAGCGCGTACTGACACCAATAGATATTTATCCTCCCAACGGGAATCCATTAGCACACGGTCCAGCTTCTCGAACGTCAGCTCGGGGAGACTATTAGCCCAAGTAAATTGTCTCCCCGTCATATGTACCTCCCTTAGAGACAAGCTATCAATTACAACATTGAATAGGAGGGACCAATGACCATCAAATCTGCCCTTGCTTTTCTCATGACGGTATCTCAGCATATTGAAATCCCCTCCTATAAGAATAGGGTGTGGGTTATCCTTAGCTAAGTTAACCAATTCACGAAGAAAAGCAGCCTTATGCTCTTCTTGGGAAGCACCGTACACAGCAACCAAACTCCATATAAAATTGTCGGACTTGTTTCGGATTTGAAATTTAATATGGAAGTCTCCATCCGAACGGTCCAACAACTCCATGGTATCGGTTCTAATGCCAAGTAACATGCCACCCGATCTCCCTCGAGGGGGACAAGAATGCCATGCAAAATCCACACCGCCTGATAGGCGGTCTAGTAGAGTGCTTGGAAAATCTCGTCTACCCGTCTCGGAAATAGCCAAAAAATCCAAATTATTATCTCTCACATGATGTGCAATATTTAGATGTTTAGCCAAGTCGCCTAGACCTCTGCTATTTTCAAATATGCCATTCATTGGGAAACAATTGGAGATTTTGACTTCCTCGCCTTCTTACGCGAAGATTGATTCTTTTTGTTCTTAGCGGATTTAGATCTCCGGCCAGTAGCGTACAGGTCATCAAAAGATCCCAGCTTAGACTCGTCCAAATCCACCTCCGTAACCTCGCCTACAAGAGGTGATAGAAGCTATCCATCTATTGTGTCATTCGCTTCATCATCATCTACAGGTGAGGCTACCGGCCTACTCGAAACACTAGGTGATACCTTGCGGCGATCGTATTCTACATGTTTCAAAACATTAGCCGATAGAACCACTTCCTTTTCATTCCTCCCTAAACTAACACCAACACTAGATAACTGAGCTGACAATCTAGCCGGCGAAAAGGATAGAAAGGATTTTTGAACTGGAGACATACCAGGAGCTGGAGTAGATAACAATCCCGCTTTGCGTCGCATCGCCTTGGTCATGGAATCTTCATCCGTAGCTGACGCTCCGTCCTTCCCTGTCAGGTGACGTTCGCTACGCCTAGGCATGGCCTTAGGTAGCGACTGTCCCCTAACAGGAGTAGCCGTGGTGGGAGAGGGCGGTGTTGGTGCAGCTCCCTTCGCCACCACAACGTCCACCTTTGAAGGCGGCGGAGATGGCGGAGACACCATAGGGGAAGGCATCGTCGGTGTAGCAGCCCCCACCACTACGGTGTCCGTCGTCGACGATGGCGGGCTCACCCCAGCGTCCACTTTGGGACAGCCTAGCAAGCCCACCGCGAGCACCTCCATGGACTGGCGAGAATAGCCTGTCACTTGCCGCAGCCAGCTCGAGTTCGGGCGCCGCGCGGGCGACGGTTTGCAGCACACCGCCTACTGCAGCCCACTCCGCTCCAGGAGCCAGCTCGAATCCAGGCGCCGCGCGGGCGGCAGTTTGCAGCCCACCGCGTACTGTAGCACCCTCCGCTCCAGGCGTCGCGCGGATGGCCGCTAGTAGCTCGTCGCCCACCACTGTGGTCTTCGCTCCAGACCCGCCAGACGTCGCTCCAGCCAGACTGCCCGACGCGCGGGCGAGTTGCTGCAGCCCGTCACTAGCCGGAGGAATGGACCGTGCTACACCGCCCAGCTCGGTAAGACCAGCCGCAGACGGACGCCGGCCGGCAGCAGGTAGCAGCTCGTCGTCCAGCCTGAAACCAGATCCCGTAGACACCTTTGGGTAGATATTTTCGCACGCCACCGGTCCTGGGAAAGCAGCAGATTTTCCCCATTTCTTCACCAATTCGATGCCTCTCGGAGTCTTGGGGTTGGGGTTAAAAGGTGTAACAGCCACACCCTTCAACATACTCGCCACCGAAGCTCCGTGCACTTGACCACCACCAGATGTCGGACTAGACTCAACCGTCATGCTCGAAGCCCCCACCCCCTCATGAGATGGACCAGCTTCTCCAGATTGGCCTCCAACATAGTCATCGCCCATACCATTGCCATCCGAGTCATCCTTGCCCTTGCGTTGCCAAAGGAAAGGCACAAAGTCCGCCTCCGGAACATAATCCGCCTTCTCCGGCCGAAAGACAAAGTCATAACCCTTGAGTCGTAACACTCCAGTAGTCGGGAGAAAAGGACCCACTTCATCGATGTCCTTGAAGCAATCCCCAGACAACATACCAACCAGAATACGAACCATGCCTCTACGTCGGAGAGCAAACATGTCCACATCAATCGTGGTACCAATGAGAGATCCAACTGCCCACAGACCCCAAAAGTGCCTCAATGGGTTCGGCACACCAGTGACACGCACCCACGTCTGATGCAACTCCGACGTATGCTGCACATCATCCACCAGCTTCCACTCGTTGAAAATAAGCTTGGTTGATTGCAAAGGAATACCGAGCTCGACACCAACAAACCGGATTAGGTCAACCTTGGACGAGAAGTTCACCGTGAAGGAGTTGTCCCGTTCATAATTGCTTCCCAACACCAAGACCGTGCTGGGCACAGCCGAGCCACTTGGGTCTCTACTTGCTTCGCAGTGGCGGTCGCACCCTGCACCGTCACAAGAGCAGCAAGGGGATTCTTCGGAGTCACCGCCATCTTGTACAGATTATCAGGGAACATAGTGAACATTGTGTCTAATTGCGCATGGCCAGCTACGAAAACAGAAGGCCTCGGCAGCTTCAACGTCAGGCACATAGGAGTCGGGTGCTTTGCATTGTCGCAGATGTAACAGTAGTTTTTCACGGGGCACCCCTTAGTGATATGATCATTGACCACACACTTCCAACACCAACCCTTAGGCTTCTTGTTCCCTTGCGCATTTGCCACAGGTGCTGCCACTTCGACCAGGTTCTGCACCACCGTGGGAGTGTCAACATGCAAACCTGCAGCAGAGGTCCCGGGCTGAACTCCAACACCTTGCTGCTGCACCACGGCCTCCTGGGCCGGCATGAACGGAGCAGCCCCCGGCATGACTCCGAGATGGCCTTGATTCGCGTTGGCCGGCTTGTTTCGCTTCTTCTTCCTTTTCGGCAGCTGAGCCGTAGCCCCGAGAGCAAACCCCGCGGGGGGCGGAGGTCGGCCCACGGCAACCGGCACAAACTGGCCAGGAGGAGCCGCACCATGCTGCTACACACCCGCCCCATACAGGACAGCACCGGCGCCTTGCTGGTACTGGGCAGCACCAGCGCCTTGCTGGTACTGGACAGCACCGGCGCCTTGCTGGCCTGCCACCACGGCGAACTGCGCCGCAACTGGGGCTTGCTGAACCTGCCCCGCTCCGTACTGTACAGAGCCTGCGCCGTGCTGGGTACCGGCAGCGGCTGCACTGCGATGCGCCACCGTCCCGGCACCATACTGCCCCGCTCCCGCGCCATGGCGATACGCAGCGAACTGGGCCGCACCCACGCCGTGCTGAGCCGGACCCCGCGGCGCGAAGCCCGTCGAGTTGCCGAACTGTCCACCAGCCCCACGACCTTGAGCTCCTGCTCCGCGCCCGTGATTTCCAGCTCCACGCCCCTGAGGTCCGGGTGCCGGCGCCGGAGCCCACCCCGGAGGTGCAGGGAATCCCAGTGGCGCAGCCATCGGGAGCGGCGCCGCAGCAACTTCGGCAAAAGATTGTCGCAGCGGTGCGACATGGGCGCCTGGGGAGAGGAAGTCGGAGATGGAGACGATCGAATGTCGATGGCGGCGAGCGACGATGCCCTAGGTCGAGGCCGATACTTTCGCCACAGGCCTGCGTACCAGCGGCCAAGATGCGCCCAACACGATGGACGGTCGGTGGCGGCTTGCACCTGGGACCCACACGTCAGTGACCGCGGCTTTTGAAATTTTGGCCCGGCCCTAGCTGCTCCTTCCTCGCCGTGATCGGCGCCGATCTTGAAACTCCCGATCCCTCCGGCATCTCCTCCGAGCTCCGCGCCGCCGGATAAACTGGATGATCGGGGAGGAAGTCACCGAGGCATGGCGGTGGCGTGATCCGCGGCCGCGGAAGCGGACCCCGCCACCCCAACCGCACCGGAACTTTTACGCATCGGATGTCGAGGCGGCTCCTTTCCCTTGGAGACTACCGCATCCGCCATGGTGATGGGAGCCTCTCCCTCCGATTTCTCCAGCTCCGTCGACGCAGCAGACCTGCACACTGTTATTTTTCTTGTGCTCCGAATCCTAATCCCGTTTTACCATATATGGAGTCCTACCGGAATAAGGCATGTCTACAACTCCGTTTCGTGTCCGCCAAGACAGAGAGTTGTTTGCCCCCCATATATAGCTAGATGTAGTCATAGAATAGATTGTGAGATTGAGAGAGATCCACCAGATCCATAGCACGAGAAGGGTTTGTCCTCTCGTGTATTGTAATACTCCTCCCGATTATAGTTATACGCCTTCGTGCGTTCCGTGGTTTTTTCTCCTCCTTTGTTTGGAGGGGTTTTCCACGTTAAATCTGTGTTCTTGTTCTTTGTTTGATATATTTTTGCTGCGCAGTACTACAACAAGTGGTATCAGAGCCGAAGGATTGTTCGATCCGCTGCTCCGGGGAGACTTTCCGCTGCGCTCCCGGGGCAGCACCGTCGCAGCGTTCATCTTCGTTGGATCAACGGCCGCAGGTGGCGGCATCAAGCAGCTTCACCAAAGATCGAGCCACATGTTCGTGAGATCGGATCCAGAAGACGGAGATTTCATAGTTGCATCGGCGTCTCGGGCGACGGCGATCCGTCCGCTGCAGTCGGATTTATCGCATCACGCATCGCGTCCGTCAAGTCGACGATCCTCTTCTGCAGTTTTCGTCCGTGTACGGTACGACTTCCGATCCACTGATTTATGCTGTCCTCTAGCTCGTATCAATTCCATGCAAGGGCTGAGGAGCAGTCGCGTGAGTCGCCTTGGAGTAACAGATCTAACCAAGGACCAAGTCCAAGGCGAGTTGGATATTTTTTGTTTGATCGTGTCGAAGGCAGCAGCGGCAGTAGAAGAGGCGCGCTGCTGCGCATGCAGGCCAAGGTGCCTGTGGTACATCCATCAGCGATCAGGCATTGCTATCTCACGTGAAGGCAAGATCAATTAGTTTTCAGATTCTTGAATTGCTACATCCACTCTTCCAAATTACCAGGTACTATTTACTTCAGTTATTTGCTCCGCGTTATGGTTTCTATTAAGAGTCGTTTTTATTTGATTTGTTTTGTCAAGTCAAGATGCGGATTAATCTAGCACAGATGGACAAAAGTAAACAATTTGTTTTCAGCTCGAGCGTTGACCCACGCTCTATCCCGGTCCCAATACCGGTTCTATCCGCACCACCTATGTTCGATGATTTGCCGCTGAGATGATCATCGTTTTGACATTCAGTTCAAGGTGGAGTTTGTTGAGTTGTCTGCAGTTTAGGCTCAACATTAAGGCGGTTTTATTGCGGCATTCTACAACGACTCGTTCGTTTATTGGGTTATCATATTTGAATGCTGAAAGTTCAAGTAAGTTTTATGATTGTTCATATTCAATGAAACTTACATGGGAGTGGATGCAAATTCGAGATATTATATTGCTGCAATTTTATGAACACAATTCAGTTACCAGAAAAAATTATGGAGGAGGTGATTATTAAGCCTGTTGGTAGCCAGCATATACTTTTTCTCTCCAAAGTTTTGCTATTATGCATGTGAAGGTTTTATTCAGTTCGTGATGAGGATCGGTTGAGGTGCAAGGTGATTTGTTTTCTGCTAGATACTACAACATTTAGTACTGTTAAGTTTTTGGTACAATTCAGTTGTCTTTGCTCTTTTATGAGGGTTCTATTGCAGAGTTGATGCTCCATTGCATGTTGAGGAGGTTTTTTCATCCGACAGTTGTTCTATGAGGACAGATTTTGACCATGTCATGGATTTTCATTTCCGTCGGCAGTTTTGGTGTACGAGATGCCATACGTAACATATGCTCTTGCATGAGTATTGTTTGCCGAGGTTTGTGCTTTGTGGCACGTTCATATTCCATGAGATGAGTTCTTCACATTGTTATGTGCATCATGATGTTGCACTATGAGCTATGCGCTCGTTCAGGCACCACAGGAGATATGATGACTTATGTCATTTGATTGATGATTGAGCAGTTTTCAGTCTTGGAGGTCAGTGACACAGACTCAAACTTTTATTGGGTTTTATGGGAGACCCAAGTTTCGTTCGTCTGCTTTGTTGACAGCTGTGTTGTTTACGTACGACCTACTGTTGATTTGCTCGATATGACTTCATGAGACATTTATTCGTCCTATGGACGTTTGAAGTTTGAAGACACAGGTTTACTTGTGCTGATTTTAATTGAGGAGTTGATACTATTTATGACTGTTATAGAGGATTCGTCTCAAGGTGGAGTGTTATTTTTCTTGTGCTCCGAATTCTAATCCCGTTTTACCATATATGGAGTCCTACCGGAATAAGGCATGACTACAACTCCGTTTCGTGTCCACCAAGACAGAGAGTTGTTTGCCACCCATATATAGCTAGAGGTAGTCATAGAATAGATTGTGAGATTGAGAGAGATCCACCAGATCCATAGCACGAGAAGGGTTTGTCCTCTCGTGTATTGTAATACTCCTCTGATTATAGTTATACGCCTTCGTGCGTTCCATGGTTTTTTCTCCTCCTTTGTTTGGAGGGGTTTTCCACGTTAAATCTGTGTTCTTGTTCTTTGTTTGATCTACTTTTGCTGCGCTGATTTTACAACACACAGGCGACAAATCCATACCTTGGTTTGCATCAGGTATCGCCGGAGCAGAACGTTCCCAAGACCTCGACGCCAGCATCGGATAGCCCGTCTCCTCCCAGAACTCCGCCAGAACTTGCCCATCAGCCTTGGCAGGTCGCCGGATGTCGTCGCGGGACACCAGCCATTCCTCCGACAACACGTCCTCCGCCGCCTCCACCGGAACCCTGCCGTCGTCGAGCCCGGACGGAACCGCATGCAGATCGCCTAGGCAAGAATACCTCGAACCCGTAGTTGCAGACTCCCACGCCGGCGGCGCGAGCGTCTTCCGGCGACGCCCACCGCCCGTAGCCGCCAGCGGTGAGTCTCCGGCGCAGGCCCAGAACCGACCAGGCAGTGGCGTCACGGGCGCGCCGTCGGTCCCCGGCGCGTCGCCAGAGCCGTC
The DNA here is from genome assembly GCA_947311845.1 of Poa pratensis. NCBI lineage: Eukaryota > Viridiplantae > Streptophyta > Magnoliopsida > Poales > Poaceae > Poa > Poa pratensis. The sequence goes on from CAMZMU010000118.1 coordinate 3,693,037, forward strand.
GCCAGAGCCCATCGATATGAGCTTTACCCGTAAACCTTGACGAAGCTGATCGCGAAGTCATTAGCAAGGCTGATGCAGTACATGTCATGATATGGTAGTACTACATGCCTAAACTGAGAACTCGGCCTTCCTCTGGATGCAATAGGTATTCGTCCCACGAAAACAAAATCTCCTGATCCCTTCCAAGCCTACTCTAGAGAAGACACTAGAGTGCCTACCATGAACTTTATGTCTCCTCGCTTACAATTTCTAAATGCTTACCCGGAGGTATGGGGCATGGATTTACTAGTTGGTTCATGCAATTATTCAGCTCCTATAGTGAAATTCATTGTTTGAATTTACAACACATGGACATGTATATATATCATATCAACTGAAGTTGAGCATGTTACGGTCAGTTATTGAGTTACACCTTTAAAGTTTGGACATGAAAGTAGAAGGTAGATGGTGTCCAAATTAAGTTTGGACAATAAATTTGATGATAGATGGAAAACTCATCCACATATGGCCGGGCCAGAAAAATATGGAGCCCTGTGCCAAACTCTAAAAGAAGCCCTATCTCATAAGAAAAATAAAATAATAAGCATTGATTAGGACAGTTGTAACGCTGGTCTCTAAAGTACCATATCAAACTTTTCCAACACAGCTGGATATAACTGGCCTAGCAATTTAATGAATACCAGCAAAGAGCCTGTGCGTTTGTAACTGCTTTAAGGCTAAACTTAACACCCAAGGTTTGAAGTATACCATGAGCTTATTTGGTATTATTCAAGGTTTAAACAAAACAAATGATAATCTTAGATGTTGCATATAATAAAATACTCACAAAAGTAAAAGAAAACCTCGCCGCTTGCTTTATAATCTTGTTTGTTTGTATCATAAATATCCAAAAGTATGAAATCATCATGTGGAAAATCGCTTGTTAAAGTACATACAGTTTTCAAAACCTTAGCTATAGGCTATCTTTGGATGTTTACCTACATGGATGTTGTCTGAAAATATAAATTTTTCTCTTAGATTTAATTCGGAATTCTACAGTATCTTATATTATTTATGAATATAGTTGTCACTTCCCATCATTCTCCGCACAATACAACATCCATATGGAGAAAGGATGACATAGACCACCGCGCCCGCCCAGAGGTGCAAGGATTTAGAGTGACGAAACTTAGGAACACTGCCACCGCGCCCGCCCAGAGGTGCATGGATTTCTCCTAGAGACACAAGACCAAGAATGGGAGCAAAGCGGAGGCACCTCAACGACGCCTCAAAGAAGGGGAATGACACCCAAGGTGTCATCGTCATTGGCGATTTGGCGCCAGCCTAGCTGTGAAAGGCTTTCACCTGGGCCACCCAGCTCTCCCATCTCACACCATGCCAACACGCAGAGCATGCACCAGGCCAGAGATGCACGATGGTGGAAACCAACACCGAGGCAAAAGCCGAGATAAATATAGGGTTTCCTTTAGTTACCAAGGATTTGCTTGTAGCTATGCTACTATTGATTGCTTAGCTTGTGAGCAGTGTGAACCGGAGATGCCTCACAATCTCCAGATTTTGTTGATCTTAGCCTGACTTGCTGGATGTATACATACATATTTCTTTAGTTTATACATATACTAATGGCATCATGATTGATTGCTATTTTCATGAATGTTTAAACACTAGTTCTCACATGTGTTTCCCCATTATATCAATATTGAAGTCTTAGAATCCATAAGTTGCTATTGTTGGTTCTTCCTTAGGAAGTTATACAACTTAAGTGATTTGGGATTTTATGGATTACTCTAAAAATACAATAAGACTATCCATCTCCAATGGATCTCACAATAAGAAGAAAAAATCTATTTATATCAATAAATGTTGAGAATTAGCTACGTGCACCTATGAAGTCTCACACGTCTTTTTCTCAAAACAAAGTGTAATAACTCTTGTGGTCAGGCCTAAGAAAAATGAATAGCTTGTTCGTCATCATTTCTCTTTCTTAGAATTATCCAACCATGTTTCATGCATTATTACTTGTGTCTCTATATAGTGAGGTTTGAATTTGTTAGTTATTGACACAAAAGACACATGAATTACGAATAAATAACCAAAATTACAACATGCACTGCTTGGTCTTAGGAATTATCGTGCATTTACCTTACGCGAATAAGTTAAGTGTTTAACATGTTGAATAGGTGCAGACCCAAATTAGTGAACTCATACACTAAAACGTATATAAATACATGTAGATGGATGTGAATATGGAAAAAGCTAAACCATTTTATATTTAAGAACGGAAGGAGTACATTATTAAAAAATGTCTCTCGGTGTCACTGAATCTATTTATAATAAAGTGAGCAAAAGTTAAAATAAAACTAGACCATAAATTATGAGCCTCTCTGAGAGACTAGGAAATTCCACTCTGCATATAGATTAAATTTCTCGGTACACTTATTTAAATCAAGAGCTAATATATAGTTGTGGTTTTGAGAACTTTGGGAGCCATGTGACAAGAACGTTTGCTAAAATGGGACGACAGTTAGTTCCTTGTTTTAGCCCTGTTTTGAAGTTTAGTACATTTTCTTCTGCCCCACTTTGTGATGAAGTTATCATTAGATAAGCATGCAAAAAATATTAAGCCTCGGATATGATTTCTAAAACTGGGTTAGATAACATAGTTGAAATCACAATTTGTATAATTATCAACCCAAGAGACATATGTCTCTTAAAGGAGCATATAAATTATATATCTGTATAAGTTGTTCATGTGGGTATTGTGTGCGTATGAGTAACCATACAAATTGCTGATATGCGTGTATTAAATTCTATATACATTCATTTAGTCCTAAGCAAAGTTCACCAAATTCTATTGAATAGTGTTCAAAACGTTTTGCAATATAGAAATCTTGACTAACTAGGATCAAATTACTCAATCAATTCCGAGTCTCTCACAAATTAAGAAATAACAGTTGCATATAGAGTAACTTGTTTTCACATGAATGGGCGCCAACAATGCTGAGCCTGGAGGACTAGTGATAGATGTGGGTCTCGTTTCTGTGCTGAAAGCTTTTGAGCCGTTATTGTGCTGTTGGTTAGTATTCTGGTTGTGGTTCTGCGAGTTTGGTCTGATCTGCCTATGCGTGTGACAGGTGCTAAGTTTGTTGTTTCGAGTTGCTGTTTTTGATTCTTTTTCTTTGAAGAATGTTTCCTTTAAACCTTGTAAGACTGAGTGGTTTCTTTAGTGGAAATTGAGGTGGCAAGCTTGGTTACAAATAAATAAATAAACATATTTGCAGTAAATTGCTAGGTCCGCTTGTTCAAACCAAGAGTTAATACATAGTCATGTTTTTAATACCTTGGCCACATTTGGGCCGCATTTTGAGCAGTCCATTAACATAGGTATAGTTTTCTTTTTACATAATCAGATTATATATAGATACATAAAAGCTATTAGTTTAGATAAAAAATATTTTGTTGAAACAGTACGAATATTATATCTATTTATTCATTTATATTAAGTCCGTTTGCTATTATGTTAATATGTATACATATTACAGAAGTGTCTATGCATATTTAATAAATATGTATTCCTGAATTAATGTCTGCATACATAAAATAATTTTATCTATTTCTAAATAATGCGCGTGTACATAAAACATGTTCATAGTCGTCAATACTTATGGTTATAGACATGAAATAAAGAAAAAGTGAAACTAAATCATTTACTTAAAAAAGTGATTTTTCTTTGGAAAAATAAAAAATAAAGAAGAGAAAGTCAGAAATGATTATAAATTAAAAAATATCATTAGGGAGATATAAAAAAGTAACTCCAAGAAAACCCCTCCAACAATGGAGGAGAAAAACCACGGGCGTCAGCCAGCAATACTTCACTATATCGGGTGAGGTTACAAACGCCATGGGTTTACAATGTATGGCTTACCGCAACCGGCGGCTTACAAGATGAATATATGGTGGCATAAAACACTAAGTCGGCTGCAGTCCGACCCGGAAACGATCAGTACCGTACAAACTCCGTGACGCTCCGCTCTCCTTCGTCACAAGTTGGCCTTCATCAGTATAAACGAATTTGGATCAACACAAAATAACACTCCACCTTGAGACAAATTCCATATTGTAGCATGAATGAGAACTTCACCCTGAAACAACAAAGAAACACACTTTGGCGCCAAATAGCCTCTTGGGCTAGACAGTGATACCAACTAAGCCGAGCAAAGCTCGAACTTAGTAACAGGAACTGGCTTTGTCATCATATCAGCAGGATTATCATGAGTACTTATCTTGCATACCTTCAGCTTACCTTTTGCAACAACATCACGCACATAATGGTATTTGACGTCAATGTGCTTTGTTCTCTCATGGAACATCTGATCCTTAGTAAGGTAAATAGGTTAATGCAATATCATCTCCACAAAGCTCAGCAAACAAACCTTTCAGCCAAACCGATTCTTTACATGCTTCAGCAATAGCCATGTACTCTGCTTCAGTGGTAGACTGGGCAACAACAGATTGCAACGTTGCCCTCCAACTCACGGCACAACCACCAAGCGTGAACACATAACCTGTGAGGGATCTCCTCTTATCCAAATCGGCAGCAAAATCTGAATCCACATAGCCTACGAGTCCCTCATCAGTCTTGCCGAACTTGAGGCAAGCATTGGATGTGCCACGAAGGTACCTGAAAATCCACTGAACAGCCTTCCAATGTTCTTTACCAGGATTAGCCATATATCTACTAACCAAACTCATAGCATATGATAAATCTGGACGTGAGCAAACCATGGCATACATTAAAGAACCAACAGCACTAGAATATGGAACTCTAGACATGTACTCAAAATCCTCATCCGTACTAGGACATTGTTCAGCTGACAATTTAAAGTGAGGAGCAATAGGAGTACTAACAGACTTTGCATCATGCATGTTAAAACGATGAAGAACTTTCTTAATGTAATTTTGCTGACTAAGAAACAACAAACCAGAATTTCTGTCACGGGTAATCTCCATACCTAGAATTTTCTTAGCAGCACCAAGATCCTTCATCTCAAACTCGCTACTCAACTGTGACTTGAGAGCAGCGATATCTTTCTTGCTCTTGGCAGCAATCAACATATAATAACAGGTATATAGGTGATCCATTAACAAACTTAATGTACACACAGCTATCAAATTCAGACCTCTTAAAGCCATGTGACAACATAAAAGAATCAAACCTTTTATACCACTGACGAGGAGATTGTTTCAAACCGTATAAGGACCTTTTCAACTTACACACAAGATCCTCCTTACCAGGCACTATGAACCCTTCTGGCTGGTCCATGTATATCTCCTCCTCCAACTCTCCATGCAGAAACGCAGTCTTTACATCTAACTGCTCAAGCTCAAGATCACGCATAGCAACAATACCAAAGAATGTACGAATTGAACTATGCTTAACAACTGGAGAGAAAACATCATTATAATCAACACCTGGAATTTGACTGAAGCCTTTTGCAACTAACCTTGCCTTAAACCTCGGAGGCTCGCTAGGAGATAAACCCTCCTTTCTCTTGAAGATCCACTTACAGCGGACTGCCTTCTTTTTCTTAGGCAAGCGCACAACTTCCCATGTGCCATTCTTATCGAGTGACTGCATCTCTTCTTGCATAGCAGCAAGCCACTTCTCGCGGTCACCGGAACCAATAGCTTCAGTATAGTGGACGGCTCATGTCCGTGCTCCACCTGTTCTGCACAACTCAGAGCATAATCAACAATGTTACACTCTTCAATTAAACGTGGTCGAGGACCACAATTCCTCCTGTTCCTACGAGCAGCAATAGACTGTTGTGGCTGCAAAACAGGGGGTGAGTTCTGAACATTATTATTATCAGAATCAGAATCATCAGAACCAGCAGAATCAGGATCAGAATCATCTGAAGTAGCAGCACCATCATTGTCAACAGTGACATTTTCATTTTCAACAGAGTGCTCCACCTCGACACGAACCTGCTCCTCAGAAAAATCTGGCAAAACATCTGAGGACAACTTATCAAAGTACATAACAGATTCATTGAAAACAACACTCCTGCTCATAAAAGCCTTTTTAGTTTCGGGATTCCACAACTTGTATCCTTTTACACCCGAACCATAACCAATGAACACACACTTAATAGCTCTCGGCTCTAACTTTCCATTATCAACATGAGCATAAGCAGTGCAGCCGAAAACTTTAAGTTGTGAATAATCAGCAGGAGTACTGACCATACCTCATGGGAGTTTTCTTGTCGAGGGGAATAGATGGTGACCTGTTTATCAAGTAGCAGGCGGTGGCAGCCGCCTCAGCCCAAAAACGCTTACTCATGCGAGCGTTGGAGATCATGCAGCGAGCCTTGGAGATGATGGTCCTGTTCATCCGCTCCGCTACACCATTCTGCTGAGGCGTGTACGGGATGGTGAGGTGCCTGACAATGCCTTCTTTCCTGCAATAATCATTAAAGGCATTCGAACAAAATTCGCCACCATTGTCAGTACGAAGTAATTTCACCTTCCTTTCTGTTTGCCTTTCAATCATAGCTTTCCACTCTTTAAAAGCAGCAAACGTATCATCCTTATTTTTCATGAAATAAGGCCAAACTCTTCTAGAGTAATCATCAATAATGGTAAGCATATAACGAGCACCACCATAAGAGGGCTTACGAGATGGCCCCCAAACATCAGCATGTACATAATCAAGTGTACCTTTGGTGGTGTGGACAGAAGCATTAAACTTAACTCTTGTGTGCTTACCGAAAATGCAGTGTTCACAGAACTGCATCTTACCCAAACTGCATCCTTGCAGCAAGTCTCTCTTGATCAATTCTGCCATACCAAGTTCACTCATATGTCCAAGACGCTTATGCCAAAGGTTAGTTTTACTAGCGTCATCATGAGAAACAGCAGCAACAGTACCAGATAACGTGCTACCTCTAAGAACATATAACTTAGCAGAATTCATATCACCAACCATAACTATGAGAGAACCTTTTGATACCTTTAGGAGTTTATTTCCTCCTTTGTACTTGTACCCGTCACAGTCAAGGGTACTGAGCGAGATCAAATTTCTTGCCATGGTTGGTATGTGTTTCACTCCCGTCAACGTGCGTGTCATACCGTCATGTGTCTTGACCTGAACGGAACCAACGCCAACAATGTTGCATTGCTGGTCGTTCCCCACACGCACGAAATCTCCAGTCTGCACTAACTCATAAGAACTGAACCAATCTTTGTTACAGCAAATATGAAAAGAACATGCAGTATCTAGAATCCATTCATCCTGACGAGAAACACATGCAGCTAAAACAGCTAGGCATTCGCCATCAGAACTACCATCAACAACAGAAGCCTCACCGGTATCATTACCTTCATTATTTTTCGGTTGGTAAGTACCTTTTCTTTTCTCCTTGTTCTGCAACTTCCAACAATCATCAATGACATGATTAGATTTCTTACAATACCTGCAGAACTTGTCACGGCCTTTAGACTTTGAGCGACCTCTGTCACCCTTGCTCTTGTCTCTGTTGTTGTTGTAGTGTTATCTCGCTGCTCAGGCCTCCCTCGGACCTGCAAAGCATCGCCCTTGGAGGACGACGTCTCCTCTTTCTGTACCATACCTTTCATCTTTTCCCTGGCAAGCAGGGCCTCATATACTTCCGCGGTGGTTAGTTCATCACGGCTTAACAGTATGGTATCACGAAAATTTGCAAAGGAATTTGGCAGCGAGCATAGAAGTAAAAGTGCTAGATCTTCATCATCGTACTTTACCTCCATCGACACTAGGTCAGAAACGATCTCCTTAAAGATCGATAAGTGATTCATTACCGAACCACCTTCTTGCAACTTGTGCGTGAACAACTTCATCTTCACATGCATCTTGCTGGTGAGATCTTTGGACATGCAGATCGACTCCAGCTTAGCCCACAGTGCCGCTGCGGTTTTCTCCTGGAGTACTTCTTGCAGAATATCATTAGATAGATGAAGTTGAATAAGCGATAAAGCCTTACGGTCTTTCCGCTTCTCATCGGCGGTCCATGCGCCGCATCCTTGTCGCCGAATTTCTCCAGCGCCTCGTCAAGATCATTGGACTGTGCGAGGATCGCACGCATCTTGACCTGCCACAGCGAAAATCTCGTCTTGTAGTCCAGCGCCGGTAGATCGAACTTCATCGATGCCATCCAAAACCCTAATCTGAAAACAGATCTGAAACAGGGCTCTGATACCACTTGTTATAAACGATAGCAAAGAAACAACGAAAACGCCGTGGGTTTACAATATATGGCTTACCCCAACCGGCGGCTTACAAGATGAATATATGGTGGCACAAAACCCTAGGTCGGCTGCAGTCCGACCCGAAAACGATCCGTACCGTACAAACTCCGGGACGCTCCGCTCTCCTTCGTCACAAGTTGGCTTTCATCAGTATAAACGAATTTGGATCACGACAAAATAACAGTAGACACGGCAGATAAAGAAAAATGTTCTAATTACTAAGTATAGCTAGCTAGATTCGCATTTCCGTAAAACCAACGAGATGCAGGATACGGAATAGAGACCGCTGCCTCGAGGGCGATTTTTATAAGGAGATACAGAATATGGAGCTGAGGCGGCGGGTCGGTGATGATGCAAGCTTATTAATAGATCCGACGGTTGAGGGGAGATGCATGGTCTTTGATGTTACAAGTATAGCTAGTACCCCTTACTTTTGTGTTTACAACAAGGCTCATCACAAAAGTAACACAAACAAAGGCAGGCATTATATGAAGGATCTAGGTTAACAACACCCTATAATAAAACAACTCAGTAGTCACTAACATAATATTTCACTGAAGTACTGCGCTCATCATGGCGCATAACATATTATTGGCGCACATGTATAGTATGTTCGTACGAAATATGAATATCAAACAATGGGAAAAAGGTCGAGTGATCAATGCGGGAAGAACATGGCATGAGTGGATCTGCACGCACGGGCTGGCTAGTTTCAAGAACGTATAAAATATAAAGTATTTAATAACATTTTGTGCGTGTGAATTATCATAAGGAGATACATAATGTGGAGCTGAGGCGGTGGGTCTGAGATAATGCAAGCTTATTAATAGATCTTATCGTTCAGTGGAGATGGCCTTTGATGTTACTAGCATTTATGATCTAGTACTTCTTCCATGTGCGGTTTAAAAGACTCGTCACAATAAATAACAAAAACAAAGGCAGTCATTAGAAGAAGAATCTCTGTTAGCACCACCCTAAAATAGCACTTAAAACTAAATTAATATTTCCCTCAATTCCACATGATGGTGCATAGCATATTATTAGCACATAGGAATTTACTGTTCGCATGAACTGTCCTTATGAACGAATGGGAATATGATCGAGTGATCAGTGCGGGAAGAACATGGCATGAGTCGATTTACCGGGATAGCGTTTCAAGAAGATTAAAAAAACTGAATATCTAAAACATTGCATATATAGCACAAAATGATTGGCATCGTAGTTCATAAAATTGAAATGTATATATGTTTGTTAGAAATCTAAGTCTGGGCCAGGCTATGCCCTTCCCACCTATCCACGCCCATGAGCATCGACCGGTCTTCTTAGATCCACACTACTTCCTTACGGAGATGACTGGTCCCGCCTCCTCCTTGGAGGAGGCTAGCCGACCTGCACCATCCTATTGGACCATCATCGTGTTCGAACAAGGATCCGAACTTAGGTAGCACATTCTAATCACATTATGTGTAAATGTGGCCTCAACAGGTCACCAGAGTTCAGAATTCACATCACACTTAATTTGACAAAGTAGAGCCATGAACCAATATATTACAAATCTTTTAAACTGTTAAATGTGATAAAAGTTTGGTCTATGAAGAATCAGGAATGCAAAAGTATAATATGTTATATTGCATGACATCGAACCGTTATGTATCTATTCTTACACTCACGAATCTCTGACAAATCCGTCCGGATGATTTATAAAAGATGGAATTTACAGATTACCCATAAGTAATTTATAAATCACATGTGAGCTGCGCTGCACAAGTAAGTGCTGGTACTACTTATGGCACATGTGTTCTTGGGGCGAACGATGGGGTTCTGCTAGCGCTCAACACAGTGGTTGCGTTCTAGCTACTTGCAACCTGGTAGTGACTTTTATCATTTACCACATAAATGACGATTTGATTCCTGTCACCTCCGATTCCTACATATGCAAAGGACTAAGGGAGTTGAGCAATGAGAGGGGAGGTGACATGGTAGTGAAAGCAAAGTGCTCTTCTTCCTAAATGTAGTTAGCTAGACTCACATTTCAGTATAACCAAAGAGATATATGATCCAAGAATAGAGACCACTGCTTGGAGGGGTGCTTTTTATAAGGAGATACATAATATGGAGCTGAGACGGTGGGTCGGAGATGATGCAAGCTTATTAATAGATCCTACGGTTGAGTGGAGATGGTCTTTGATGTTACTAGTACTAATTAGCTACTAGTACTTCTTCCTTTGGGGGTTTACAAGGCTCGTCACAATAAATAACACAAACAAAGGCAGTCATTAGAGGAAGAATTTCTGTTAACACCACCCTAAAATAGCACTAATCACTAAATTAACATGACCCTTAATTTTAGAAAGTAGAGCCATTAACTAATATTCCATTTGGCCAATTTGCAATTTGCATGGTAAATATGAAAAATTAGAGAACATTTGTTTTCTTCTTTGGCCAACCAATGTTGAGAAACTACAGTACTATGGAATGCCTTCCTTTAGGGACAATAACAGTCTATTACAAATCTTATAAACCGTTCACTATATTTAAGTTTGGTTTATGACGAAACTAGAGAAATAAATCTTAATATATAATATATTGGACTACATGAAACTGCTACGCATTTATTCTTACACACAACTCCAACAAATCCGTCTGGATGATTTATAAAACATGGAATTTCAAAATTAGCCAGGAGTAATTTAGAAATCACATTGTGCAACTCAAGTGTCCCAGAATATTCATGTGGGATGGAGATTACTAAAGCAACACATCATTGTCTTGTTTGTATCGAGGATGCAATACGGAAAGTAGTTTTTTCTCCCGAGCTCCAGTGCTCCCGCCAATTTAAAAATTCGAAAAATATACTCCTTTAGCTATCTATAAAGGAAAAGCTATCCAAATATTAATAACAGAGTGCAACGCCACTAAACATTACAGACCACACACACACACTAAAAAGTCGAATTACGGCACATTTGGAGCCGGCTCCCACGGACGGTGAAGACGAGCTGGTAGCTCCTGTAGTCCAATTTAATGTTGAATTTGCAACCGATGGACGTGTGTATTTATATCATTTCAACTGAAGCCGAATATGTTACGGTCAGTTATTCCGTCCAGCTTTGAAGTTTGGACATGAAAGTAGAATGTAGACGGCAAACGCCGAAATTAAGTTTGGACGGTAAAGGCTGTAACACCAATATTCTTCTTGCTTTTGCTTTTCGAAAAAATATCTCCTTTAGCTATCTATAAAGGAAAAGCTATCCAAATATTAATATGTTTTGAATCAATGTCATAATTATGAATAGCAGAGATCTTTGATTTGGCTGAACATTTATATATCGTTGATTGTGTCTCGGATCATTGTTTGGATTTTATTGCGATTGCAGAGACATGTAGGCATGATTTCCCAACACATGTATTGAACGGCCTATCTGGTTATCATGATTTCACCTGGCGTTGTCTCCCTCTACGCGCTAGATCTTGTGGCATCCTACTCAGTGTTATATTAGCCTCATTGATTGTCCCAAAACTCAAATTTTTTAATTTGCAAATTCATATGAACTAAGGAAGACAACTCTGAACAGGCATCATATTCATATAGGGATAAGACGCATGGTTCACTGCTGCTGCATTACAGGGACGAGCGATGATATATACATTCAGTTGGGGCGGCAAGTCGTCGTAAAACCTGTACTTTTGAAAGCCGGATCAAAGAGAGTATATGAGTTGTCGCTTTAACTATAGTACACATTTATCTATTGTCCTGACATGCATCACGACAAAGTTGGAATCTTGCCAGATTAAACTGATCAGGTGCGTACGAATGTTAACTGGGTCGTGAAGCCAATCATGATCAAGCACGCTAGATATATATCAAAGTACTAATGAGTCGGCTGAGACATTTAGTTGCTAACAAACTCTCTGGTCTCGACCTAATCACTTGTTGGATGCCCCGTTGAGTCTAGCTGGCCTATCAAGCGCAAACCCAGCTGACTTGCGAATTAACTCCCCGTGTTTTCCGGGTACACTGATCGAAGAACTTGGGAATTGAGTTTGAGAAGTTTAACCAAAATCAATGTTGAAAATAAATCGATTCACAGCCTAGAGGCGTACGGCCAGGAAAATTTGGCTCTTGATATGAGTTTCCCCCAACTTGTTTATCTTTTTTTTTGCTTCTATGCAGTTCTTCCTTTTCATTGATCTGACTTCCTGAATCTTGTGATGAAACAAATGCCGAGAATCGGGTAGAAGGTACAAGTAGTACGACTCAGCATATATACCGAAACCCAGTGAGGACTCAGATGCAGAGTCCTCCGATATAGATGTTGAGGAAACTTCCCCTGATGCTGAAGAAAATCTTGTTCCACCCATTAAGGGAAAATCAGTGGAGAAGAATCTGAAGAACGTTGAAAATGTTAATGTTGAAGCCCATACCCCCAAATGTGTAGGGATATTAGTGGAAAATCATAGTTGGTAAGAGAGTCGACATTTTTGACGGAAGTTTTTCTTCTCTACTACTCAACCTGCTAATTGCACCCAGAAGTTGGCTATCAAAAGTCCCGAAGGGCAGCGACGTGTGAATATGACTCGGAGGTGCCTTGCTTGCGCAGTAAAGAATTTTCGACAATCTAACAAAAAACTGTATTGAAATCTTGAACGTGTAGTGTTTATATACACGTACATATGTAAGTGTAGAGGAGAGAGAGAGAGAGAGAGAGAGAGATACATACACGCATGGCAGCTGTGAATACATAGAATGGCGAGACACGTCGTTCTTCACGGACTTTCGTGACGTTACATGTACATATGGTCATACTCATAGATACGTATGTTCAGCCATTTAATCAAGGCCAAATGATGACTTAGAGCCACACTGCACAAGTACATGTTAGTAGTATTTTTGGTACGAGTGTTCCTCATGCGAATGATGGGCTTCACTGGTGCTGCACAATATGGTTGCCATTCTAGCTACTGGGATAGTGGTAGCCACTTGTATCATTTATCACATAAATTGCAAGTCGATTCCTATTACTTCCTATTCCTAAGGAATTGAGGAATGGGGGAGGAGGAGACATAGCTAGACTTTCATTTCAGTAAAACCAGGGAGATGGAGGATAGAGGAATAGACGCCACAGACTAGAGGGTGCTTTTTATGAAGGTCGGAGACGATGCAAGCTTACTAAACACTACGTTTGAGAGGAGATGGTAAATCTTATACTACCTATTTTGGGTTTACAAAGCTCTTCACAAAAGTAACGCGTACCAAGGAAGTCGCCAGAATTGTTTTATTGTTTCCATTTACATTACCTCGAATGATCACACTAATCTCAAACTTAAGCCCCGCTTGGTTCATGTTTTATTTTCCCCCTGGGTGGAAAACGACGGAATGCTTCAGAAGATTACGGAGGGTGCGTAGAAATATTCCCGTCATTTCCGGCCCGATTACCCCATATCCAAGCAGGGCCTTAAACTTTCAGTTAACTGCTCTTGTGATGGCCAAATAAAATGTGACTCCTCGTATGAAGTGGGCACATCAACCGAAGGGGAATGGTCCGGTGCTCAACGCGCGAGGGGAAGTCATTAGTAGTGGGATCACCCGCACGGGTTTCTTATCATTTGGAACGTAACTCAGATGATCGAATGGGTGAAAGACATACAAGATTGAATTTTTTAATTTTAGAAATAAAATTGAAAAGGGCGAATCCGGGCAATTATCAGGGCTATACCCCCATGTATGTCACTACATTTTTTTTGACGAAAGCAGCAGCGCTGCATTCTTTTGATTAGAAGAAGGAACGAACAAACAGAGTTGTATAGAGTTTAAAACTGAATCCGAAACATCAGCCAACAAAACACTCGAGTTTTCTTTTCCTCTCCTCTCTCCCGAAGCTCCCCCCGCCCTCTTTTGAGAGTCGCCTGTGCTCGGCCGGATCCGGTCCCTCTCGCCGCCGGCGGTTGTGCTGGTTGGTGTAGAGCTGGATTTGGATGCCGGTTTCATCTATATAGTAGTAGATGTAGGATTAGTTCTAGGTTTGGGCTTGGTCCCGTGTTTACCCATGTGGAGTCTAAGGGTAGGTTGGTGGACTCCGGCGGCCAGATCCACCACGCCTCGAGTCGGCCGAGTTATGCTGCATCTCGCTGGTGGCAGGCGGTGCTGCAGACGGACGAAGTGGTCTCCTGCATCCCTCTGAATAAGGCTTGCTTCGGAAGCTTCGAGCGGGGGTCAACAGGCCACTCCTTGCTCTGCTTTGTTCTTCGTCTCCTTGGCGTAGTGCTCTCATGGTGGGAGCTGATGGCGGCGAAGATGGCGTGTTCAAGCAGCTTCCTCAATAAGGTCTGGATCCTGGTCTTTCTTGGCTGCAATTTTTTCTATTATCTGCCTCCTCCGGCTCGTGGCGGGTGCCTGGAGTCCGATGGCGGATTGCTGCGTCATGCGATGTGGCTGAAGGCCAGCTTTGGTGGGGGTTGGTGGTTTCAATCTCGAAAGCTCTGTCTTCCTCCTCCAGGCGCCATGGTGGTGATGGGGTGTTGGAGGTTGCTCTGCGTGATTCTACTGCTAACAACCATGGAGTTGTGATGCCCAATTTGGATGTTCTTTCTCGGTGCCGTTCTTGGCGACCGACTCTGGCGACTAGCAGGTGGTCTTTGTGACTGGCTTTGTCCAGTATATTTCCAACCTCCAGGAGGAGGCCCTTGTCCAGGCATGCGGTGGCAGCTCTCTTCCCTGCGGTTCCAAGTGGTTCCGTCCCGGAGCTGGAGCGGTAGGTCATGGCGATGTCCTGTGGTTCATCGACGGTGGTAGAGGACCTGATTGCGTTTCCAAAATCAGTTGTAGGGTCTGTTCTGTAATTTGTAGGGGCAGTGTTGTAATTGCTTTATTTTTAAAGGTCCCTGCTGTAACTTGTATCTCCACCGAAGCTTATTAATGGCATCCAGGTCCTTCGGGACCTCTCCTTTGTACAAAAAAAAAACAGAGTTTAAAACTACAGACTATACGTCAAAGCAAAAACTCAGCAGGAGCCGAGCTTAGCTCAGGCAAACAGAAAAAAGGAAAAAAGGCATCTCCTAGTGCTCTAGTCTGGCTGGCGTGGACGCCGGCGTCCCAGCGCCCCAATTTTGCTCCTGCCCGCATGATGCCGGACCGCTGCCTCTTCGACTAGCTTGCGGAAAACTCCAACGACCGTAGAGCAAAGATTGTTGAAAGTGCGGGCGTTGCGCTCCTTCCAGATTGACCAGCGCAGACCAAAAGTGATTACCGCATTGAGAGATGTAGCCACATTCTTGGATCGAACGGAAACCTGATGGAACCACCACTGGCTAAGATCAGCAGAATCAGCCGGCTTCAGGGTGAGGGTGATCTCCAGCTTGTGTTGAACCAGCTCCCAGTATGTCACTACATTGACGCACATTGTTTTGAGGAGACACATATCTGGAAAGACTTGGAGCTATCTCCCGCGGGAGCTGAAGACGAGCTAGCGGAAATGCTTGTATAGGTACGCGACGTGGCACCCGGCCTTCCAGCATCGGAGCACATCGACTGAGCTGATCGCGACGTCCAAAGCAAGGCTGATGCGGTACGTTGCCATCATATGGTAGTACCACATTTCTAAACTGAGAACTCGGCCGTCCTCTGCATGCAACTGGCCTTCATCCCACGAAAACAAAATCTCCTGATCACTTCCAACCCTACTCTAGAGAAGACACTAGAGTAACTACATTGAGCTGTATGTCTCATAGCTTACAATTCCTAAATGCTTACTCGGAGGTATGGGGTATGGATCTACTAGTTGGTTCATGCAATTATTCATCTCCTATAGTCAAATTCAATGTTGAACTTACAACATATGGACATGTATATATATCATTTCAACTGAAGGTGAGCATGTTATGGTCAGTTATTGAGTTCAGCTATAAAGTATGGACATGAAATAAAAAAATCTATTCAATTTCATCTACATCGAATCCACTGTTGCGATATCTTTGTCCTGGACAAAGACCAAGAGCTGGTGCTGGAGAGATCTTCGTCCATCGATGAACAACAGACTGATAGGACATTCTATTTGGGCTACTGGATTTATGTTCTTAATTTCCTGGCGTAGATATTGGAAGAAATTAATGCAGACTTTAGCATGCTTTCCAAAAGATACAGAAAAGTGGGATGCCGAAACTCTGTCATTTGAGAGTTTTTTTTATCCATCGGGCAAATATCGGTTTGATCAAGACTAGTTTTTCCGGGGTACCTATTCGATTAGGAACCGCGGATTTTTTAGTCCATCACATTCATGCATTTACCATCTATATGACTGTATTAATACTTTTGAAAGTTGTTCTATTTGCTCGGAGTTCCCGTATGATACCCGATAAAGAAAATCTTGGTTTCAACATACATAATTCGTTTGTGCAGATTCTCAGGTAGAAAAAATTCTATGAGACATCAAAATCCCCATTTCCCCCCATTTATACGATTTAAGGGCTCCCCGGGAATAGGGCCTTCGTCGCCTTCCACGTAAACTCCGCAGGAAAGGCCCAAAACCAATCTCAGGGACCAATAAATCATAGCGCGCTAACAGAAATGGCGGCGGCCATCTCCAAATGCTATACACGCTATATCGTACTAATACTTCAAGATATCTTTCGATATTCCGATTTATCGTCCGATTTATCTCTTATCGGTGTCTGACCGATAAGATAAATCGGCCGATAAATCTGGCGATATGTCGATAAACCGGCCGATATGCCGATAAACTGGCCGATTTATCCCTTATCTTGGGTGATATCAATATAGTGTTCTGAAAAAAATACTTGATATACCTGAAAAATATAGAATTTTGACGAGATTAAAGAATATAGTCTAAAAATGACAGAATAATATATGCATAACCATGTACAAAAACATTCTCTAATTGTCTAAAAGCTTAAAATCAACATCTCACGGGGCAACAACATAATGTAAATTATTTATGCAGAATCTTCAGCATTAGTGATGGCGTCTTTCCATTAAAAAGAGGAACCAGCAGATTGCGATTTATCATCAAGACAAATAGAAATGAATTTCTGCTCCTTCTTAAGGTGGAAAACTTGGTGCTTTTCACCGATACACTGGAAAAGAAAATAGCGCACTAAAGTTATGACGTTTTAGCGCGATATAGCGTGCTATTTCGTGAATAGCACCGTAGCACGAAAAAGTGGCAAAATTTAGCGCGGACCCTCCAAATATGCAATGGCGTGCTATTAGCGCCGAAATAGCGTCCTATTTGTTTCCATGGTAATCTTCATAGAACAGGGCTAAGCGATCTGCCAAAGCTGTGGGAATCCATCATAAGCCCCTATAAGCTGTGGGAATCCATCATAATCCCCTATTTTATTTACTTTTTCTATCTAATTTATGTAACCAAGGATTAGGACGGTGCTATCTAAATTACCATATCAAGTTTTATCTTAATTTTTGTTAATACTCTGTTAGAGACCATTGGTTGCAGAGCACCAAATAGTGAAATGTCAGTCGATGATGATGATAAAGCTGTTTGAATATAAACCTGCAATGCAACATATATAACTAATTATTTGTTTTTTCAATGTGCATACTTTAATGAAATTCTTTATGACATATCTTACACAACTATTTGGTCATAACCAGAATATATTCTTTTGATCCAAAGCTAAAACAATGTAGAAATAGTTTATATAACATACTACTACAATAACTGAAAAGACATATCTTTGAACTGTTGTGGCAAGGACAAAATTTGGAGGATTATTCTTCATGAGAGAAATTTGAACATAGCAGAATTGTGAGCTTTTCCCCTTGCCACAAGACTACTAAATGTAGCAAGTTGGGCAACTGAGTTTTTTCGGTTAAAAAAAGGCCCACGATTTCGTGGGCAACACCAGTCCCACAAACAAAGAGGGAAGCACAAAATAGATGCAGCCCACCCTTTGTCCAAAAAAAACAACAAATGGAAACAACAAAATAGATGTAGCCCACCCTTTGTCTGCACACCACATCTAATGGTTAGAAAGTTGACTGAGAGTTAAAATAATTCTCTAAGAATTAGAAAATCGGATAAAATAAATATCTCTACAAGGATTTTCTAAGCGATGGAGGTGGTGAAAAAGATAATGGAAGTAAGAGCACTAGAACTAGAACTGTTTATGTCGGAAGTTTTTTCCCTCCATCGAACCCGCTAATTGCACTAGAATTGGTCATCTACATTCGTATAAGGCTCGGTGGTGCCTCGCTTGCGCCATTAAGGACTATGTGTCAATCTAATTGTGGATCTGTGCGCCATAAGGACTTGGTCCGACAAGTTTTCACAATATAATACTTTGTTGTTCTTGTCGGACCACTACAAATTAATTAATACTAAGCTTCCGTAGTTCTTCTACTCTGTGGGATAGATTCGCGCGCCGCTCTACAACCCTAGTTCTAGCTACCTGCTCTCTCATGGTGACTTGTATCATTTATCTCATAAATGACGAATCGATTCCTGTTACCTCCTATTCTTACATAGGAAAAGGAGTAAATGAATTGAGCAATGGGAGAGGAGGTAACATTGTAGATAAAGCGAAGTGCTGTTATTTCTAAGTGTAGCTAGCTAGAGTCACATCTCAGTAAAACCAAAGAGATGCTGTATATGATACCAGAATAGAGACCACGTCTCGGAGGGTGCTTTTTATAAGGAGATACATAATGTGGAGCCGAGGAGGTGGGTCGGAGATGATGCAAGCTTATTAATAGATCCTACGGTTGAGTGGAGCTGATCTTCTAGTATTAATTAGCTCATACCCCTTCCTTTTGGGTTCACAAGAATCACCACAATAAATAACACAAGCACAAACAAAAGTAGAACATTCAAAAGAATACTATACATACCATCAAATAGTACACGTGGTAGTTCCTAAGATTGAAATGTATATATACTTACAATTGTCGAAAGCCTCGAACGGAGCACGTGATACATGTGGCTCATTTTTTAAAATCAAGTCTTCATTTTTTTTGTTTCAAAAAGTTATGCAAGAGAATATCCAAGCTCATATAGATGTCTAGTATTTATGTACAACCTTTGGAGATTTATGTTTCATATGTGACCTACACAATAATAATAAATGTGACGAACAATGTTTTTATTGCCTACTTGGAGCGAAATTTTGTGATTTTTATGTATTAATTATCTTATGTATTGGTACAAAAAGAATTCAGATTTTTTTGAAGCTTCAAATTATAATTTTTATTTATTTTTTGAAAATCCATAATATACGTGGCCCAGGAAGACAAAAAAGCTTTCTATAAAAAATATTCAACGTAAGTAGAGGAAAAACTAAAAAAAAAGACACAGAACACACCCGACAGAAAAGGCCCATGGCCTCGTGGGCAACACCAGCCCCACAACCCAATAAAAAGGGAAGAACAAACCAGATGCAGCCCATTATGGCCCATGCAGCCCACCTTTGTCCAGAGAAAACGACATGAGAAAAAAAGCCCAGGCACGAATCTCCGCACACCACATCTAATGGTTATTAGAAGGTTGGCTGAGAATTAAAATAATTCTTTGAGAATTAGCAAATCCGATTAAATGAATGTCCCTACTAGGATTTTCTTAGCAATGGTGGTCGTGAAAAGTTATCGGAAGTAAGAGCACGAGAACTAGAACAGTAATGGAAAATCATGGTTGCCAAGCGAGTGCATGTTTATGTCGGAAGTTTTTATTCTCAGTTGGACCCGATAATTGCACCCAAAAAATTGGACATCGACGTGCGTATAAGTCTCGAAGGTGCCTCACTTACGCCATACCGTGAGACTGTGCGAGGCTGACTCTGGCATGCCACATACCGTGAGATAAGAGTCTGACAAGACGATCTAATAAAAACATTACTGGAATCTTTAATCATGAGGGACACAACGTCTAAGTACATGGACGAGCGGCGTAGTAGTACATGCTGGTTAGTACTTCTACGGGTGTTCTTTGGGAAATGATGGGGCTCTACTAACGCTGCACACGGTGGTTGGGTTCTATAGCTAGGGTTGCAGGAAGCGTCCTGCGAAAGACCCACAAAAAATCGATCACAACACAAATTGAACTGAGCCACTACAAATTCATTAGTACCAAGCTTCTCTAGTTTCTTTCTTTGCGGGATGGATTCAGGCGCCGCTCGGCAACCCTAGTTCCAGCTACCTGCTCTCTCATGTTGACTCGTATAATTTTTCTCATAAATGATGATTCGATTCCTGTTACCTCCTATTCCTACATAGGCAAAGGAGTAAAAGAATTGAGCAAATGGGAGAGGAGGTAACATGGTAGATAAAGCAAAGTGTTGTTATTTATAAGTGTATCTAGCTAGATTCACATTTCAGTAAAACCAAAGAGATATATGATACGGGAATAGAGACCACTTCTCGGAGGGTGCTTTTTATAAGGAGATACATAATGTGGAGCCGAAGAGGTGGGTCGGAGATGATGCAAGCTTATTAATAGATCATACGGCTGAGCTTTATCTAAAAAAAAAAGATCATACGGCTGAGTGGAGCGGGCCTTTCGTGTTACTCGTATCAATTAGCTAGTACTCCTTTCTTTTGGGGTCACAAGAGTCATCACAAAAAATAACACAAACACAAACAAAAAGAATACATTTGAAAGAATACTGTACATACCATCAAATAGTTCACGCGGTAGTTCATAAGATTGAAATGTATATACCTTACAATTTCCGAAAGCGTGAAAGGGATCACGGGCTACATATAGCCCAATGTTTTCTAATTCAAAATCTTCATTTTTTTGGTTTCAAAAAGTTATGTAAGAGAATACCCAAGCTCGTAGAGATGTCTAGTATTTACTTATGACATTTGTAGATTCGTATTTCATATGTGACCCACACTATAATATTTCCGGTGACGACCAAAAACATAATTTTTGTTGCCTACTTGGAGTGAAAATTTGTGATTTTGGCGCAGTAATTATCGTATGTATCAGTAAGAAAAGATTTCAGATTTTTTTGAAACTGCTAAATATAATTATTTTAATTTATTTTTGAAACACCACAATAGAGCGAGCGCAGAGGAGCTTATTTTAATTTAACGCATGAGCGATTTTGTAGAGAAAGGGAAACATAGAGGAGTTGGCCTGGGGGGCAAAAATCTAGAACAAGCGGCAAATGATGTGTTCAATGCATCGAGGTTATGGAGACCAAGCGTCCGGCAGATTATGACTTGAAGATGGAAGAAACCAGAAGAGAGGAAGAAGATGCTGAGAACTTGCCCGTGGCAACATGATTAGGAAGGTGGTTGTACACCCAGCTCATCAGAGTTCAAATCCTAGATTTGACATTGCTATTTCTCATTTAGGCGGAATATTTTTTCAGTGGGAGGCGACGTTCCTGTCGACAACTCAGTGTTTCGGAGGTGCTCTTAAGAGTAGGGTGTGCGTGCGTGCGTTCATAGGGGTGAGTGTGTGCACGTATATGTGAGCGTCTGCGTTGTACTGTGATTCGCAAGAAAAAAAAGATGAAGAAGAAGCTGAGTCTCCTGGCAATGCTCTGTTCTTTTGGAAAGATGATTGCTTTCCCCTATGTAATGGCAAATGCATCTAATACTTCCCTGTGTAGAAGTTTTTCCTCTGAGTCGATGCATTCTCCAGGTTTGGGAGAGGGAGATGAAGTTCTCGCTAGTATTCCCTGATGTGGGATACTGGAACCTTTTTGCTGTAGTTCTTTTTCTCTTTTTACCTTTCTGCTGTAGTTGAGATAACTATGGTTTCTACTAATAGAAATCGGAGAGCGTTAAGCTCTCTTTATGGAAAAAACCAAAAAACCAATGAGTTAGTGTTCATTTATCTCTTCACAGCAGTCTGCAGACCGATTAATATCAGATAAAATGCAGATGTCACGGAGCTTACGCCATTGATCTGTGAGTAGTGTGGTTCCAGCCTTGCAAATAGTGTACTTATCAAGATTTTATGTCTAGTCTTCCGAGTACTCGTCGTCCAGATTATGTCTTGTGTGATTGATTTTTTTTGTTAGACCACCACCCATGTGTACAGAGTTTACTTTTTCCTGTACGTCCCCGGAATTGCATTGATTTGTGGCTGTTGGTAGCCAAGTAGTAGTATAATTTCTTGATATATATTTTTTTCCTAATAGTATATTTTTGGGACAAAGTAATTGCTTTGCTTTGATATATGTTTGGGACAAAGCAGTTTCGATTATTTTTGTTGTTCACATTCCCTTGATAGATTACTTCATATGTTTCGGGATCTTTCCTTCGGTTGCGTGCTAATCTCACCGGTGTAGAGTAGGACATACAGACGGAAGATACCTAGTAAAACTTATATCCAAAATTTCAGAAACCAAAAACAGTATACAGATGCTCTATGTGCCCCTGCAACACAAGTTCTCCTGATGCATTTCAAGCCTACATCGGAAAGACACAAAGCATCGAGATGCCCTGCATGAACTTCTTGTTTCTGAACTTGAATATTTCTGAATGTTCACCTGCTCTTTGTTGACCTAAATATATTGAGATAAGGAGTGAGGACTAGTAGATCCATCCAATTACTCAGAACGTGCATTCTGTGTGGAACTTACAACGTCACGCATATATTATTTAGTTGAACTAGTAAATTTATTTAGTTGAAGTAGAATTTTTCTAGTCAATCATTCAATACAACTTTTAGATTTTGACACTAAAGTAGAATATAGATGGTTCATACTTTGGGTATTCTTATTTGAAACAATGCAGTAGGTTGGTATCTTTAATGGAAACCAGCGGTGGCCGGTGGGGCAAACCCCTCTACATTATTATAAAAAAATGTCTCTCCGTGTCACTGAATATATTTATAAAGTTACAGAAAATTAGGAATAAATTATACCATAAATTCCAAATATCTCACAAACTAATTTTTTTCACTTGTATGTAGAGAATAGATTGATAATTTTACGCGTTCAAACAAAGAGTTAATACATAGTCGTGGTTTTTAGTACCTTTAGAGCCATCGCTAAGGATGCACATTTATTTCCATGTTGTAGTAATATCAGTATAAGTGTCATCAACTATATATAAGAGCATACAATATATTATCAAATATATATATAGAAATCCTGGTTCCATCGTGGATACATTGTCCACCGACCTAGTCTAAAGATCATACCAGTAATTGGTTGACTGACACGTAAGAAATTTTTTACCACCAAGATAAGCAACTGCAGCGATCAATATTGTATAACAACACCACTCAAATTTTTTCAAGATAAAGGAAGAAACAACACATTACTACAGAACATCAGCTCCAAGGTCGAGAACCAGAATCAAGACCATTGCTGACTGATATAATGCACGGAGTTCTCAATCAACAATCAATTTAGTTTCCTGCTAGTATTATATACAATCTAGCAATCATATGCTACTAGCGAGATAATATAAATTTCCTCGAGATGGCTAATCGATGCAGCCGTGCCATGTCCATGCATGCACTGATGGTTTAGGGGTGCCACGGACCTAGAGTATTCAGGAGGCACCCAAAATAACTGGAGCTGATGTGGTTTTTTTTACAAAAAGGGAGAAGCCCCAGCCTCTGCATCGATCGATGCACACAACTTTTTATTGCAATATTTGAGAGTAGTTCAAAGTTTACATATCAAGGATCACATAAGGTTGAGACAAATATCAACCATCTTATAAAAGATAACATTAGACCCCTACGCACGAAGACGTCTAGTGTGCTGCCAAATAGCCCGGTAGAAGAAATCCTGTGCGACCGTCAGGATTTGGGCAGACCCAGTAACCATAAGCTCGCGTTGGTCCTGGGGCAGGAGATACGCCCACAGCTGAATCCAATGTGTTGTCATATGTACAACCTGCATGATATGAAAATTCAAGATTCTATTAAAAACAAGGTTGTTTCGACAATTCCATATAGACCAACAAATGGCTGAAACGCCAATACGAATTCTAGCCTTGATCTTCTTATCAATACCATTCAACCAATTCCCAAACATATTTTTGATATTAGTTGGTGGTGGGATATTATATGTGGTAAAAACAACCCGCCAAATCAGTTGAGCAAACGTATATGAGATGAAGAGATGTTCCACAGTCTCCTCCGACCCACAAAAAGGACATTTCGTACATCCCTTCCATTTTCGTGTGTCTAAATTATCCTTTGTAAGCAAGACTTTTCTATTTAGGAACCACATAAATATTTTATCTTCAAAGGTATTTTCAATTTCCACAAGTATTTATGTAAGTATACCGTATGACCATTCATCAAATCTTCATACATTGACTTGACCGTGAACTTTCCATTCCGAGTAAGTTTCCACACGAACGTATCCTCTTGATCTATCAAATTTACTTCCATCAAACGAACACATAAATGAGACCAAGCATCCCATTTATCCCCAATTAAAGCCCTTCTAAAGCTCATAGGGGCAATACGTTATCCCTTGGAAGCATCTTCTTTAATATTTTCAGTAACTTTTCAAATCTCTTGTCAGATAATCCATTCTCTGCCTTCCATTGCAGCAATTTCAGGGTGGTACCCAGCTTTTTTAGGCCATCTTCACAATTTGGGTACAACAATTTTTTGTGATCCTCTAACATGCGCTCCAACTTTGACCTCTCGTTTTCACTTTCGCAGTTTATCTGTTCATCAAGAATGACCCGATGAAGATCATCATCGGACTCATCAACAATGACCTCATGTTCAGCTCCGTCTTCCCTCATTGTAGTACCACCGTGTTCAGAGAACACAAAATAGTTGTCATCATCCTCTTCTTCATTGTCTTTCATTATAACCCCTCTTTCTCCGTGCTTGGTCCAACAAAAATAATTGGGCATGAAGCCTTCTCGCAACAGGTGGGAGTGTAGGGTATTTGAGGAAGGATAATTCCTCCTATTCCTACAGTCATCACATGGACAAAACATAAAACCATTCTGCTTGTTTGCCTCAGCCACAGGGAGAAAATTAAGCATGCCATTAATGAA
Organism: Poa pratensis; assembly: GCA_947311845.1. Classification (NCBI taxonomy): domain Eukaryota; kingdom Viridiplantae; phylum Streptophyta; class Magnoliopsida; order Poales; family Poaceae; genus Poa; species Poa pratensis. The sequence continues at coordinate 3,718,289 of CAMZMU010000118.1, forward strand.
CTCGGGATAGCGTCGGTCACCGTACATCCATTGCCGTCTCATCTGCATTATATAAATATATCAAAAACCATTACACTACATCATCATGAATAGGGAACTGACCAAATTAATTAATACAAGTTCATCACACATTAAAATCAAAGTAGAGTAGTGACCAAATGTAATACATAGTTCTCATAAAAAATACACTAAAACTAGCATACAACTATCTAATTAATGCATTTAAATGCAACAACAAATGCGATCAAAATCGCAGCAAAGGTAACAATTGAACCAACAGCATAATGATACCAAGGCTCTTGACTAATGGCATATTTTTTAATCTTTTTAAGCTTCAAGCGCATTGCATTCATCTTGATCTCGTGATCCAAGCGCATTGCCTCCATCTTGATCTCGTGATCATCGACGACGTCGGCAAACTTGAACTCCAATTTCATCTTCTCTTCTAAGTATTGGAGACGAAGATCTTCACTTCTTTTTAATTTTTCTTTCAAATCATTGTTTTCTTTTTCAAAAAACTCGACAATAGTGTCGGTTGGAATTTCCGGTTCAAGTACCTCCTAGATAAAAATATATCTATATCAAGTTGGTCGGCATAATTTTCATAAACACGAAATTAAACAAAAATATAGTTATAACAAACAATCGTACCACATCCGAATAATAGAGCGGACGAGAGCCGGTGTGGACAGATGTCAAAACCATGACACTGTATATAACAAACAATTATATAAGTAATAATTATGCAACTAAATCATACAACTAAGATAAAAACAAGAGGCTCACCGAGGTGGTGTTGGTGACGGGCGGCGCGGGCGATCGACGGCGGTGAGAAAGGGGACGGGACGACACTGTAAAAAACCACGAATCATACTTTAATTTGAGCTCAAAATGCATATAAAAGAAATGAAATCCCTAACTTAGACATTTCATCAAACACCTAGCTAGCACTACAAAAATCAAATGAGCTAAACTAGCAATAAAATGAGCTAAACTTGAAATATCGAAAGAGAGGATGAAGTTGCTAACCCTTCTATAGGTAGGGGCCACCAATCTTGACAAATGTTGGAGAAAAATGGGGTGAATTCGAGCTCGGGAGAGGAAAGAGAGAGCAAAAAAATGGAGTTGTGCTCGAGCAGGAAAAATGGAGTTGGGCTCGGTGTGGAAGAAGATATATAGGGGAAACTATAGTCCCGGTTCGTAGTACGAACCGGTACTAAAGATGGGCCTTTAGTACCGGTTCGTGTTAGGGTCTCGCCGTGGGCCCCCACTGCAGCCGCCTGCCCCAACACCAACCGGGACAAAAGGCCCCGCAACAACCGGGACGGCTTCCGGCCGGCCGCCTCGCCTCTGGAACCGGTACTAATGCCCCATTTAGTACCGGTTCCTATCCAACCGGTATAAAAAAGCCGCACCAAAGCCCATTTTTCTACTAGTGACAAGTGCATCGACATATATTGCCATCATATAATCATTAAATATGTAATATCGATGTAAGCAAGCTAGGTACTAAAAAACTTTCCAGAGTCTTTGGAAAATAAAAGGATGATTTGGAAACGGGACACATTAATCTGACTCAGCCTTTGGTGTTGTTCAACCGGTCAAGATAACACACTAGTACACGGTTGAAATAAGGATTTACACACGGTTCTAGCGTCCGTGTGCATCGATGGGTAGACTCGTGTGAGATTCCTTTTAACATTGCACACGGCAGTTACAAATGGAACGTGTGAGATCTTAATACTACACATCGCACACGACAGACAAGAACAAAACATATGCCGTAGACAAAAAAACATCAATGACCGGCCGCCGACCCACCGCGACATCACCCTTTTATTATGTGTGAATCAAAGAAAAAAGCCATCGACCAGCAAATTTGTATAGATTGAAACCCTGAAGGAAAATATAAATACCCATCACATATACACGTTATTACAAATTTACAATTTACTGAAACCCAAAATACCCTTTACATTTGTAACCCGATCTCACGCGGAATCTCTTGAAATTATGTGTGAATCAAAGTCGTGGTATAAATAGTTAGTGGTTCCTTTTGACATACCGTACTTGCGAACTTGCGCAATCATCCTCAACCTGAACAAATGTGAAATGGGATGGATTGTTGAAAACCTATCAATAATTATAATACCAGTAAAGTTCAAATAGATGCTACATGTACAAATTAACCAGGAGCTTATTTATGGTCGATGAATGAGCTACAAAATGCAGAAATTGGCATTGGCTCCCGAAGTCACATGCTTCTTTTATGTTAAACAAAATTACAAAAATAGTAAAACGTATTAGTAAGAGAATTCTAAAGAATGGTACAATACTGACTGCCTGGTTTTTGCGCCGGTCTGTTGTTTCAGACGGTGGAAATGGTCAATAAGACAATCGTGAACGACACTTCAAGCCGGTCTCATGCGAAATACGGGACACAAAAACCCCACGGGTCTGATGTCTGAATCATGCCGGAGCCACCTCTCGGCACTTTAGACGCCGTAGAAGTAACAAAGAGGTCAGATCCTCTTGCCTCTCCGTTGTCCTCGGCTAACGGAACAGCCCTTCGCACATCTAGTGCTATTCCACTGATGACTCAAACATGGAAACACATTGGAACAGAGGGAGCTACACTAAGCAATGACAATGTCTCTCGTGAAGACTCTCATTCACACAATGCAATGTTTAGTAGTATTTTTTTTTCTTTCGTGCACCCCATGGACCTTGCTTCTCTAAATACTAGTAGATATGTGATTTGTCGATCTTGCTGCTACTACAGTCTAGATAGAGCAATATATAGTTACATACGCACGCAACATTATCATCATGGTTTTCTAGGTGTGTATTTATTATTCATCACATGTTTCAGTATTGGTCGGTGGAGTGGTGGAATCCTTGCGGAAGTAACTTTCTATGCTCATCCTAGACCGATGGATGGATTGATTGACAGTCATTTTCTTGTACCACATGGAAAAACAATTAATTGGCATTGTTTTATCCAAGGAAACTCCTAGTCACTACCGACCACACCAGATTCGATAAAAAACTAACAAGTTTGTCTGTTTTATTTGGTCAGACATCTAAGTAGAGTCTAACTTTTTTTTATCACGTTCCGTTGCAATATGTTTGGCAATTGGTTTAATGGTATTAATCTTAAGATTAAAACTCTTATTAGGGTAAGAGCGTTGTCCGTAATATGGTCGGTATGATTTTGTAGAAATGACAAGGTTTTTTATAATAAAATACTTCACTCATGGGGTATAGAGACATTTTTATGGCGGTATCGGCAAGACTGGAAAAAAAGCGAGCGATATTTTTACCCGACATGGATGGCCACGTGATTTTTTGATTGGGCATCGAGATGCATTGGCGTTCTACAATTTTATTTACTAGTATTTCGCCTGTGTTTTTATTTTCATGACGATGTCGTTGTGGCTATGTGCATCCTAATATATAGAGATCGGGTGTAATGCTTAAACTTCTAAATAATAAATTGCCCTTTATAAAAAAAGGACTATCAAAATATGCGAAAGTAGGCTTCCAAAAACAGTTTACAAGCTCGTACACGAGCTTCAACACCATAGCCAAGAAAAAATACTATAATTAACATTTTGAGCAAGCATGGATACAACATCTATAGGATAACTTTCATCTTGATAGTTTTTTCTGAGTTCCGTCTGATATCCACGGTTTCTCTTTATCTGTAACTCAATACAAAAATCAATGGGCTCTGTCAAGTTAGCTATATATCGTCAACATTGGCCTTTTTCTCCATGACAGTCGACACAATACATAGTGGCAGGGTGTATAGGCTTGCACACAATGCCGGAGCTTGGCAAGAATGCCTACCGGGGCCAATAGGAATTTTTTTGAGTTCATGGACTTAGAGGGGGCGAATCCTCATCTAAATCACTAGTAGAAAACGGCTCATCCGTTTGGAGCTTTAGTCCCGGTTACATTACGAACCGCGACTAATGGGGACATTCATCCAGGTTGGGACGGCCACGGCGCCCGTGAGCATTCGTCCCGTTCGTTAGGAACCTTTGGTCCCGGTTCGTGTTACGAACCGGGACTAAAGGGCCTTACTCCCGGTTCGTAACACGAACCGGGACCAAAGGTTCACACTATATCATCTTCCACCCCGGCTCCTCTCCATTTCTCCTTACTCGAAACTTCACCATTTTTCTCCTCCTTTTACTCTCCCTCACTCAAGTTAATCCCCATTTTTTTACCATTTGTGAAGATTGAAGGCACCCCATCTATTCAAGGGTTAGCAACTTCATCCTTTCTTCCGGCGTTGCTAATTTAGCTCATTTCATTGCTAGTTTAGCTCATTTCATTTTTGTAGTGCTAGCTAGGTGTTTGATGAAATGACTAAGTTAGGGAGTTTATTTTTATATGCATTTTGAGCTCAAATTAATTTATGATTTGTGTGTTTTAGTGTCGTCTCGTCCCGGTCCTCACCGCCGTCGATAGCCCGTGCCGTCCCGTGACCGGCACCACCTCGGTGAGGCTCTTTTTTTATCTTTTACTTGATTTAAATGCATAGTTGTTTCTTGTATAATTTTCTTATGTTTTTTATATGTATAGTGTCATGGTTTTGATATCCGCCCCCGTCGGCCCTCGTCCGGTCTATGATTCGGATGTGATATATTTTTATAACTATTTGTTTCATTTCGTGTTTATAACAATTATACCTACCAACTTGACATAGACGCTTTTATCTAGGAGGTAGTTGAACCGGAAATTCCAACCGACGCTATTGTCGAGTTTTTTGTAAAAGAAAATAATGATTTGAAAGCAAAATTGAAAAGAAGTGAAGATCTTCGTCTCCAATGCCTAGAAGAGAAGATGGAATTGGAGTTCAAGCTTGCCGACATCGTCGATGAACACGAGTTCAAGCTTGCCGACGTCATCGATGCTCACGAGATCAAGATGGATGCAATGCGCTTGAAGATTAAAAAGATTATAAAATATGCCATTAGTCAAGAGGCTTGGTATCATTACGTTGTTGGTTCAATAATTAACTTAGTTACGATTTTGATCACATTTGTTGTTGGATTTAAATTCTTTTGATAGTTGTATGTTAGTTTCAATTAATATATGTTTTATGAGAACTATGTTTTACATTTGGGCACTACTCTACTTTGGTTTTAATGTGATAAACTTGTATTAATTAATTTGGTCACTATTATATATTCATGATGTAGTGTAATGGTTTTTGATATATTTATATAATGCAGATGAGCCGGCAGTGGATGTACAGTGACCGGCGCTGTCCCGACTATATTAATGGAATGCATAGTTTTTGTCTGTGTGGCTGAGAAAAACAAGCCGTCGAATGGTTTTATTTCTTGTCCATGTAGTGTATGCAAGAATACGCATGAATACTCCACCACAAAAACCATTCACGTCCACCTGTTGTAGTCCGGTTTCATGTCCGGTTATAATTGTTGGACCAAGCACGGAGAAAGAGGGGTTATAATGGAAGAAAATGAAGAAGAAGAGGATAATGACAACTATCCTACGTTCAATGAAGACGGTGATACTACAATGGGTGAAGACGAAGCTGAAGAAGTGCCCATTGTTGATGAGGCCGATGATGATTTTGGTCTGGCCATTCTGGATGCACAGATAAACAGCGGAAGTGAAAACGAGAGGTTGAAGTTGGAGAACATGTTAGAGGATCACAAAAAATTGTTGTACCCAACTTGCGAAGATTGCCAGAAAAAGCTTGGTACCACACTGGAATTGCTGCAATGGAAGGCAGAGAATGGTACATCTGACAGGGGATTTGAAAATTTGCTGAAAATAATAAACAAGATGCTTCCAAGGGATAACGTATTGCCCCCCAGTACGTACGAAGCAAAGAAGGTTGTCTACCCTCCAGGATTAGAGGTGCAGAAGATACATGCATGCATCAATGACTGCATCCTCTACCGCGGTGAGAAGTATGATAATTTGAATGCATGCCCGATATGCGGTGCATTGCGGTATAAGATAAGGCGAGATGACCCTGGTGATGTTGAGGGCGAGCCGTGCCCCAGGAAGAGGGTTCCTGCCAAGGTGATGTGGTATGCTCCTATAATACCACAGTTGGAACGTTTGTTCCAAAACAAAAAGCATGCAAAGTTGTTACGATGGCACAAAGAAGACCGTAAGAAAGACATGATGCTGAGACACCCGCTGATGGGTCGCAGTGGAGAAAATCGACAGGGAGTTCCCGACATTTGCAGCTGACACAAGAAACTTAAGATTTGGTCTAAGTACTGATGGCTTTAATCCTTTTGGGGAGCAGAGCTCCAGTCATAGCACCTGGCCTGTGACTCTATGTATCTACAACCTTCCTCCTTGGTTGTGCATAAAGAAAAAGTTCATTATGATGCCCGTGCTCATCCAAGGTCCGAAGCAACCCGGCAACGACATTGATGTGTACCTGACACTAGTAGGAAAACCCTATATAGGTAGGTTGGTATTTTGTGGCGCACCCTTAATCGGTGCGCCACATAATTATTTGAAATCACTTTCTGTGGCGCACCACTGTTTGGTGCGCCACAGAAATTTGGAATTCTGTGGCGCACGTAGCTAGGTGCGCCACAGAAATTTGTAATTCTGTGGCGCATCGCTGTTTGGTGCGCCGCAGAAATTTGGAATTCTGTGGCGCACGGAGCTGGGTGCGCCACAGAAATTTGGTCATATTTCTGTGGCGCACCCTGCTCCGTGCGCCACAGAATTCCAAATTTCTCTGGCGCACCAAACAGCGGTGCGCCACAGAAAATCCCCGTACTGTTGGTCAAACCCAGCTAGCCCCACACACACAACGCACACCACACACCACACATCACCGATCCCCCTTTTCTCTCTCCCCCTTATCCCTTCCCACCGTTCTGCACCATGCACCTACCCTTTCTTCTCGCCCCGATCCCCTTTCTTCTCGCGGACATGCAGGCGGCCGGGATGCGCCCCAGTGCCGCCGCCTACGCGCGTCTCATCAGCTCCTTGAGGGCCTCCTCGCCCGGGCGCACCTCCGCCACGCCGACCGCCTCCTGCTCCAGATGGCCGACGCCGGGGCCCATGTCGAAGACGGCGTGGTGGCGAGGCCCATGTCGAAGACGGCGCACCCCGCCCTCGCCAGCCTCGTGAAAAGCACTGCGCTGATGCGCGACCGGACAGCCGGGGTCCCGGCCGACGGACACCCGCAGCTTCCGCTGGTCTTCCTCTGCGCCCGGCGCCCGCGCCATTCTTCTCCCGCAGCCACTCCCCGAAGCTCTCGCCGATAACCTCGACGGCCAGCGGCGTAAGGTCGACGGGCCGGCCCTTCTCGCCTTCAGGCGCCACGCCATGCACGTCTGGCCCGTTCTGCAGCCTCCGGATCACGTCGCCCTCCTCGCCGCCTGCCGCCGCCGACGCGGCCAGCGTGGCCTCGAGCCGGTCGCTGCCCGTCGCCGCGGCTCTTATCACGTGGCAGCAGCGCCTCCTCCTCCAGGCGCGAGGAGAAGACCGGAGCGCGCGGCCCCTTGCGTGCTCGCATCGCCGCGCTACGAGTGCTCCAGCTCGAGCGCAGTCGCATTTTTTTTAAATCCGAAAACGAACTTCTGTGGCGCATGCTTGCGAGTGCGCCACAAAATCCTCCACTTTCTGTGGCGCATGGAGCCGGTGCGCCACAGAATTCAAAAATTTTGTGGCGACGATTCTGTGGCGCACCGGCGTGCGCGCCGGGTGCGCCACAGAATTCAAAATTCGTGCGCCACTGTTAACGTTTTCTGTACTAGTGTGAGTCCATTGGTTGAAGAACTTTTATAGTTGTGGCGTGACGAAGGTGTACTGTGTGGGATGAGCACAAACAAAAGGAATTTGACCTACGAGCATTGTTGTTTGTAACCATCAATGATTGGCCTGCTCTTAGTAACATTTCAGGACAGTCAAACAAGGGATACAATGCATGCACGCACTGTTTAGATAAGACTGAAAGTATATATTTAGGTAACAAGAATGTGTACCCGGGTCATCGTCGATTTCTTCCAAGTCAGCATCCCGTAAGAAAGAAAGGCAAGCATTTCAAAGGTGAGGCAGATCACCGGACGAAGCCTACCTGCCCTCATGGTGATGTTATATATGACATGGTCAAGGATTTAGAAGTAATCTTTGGAAAGGGTCCTGGCAGTCTATCTATTCTGAACCACGTACCCATGTGGAAGAAGTGCTCTATATTTTGGGAGCTACCCTATTGGAAAATCCTAGAGGTTCGCTCTGCAATCGACGTGATGCACGTGACGAAAAATCTTTGCGTGAACCTGCTAAGCTTCTTGGGCGTGTATGGGAAGACGAAAGATACACCGGATGCACGGCTGAACCATCAATATATGCACGAACGAGACGACCACCTTAATCCAGAAGTATCAAGGTCCTGCCAGCTACGCTCTTACCAGAGAAGAGAAGGAGATCTTTTTTGAAGTCCTGAGCAGTATCAAGGTTCCGTCTGGCTTCTCGTCGAATGTAAAGGGAATAATAAACATGGCAGAGAAAAAGTTCCAAAACCTAAAGTCTCATGACTGCCACGTGATTATGACACAATTACTTCCGGTTGCATTGAGGGGGCTTCTACCGGAAAATGTTCGAGTACCCATTGTGAAGCTATGTGCATTTCTCAATGCAATTTCTCAGAAGGTGATCAATCCATTAACTCTACCAAGTTTACAGAAGGATGTGGTCCAATGTCTTGTCAGCTTCGAGTTGGTGTTCCCACCATCCTTCTTCAATATTATGACGCACCTCATAGTTCACCTAGTCGAAGAGATTAACGTTCTCGGTCCTGTATTTCTACACAACATGTTCCCCTTTGAGAGGTTCATGGCAGTCTTAAAGAAATACGTTCATAACCGTGCTAGGCCAGAAGGAAGCATCTCCAAGGGCTATGGAACAGAGGAGGTCATTGAGTTTTGTGTTGACTTTATTCCTGACCTTAAGCCGATCGGTGTTCCTCAATCGCGCCATGAGGGGAGACTGCGTGGAAAAGGCACGCTAGGAAAGAAAGCAATAATATGTAAGGACTGGATTCTTTCAATCAAGCACACTACACAGTTCTACATAATTCCAGCTTGGTGGCTCCGTATATCAAGGAACACATGAATAGTTTACGCTCTAAATGCCCGGTGCAGCCTGAAGAATGTATTGAAAGAGAACACATGAAGACTTTCAGCGGGTGGTTGCAAACACGTCTCATTAATGACACACTGTTGAAGAACAGCTATACTTGTTGGCCAAAGCACCATCTTCGACTATATTGACTTTTCAAGGGTACGAGATAAATGGGAATACATTTTACACGGCCGACCAAGATAAAAAGAGCACCAACCAAAACAGTGGTGTCCGCTTTGATGCAACAAACAACAATGGGAAAAAGGACACATATTATGGTTACATAGAGCAGATATGGGAACTTGACTATGGACCTTCTTTCAAGGTACCTTTGTTCTGGTGCAAATGGTTCAACCTGGAAGGCGGGGTAAATGTAGACCCGAAGTACGGAATGACTACAGTGGATCTCAAGAATCTTGGGTACGACACCGAACCATTCGTCCTAGCCAATGACGTGGCTCAGGTTTTCTATGTGAAGGACATGTCTTCCAGACCGAAAAAAAGAAAAGATAAGCAAGCGAATACATCATACGATGAGCCAAAGCGCCACATAGTTCTTTCAGGAAAAAGAAACATCGTGGGAGTGGAGGACAAGACAGACATGTCAGAAGATTACAATAAGTTTGATGAAATTCGGCCCTTCGCAGTGAAAACTGACCCAAGCATCGTGTTAAATGATGAAGATTGTCCATGGCTACGGCGCAATCAGAAGAAAGTGACACGCTGAAAGAAGAAGAAGATTGTTGGTGAAAACTGACCCAAGCATCGTGTTAAATGATGAAGATTGTCCATGGCTACGGTGGTGATGTGTAATAATGTATTAAACCTTTTATGTAACTGTGTTCTGAAAAAGTTGGAACAAAACACATGGTTTCCCCTGCATACAGCCCGACGGTGGCTCCTGAGTGCCCGCATATCAAATGCACCGTCGGATGTATGCAGGGGAATCCGAATGATTTGTATTCGGTCGATGAACTGAAGGATTTTGTAGATAGAACAAAACACATGGTTTCCCCTGCATACAGCCCAACGGTGGCTCGTGAGTGCCCGCATATCAAATGCACCGTTGGACGTATGCAGGGAATCCGAATGCTTTGTATATCAAATGAACTACACTGAGTGTCGAACATGTTCGAGAGGGGGCTATATATAGGGTCATGTGGCTGATCCAACACTGATTTTGCCCTCAAAAGAAACACACGCCCCTGATCCAACGGCTCACAAGCGCTTGAAAGAAACACACCCTTGATCCAACGGCTCACAAGCGCTTGAAAGAAACACACGATCCGTGTGCTTCTTTACTCCCGGTTGGTGTTACCAACCGGGACTAAAGGCGGGCTTTGCGGTCACGACTCGTGTCAGTCACGTGTCCTCCCCTATCGCTGCCCTGGCCACGTGTCCTCCCCCAGCGCTGTACTGGTCACGTGTCCTCCCCAGCGCTGCCCTGGAGGTCTATATGTATTGTCGTCGAGGGGTAAACCCTAATCCACCATTCGTAGCAACGAACCCATCGTCTCCACGAGATGGATCCACCACGCCCGCCGCAGCGCCTTCTGGACGAGGTCGAGCGTGCTCGGCAGAGCGCGCTAGGGCGCTACCGCGGGAGCCTATCCCGTCGTATGCCCACGAGCCCGGCGTGGAGAGGAATGCCCAACTACCGCCTCCTGCTCCGGTGCCGGAGGAGGTGCGGAGGGCGTACGAGCGCGCGTGGTCCGATGTCCCCGACCCCGACGAGGATGCGTACGCCGCAGGGGTGGCGTGGGGATCCGCGGCCGCATACGGCGACTTGGCCGCCGCATCTCCACCAGGTGACGATGTACCTCCACCAGTCGCCGCCGCCTCTCCCGACGAGGAGGATGACGACGACGACTTCGACTGGAGCGACCATGGGGAAGAGGGCGGCGGGCCGCAGATGCAGGAGGCCATTGAAGCCTCCTTCCAGTCCGTCCGTGACGACCGTGTACAGCGAGCCAGGACTGCCTGCCAGCTCAAGGCGAAGGAGGCTTCCGAGCTGGCTTGGGCGCTGAAAGACTCATCCTCCATGGCTCGTGCCCTCCGCCGCAAACATGCGCGCGAGAACCAGGCGGCCGCGAACGGGGCTGGCTCCTCCCGGCGCCGTTCCCCCTAATCCTACGGCCTCCGAGCTAGCAAGTCCGTTTATGTAGAAATGTAGCTGTGTTATGAAACCTTTTATGTAACTGTGTGGGGATGTTAAGATGTTTTTAAAATAAACAGATAATTATTACAATTTTTAGACAATTAAATCAATAGATATAAAAGAAATAAGAAAAAGATATGATTTTCAGAAATATTGAAACATTTAAATTAAATATATATAAAAAAGAAACTAGAGCAAAAAAATTCAAAAAGCATGTAAATCAAAGTATATAAAAGAAACAGAAAAAGAAAACAGAAAATGAAACTAGGAAAAAAATTAAAAAGCCTTTAGTCGCGGTTCGTGGCTGGAACCGCGACTAAAGGGCCGCTGGGCTTCGCGCGCAAATATTTCGTGGCCCAGACAGACCTTTAGTCGTGGTTCCAGTCACGAACCACGACTAAAGGGTCTTTCGTCCCGGTTCATGGCTGGAACCGGGACGAAAGGTCTGTTTCGCCTGATTTAGGTGGTTCCGCAGCAAAAAATTCGTATCTCCCCCAATCTCCTCGCCTCCTCCCGTGCCGCCGCCGTCGCCCTCCGCCGCAGTGGTGCTGCCCCGCCGCGCCGTCACCCTCCGCCGCGGTGCTGCCCCGCCCCGCCGTCGTCGCGTCCTCCGGCCGCCGTCGCGTGTCCAAGCCAGGACCGTCGTCGCCCTCTCCACCGCGGTGCGCTATCCACGCGCCCACCGCCCTCCTCTGGCCTCTCTGCCCATCGCCCGCCGTCCCTCTCCACCCATCGCCCTCTCCGCCGTCGCCTCCCGCCGCCCATCCCGACGTGGCTCGGCCCGATCCCTCCTCCGGCCGCCGTCGACCGGCTCAAGGTGAGAGAATTACAATTTTTTTATTCTTATTTTCAGTACCATTTTGATATTTGCATAGTGTTAGTGGAAAATTGTGTTAGATATGCAAAATTGTGTTAGATACCATTTTTTGTGTTAGATATGCAAAATTGTGTTAGATATGCAAAATTGTGTTACTGGAAAATTGTTTTAGCACAATTGGTGTTAGCAAAAAATTGTGTTAGCAATAAATGTGTGTTAGCAAAAGATTGTGTTAGCAAAATCGTGTGTTAGGTTAGTTGAGACTAGTTCTAGGTTAGTTCTTATTGTTAGGTTAGTTTCTAATTTTGTAATTGTTGTATACAACATGTAATTGTTGTTAGTGCTAAGTTTGTAATTTTGTAATTGTTGTTAGTGCTAAGATTGTTGTTAGTGCTAGGTTTGTAATTGTTGTGAGTGTTAGGAAATGCACGTGTTAGTGTTAGGTAAATTTGTTAGTGGTAGAATTTGCTATAGTAGTTGGTATAAAATTTAAATTTGCTAAGTAGTTGCTATAAATTTGCATTCACATTTTGCTAAGATGCAAATTTTGATATTCGTATTCTTGTTACAAAATTGATTGCAGGGACATTGAGCTATGGATCCAAATTGTCCGGACGCCTTCGGCAGAGACGAGGAGCGTGAAGAGAAAATGGATCCAACTTGTCCGGACGTCGCCGCTAGAGACGAGGAGCGTGAAATGCGAATGCTTCAGATTATAGCAGGACGTGCAGTCGCGCCTGTCGGTGAAGAAGATGGGTAACGGGAGAAGATTACGGCTCCCAATTTCTGAACGACTCCAGTGAGGGAGTTGAGCAAGAAGAAGTTTGCAGAGAGGACGAAGTGCCCTTAACAAACTTCGGCGAGGTATATGAAGCCTCTGTTGATCGATCACACTAGATGTATTATTTGAGTTGTATTGCAGTTATTAACGAATCATTTTTTCTTTTAGCCCTCCGGATGGAGAAAATCATCCGCAACTAAAGGGTCGAAAGGGTCGAAAGCAGTGTCGAGACGAGGCCCGACGAAGCCGTTGAAGGAGGGTTAAAGGATAGTGATCGATAGAGTTAGTGATAGGGGCGAACCGCTGGAACCCTTAGAGTGCCGCCATAAATTTATAAATCAATGCGGAGTTGTTGTTAGGGACTTGGTCCCGATCACCCTTGAAGAATGGCATAAGCCGAAGGACGACAACAAGCCAACTACGTCGACGTGAGAATAAAAAATTTGTGTTGGGACACGCTCTTGACAAAGGTCAACCTACCGCCAGGTCTACCCCTGCCGTTGAAGGAGAAAGTCAAGCAGTGGACTCTTATGAAGATGGCCGAACAATTCCGGACCTGGAAGAAAAATTTATGGAAAAATTATGTAGAGGCGGAGGGACAAGATCCAGAATTCACTGGACCACTAGTGAAGATACAACAGCAGTGGCCCACATTTGTGAAGCAAAGAAAATCGGAGGCCGCTGTGGCCCGATCGAAAACAAATAAGTTAAATGCTGGGAAGAAGGAATATCATCACACTTTGGGGGCAGGTGGCTACAAGGCTGCCGTGCCTAAGTGGGAAGCTTTTGAAGCACAACTGCTTGATAACGGGATCATTCCACAGACAGCGGACTGGCCCGAGAGGTCCAAATTTTGGTTGTTCGCGCGTGGGGCAGGGTTGGACCCAGAGACAGGGCTGATTGTTCCTCGGGGAAAATGGAAGGAAAAAATTGAGTATATAACCAAAGAACTTGTGGACGCAATAGATAAAGTTCGAAAGGGAGAGTACGTGCCCAACAGAGAGAACGAGGAGCTGACACTCGCCCTGGGAATCCTGAACACGTTGGATGATTACGAGGCTATGGAGCCAGTGTCACCTTGAAGCAAGGTTTTCCGAAAGACGCTCATACTTATAGAAGCCGTCAGAGAAAGAAGAAGCAGGAGTCAGACTGGTTATCGACATTGGAACACAAGGTGCAGCTGCAGCAGGACCAACTAGACTCAATTAGTCAGCAAAGGGCATCTCAGCAGCAGCTAGAAGGTCCTAAAGTCGAAGCCTCCCTATCTGATCAGCGGAAAAGCAGCGTGGGTTCCACGCAGCTAGAACATTCTGAATTCAAACCGCCGACGGCTCACTACCTCGTGGATGATATCACCGAGAAGACAGACTGTGAGCTACATATGTCATTGAAGAACATGTCCTTACGTACGAAGCAAAGAAGGTTGTCTGCCCTCTAGGATTAGAGGTCCAGAAGATACATGCATGCATCAATGACTGCATCCTCTACCGCGGTGAGCACGAGAATTTGAATGCATGCCCGATATGCGGTGCATTGCGGTATAAGATCAGGCGAGATGACCCTGTTAATGTTGAGGGCGAGCCGTGCCCCAGGTAGAGGGTTCCTGCCAAGGTGATGTGGTATGCTCCTATAATACCACGGTTGAAATGTTTGTTCCAAAACAAAGAGCATGCCAAGTTGTTGCGATGGCACAAAGAAGACCGTAAGAAGACCTGATGCTGAGAGACCCCGCTGATGGGTCGCAGTGGAGAAAAATCGACAGAGAGTTCCTGAAATTTTCAGATGATGCAAGGAACTTATGATTTGGTTTAAGTACAGATGGCTTTAATCCTTTCGGAGAGCAGAGCTCCAGTCATAGCACCTGGCCTATGACTCTATGTATCTATAACCTTCCTCCTTGGTTGTGCATGAAGCGAAAGTTCATTATGATGGCAGTGCTCATCCAAGGCCCGAAGCAACCCGGCAACGACATTGATGTGTACCTGAGGCCATTGGTTGAAGAACTTTTACAGTTATGGCGTGACGAAGGTGTACCTGTGTGGGATGAGCACGAACAAAAGGAATTTGACCTACGAGCGTTGCTGTTTGTAACCATCAATGATTAGACTGCTCTTAGTAACATTTTAGGACAGTCAAACAAGGGATACAATGCATGCACGCACTATTTAGGTGAGACTGAAAGTATATATGGGAAACAAGAATGTGTATCTGGGGCATCATCGATTTCTTCCAAAATAGCATCCCGTAAGAAAGAAATACAAGCATTTCAGAGGTGACGCAGATCACCGGACGAAGCCTACCCGCCCTACTGGGGAAGTTATATATGATATGGTCAAGGACTTAAAAGTAATCTTTGGAAAGAGTCTGGGCGGACATTCTGTTCCGAATGACGCAGACGGACACGTACCCATGTGGAAGAAGTGCTCTATATTTTGGAGCTACCCTATTGGAAAATCCTAAAGGTTCACTCTGCAATCGAAGTGATGCACGTGACAAAAAATCTTTGCGTGAACCTTCTAAACTTCTTGGGTGTGTATGGTAAGACGAAAGATACAACGGAATCACGGCAGGACCAGCAACGTATGCACGAACGAGACAACCACCTGAATCCAGAGAAGTATCAAGATCCTGCCAGGTACGCTCTTACCAAAGAAGAGAAGAAAATCTTTTTTGAAGTCCTGAGCAGTATCAAGGTCCCGTCTGGCTTCTTGTCAAATTTAACGGGAATAATAAACATGACCGAGCAAAAGTTCCAAAACCTAAAGTCTCATGACTGCCACGTGATTATGACACAATTACTTCCGATTGCATTGACGGGGCTTCTGTCGGACAATGTTCGAGTACCCATTGTGAAGCTATGTGCATTCCTCAGTGCAATTTCTCAGAGTGTCCAAGGTTACAGCGCAATCAGAAGAAAGGGACACACACGAAGAAGAAGTTTATACTAAAACACTAGATGTTGATGGTCATGTGTAATAGTTTGTGCAAATGTGCCCATATTTGACACATAGTTTGAAGGTCATGCCTATTTTCCGAAATTAATTCAAATTTGAACTGCAAGTGTGTGATAGTTTGCTCTGAAATTTTTTCAAAAATGTTTTTAAGGTACACAAGTATTGGTTATATCACAGAACTTTCGATAGTTTTGGATAATTCGACCCCTTACAATGGATAGAAACGGCGGCCATTTTGACCATTTTTTCAAAAAAATAAAAGAAAGTGGAAAAATACTCAAAAATGAAATCCTTTGGCATGGAGTACTTTCATGTGTACTAGTTGTTAGGATAAATGTTAAACTTGAGTTTTGAAAAAGTTTACAAAAAACTTCTTCACAAAAACGTCAATCATCTATTAACATGTATAAGTTTTGGGTCAAATGGCCAAGTTATGGTCATCCATTTGAAATTTGAATACATTCAACATAGTCAAACTTGAAAATAACCAGTAGCAAAAGATTCTACATGTCCAGGGCTTACGTTTGATATGAAGTTTGTCAAATTTGAACAATTAAATCAGTATATTAAAATAAATCAGGAAAAATAAAATGGAAAAAAATTACAAAAGATTCTTTACTCCCGGTTGTTGGTTGCAACCGGGACCACAGGTGGGCTTTGGCGCGCTTATTTGGCAGCGGCCCAAAAAATGGACCTTTAGTCCCGGTTCGTGGCTGGAACCGAGACTAAAGGACTTTTAGTCCCGGTTCGTGGCTGAAACCGGGAATAAAGGCCCATTTGTGCCTTTTAGATCTCTCCCCTCCCACTCGTCCCTGTAGTTTGCCGCCAGGCCCAAGGAGAGGAAGCACGCCGCCAGGCTGCCCTAGCCATGCTCCCCTGGTTCCGTGCCGCCGCCGCCTTCTCCTGCTCCGGTCATCGCGGCCGCCCTCTTCCTCGCCGTCGAGTTCCACGACCTGGGCCGCCGTGCATCGTCCCCAAGTCAGGCGCCGCAGTTTGCCGCCAGGCCCAAGGAGAGGAAGCACGCCGACAGGCTGCCCTTGCCGTGCTCCCCTGTTCCTGTGCCGCCACTGCCGCCTTCTCCTTCTCCGGTCACCGTGGCCGCCCTCTTCCTCGCCGTCGAGTTCCATGACCTGGGCGGCCATGAATCGTCCCCAAATCGACTGCGCGGCCGTCCCCGAGCACCCACGCGCCCCGTCGCCGTCCCTGCGCGCAAGGTACGGTCTTTACCTCTACGTCTCAAATCGAGTGGCGGCCTGGAGCCACGGTGGGCGCCGGCACTAGGGACATTGCATTTTAGGATATTGCATTTAAAGAAAAAAAATATATATAAGGCCTATAAAGGCCATTACATTTAGGGGGCGGCGGCGGCGGGCCACGATAAAGGAAAAAAAGGCCTAAAGGCCATGCCATGCATATTTAGGGGGCTGCGGCGGCGTTGCCAGAGGCCTATTGCTCGTCGGAGACGAGGTACCGACGTAGCCCGGCGCGGACCATAGGTGGGCCGGCGGCGGCTGCTCCTCCTGCGGAAGGTGCTGCTCCTCCGTCTGCTGCTGCGGCTGACCCTGGGCCGGCGGTGGCTGCTCCTCCTGCCCCGGCGGCGTCGGCGGCAACCAACAGCCGCCAGTCCAGACCCAGGACTGGCCAAGGAGGCCAGCAGTCAGTGGAGGAACAAGCTCCATCTCCTGCTCCTCGGCCTCCTATTCCTGGACCATGCGCAACCACCACTCCATTGGTGGCTGCTGCTGGGCCTAGGCCAGGACCTGCTCCCAGCGCTTGATCTCGTCCTCGACGAGGGAGCACCGGGAGGCCTCGTAGGCGGCCTGCATCTCCTGGTCGTCGTCGTTGATGACCTCCTCCTCGAACCACAGCTCGGGCTCATGGCCGGGTGGCGGTGCGGGGTAGGCCTGGGGCTGCTGCGGTGGTGCTGGGGCCTGCGCGAAGAATGCACGGCGGCGGTCGTCGTGCTCGTCCGCGAACCACTGGTCCCAGTGGGGGGACTCCGGCGCGTAGGTGGGCTCGTCGTAGAGGTCTGGCGGGAGGAGATGGCGACGGCGCGTGATCTCCACCACCCTGGCCCGGCCTTCGGCCGGAATCCGCTGCGGATTCAGGTGCCAGTCCTTGGGGAGGTGGACGTCGGGCCCGTACACCAGGGTGGCATTGTTCCAATGCCACCAGCACTCCTCCACGCGGACGTAGCACCACATCCGCTTCTTCTTCTTCTTCTTCGCGGTGGCGGAGGAGGAGGAGTAAGGGCGGCGCGCGGTGGAGGAGGTGGAAGTGCGCGCCGGCCGGAGGAACTGCTGGCCTCGCGCTAGTTCTTGCCGGACTTGAACCACTTCAACATGGCTCCGGCTAGGGCTAGGGTTTAGGGGTGGGGGCGCGGCGGTGTGGACTGGTGTCTCTATCCCACGGCCGGGGTCCATTTTTAAAGGACCAGCCAGGGCCAGCATTGACTGCGGGTTGGGAAGACGCGGGGGGCCGATGGGTCGCTAGCAGGTGGGACAGGCCAGCATTGACTGCGGGGTGGTGGGAAGACGAGGGGGCCGGTGGGTCGCTGGCAGGTGGGCAAGAGCCAGGTGGGGAAGACGAGGGCGGTTCGGCGGCATTGACCACGCGCGTGGCCAGTTCGGCGGTCCCGCACGGACGTGGCCAAGTGGGGAAGATGGGGCGGTTCGGCGGTAGGTCGCTGGCAGGTGGGCCATCATTGACCACGCGCGTGGCCAGTAGGGCGGTCACACAAGGGCGTGGCCGTGTGGGGAAGACGGGGCGATGGGGCGGCGGGTCGCTGGAAGGTGGGCTAGCATTGACCAACCGCTGTGGCCAGGGGGTGGACGCGGCGAGTCGACTCAATGTTGGCCCAAATTGGGGCTGGCAGGATGCGGGGCATTAATTTTAAAGGACCTGATGCTTGCCCAAATTTGGGCTGTTTTTTTTTGAAACATTGCAGAATGGCATATTCTTATTACAAAATTGAAAGCATATATAATTGATTGCAGGGACATTGAGCTATGGACGCCCCTTCATAGACGACGAGGAAGAAGACCGAATGCAACAAATTATATATGCAACAGCCCGTGGAACAGATGCCGGTGGAGAGGATTCCGATGAAGATTTCAGCTCACAATTTCTGAACGACACCGGTGAGGGACTTGAGTCTGAAGAAAGAAGATACGACGAAGTGCCCTTAACAAACTCCGGCGAGGTATGTATATATTAAGCCTGTGTTGATCACTAGATGCATTAATTGATTTGTATTGCACGTATTAACGAATCATTTTTCTTTTAGCCCTCCGGATCGAGCAAATCTACTAAAAAGCAAGGTCCTCGAGGCCGGACGAGAAGGATGTCGAGCGAGGGTCCAAGGTTAAAGATCGAGGAAGTTTCTGATAGTGGCGAACCGATGGCACCCATACAGAACTGCCGTAAATTTGTAAATCAAGCTGGAGTCATTGTTAGGGACATTCTCCCGATCACCATTACAGATTGGCATACGCCGAAGGACGCCAACGAAGATGAAGCTAATTATGTCCGCGAACATACAAAAGATTTGCTTTATGATATGCTCATGATACATTTCAACCTACCCGAAGGCAAGAACGAGAAAATGAAGGAGTGGACTCTTAAGAAGATGGCCACACAATTCCAGAGCTGGAAAAAAACATTATGGAGGAAATATGAAAAAGAAGATCCAGATAATTTCACTGGAGTACTAGAGAAGAAAAACATGACTGGCCCGCATTTGTGGAGTATAAGAAATCGTATACCGCTAAGGCCCGATCGGCCATAAATAAGATAAATGCTGGAAAGAAGAAATATCACCATAGGTTGGGGACATGTGGCTACAAGACTGCCATTCCTAAGTGGGAGGCCTTTGAAGCAGAACTGCTTGGTAAAGGGATCACTCCACAGATAGCGGACTGGCCCGAGAGGTCCAAGTTCTGGTTGTTCGCGCATGGGGCAGTGTTGGACCCACTGACAGGGCTGATTGTTGCAAAGGGAAAATGGAAGAAAAAAGTTGAAACAATCACTCCGTTGCTTGTAGACGCAATAAATAAAGTTCCAAAGGGAGATTACCATCCCGACAGAGAGAACAACGAGCTGACACTCGCCCTGGGGAATGCTGAACACTATGGACGATTACGAGGCTATCCCGGCGGTGTCACCTTGAAGGAAGGGTTTCCGGAGTGGGCTGACAGTTATAGAAGCCGTGGGAGAAAGAAGAAGAAGGAGTTAGACCGGTTATCAGAATTGGAACGTCAGGTGCAGCGGCAGCAGCAGCAAATAGACTCAATTAGTCAGCAAAGGGCATCTCATGAGCAACTGCAGCTAGAAGATCCTAAAGCCGATGTCGTCCAATCTCAGCAAAAAAGCAGCGTGGGTTCCACGCAGCTAGAAGCATCTGCATGCGAACCGCCGACAGCTCGCTACCCCGTGGATGATGTCACGGAGAAGACAGATTGTGAGCTACATATGTCAATGATGAACATATCCTTGAAGGTGGCAGTCGGCTATGTTTTACCAAATCAACCTGGAGCAAGGTACTATCTTGGCGACATTCCAGCTGGCTATGCTCGTGTCGGGGTGGATGAAATTGTGCCGGGATTTGAAGCAATGAATCTTGAGATTCCTGGAGGTGACGAGGAGAAGACACTGGGAGATGCCAAGCGTGGTTTCATCCTATGGAACAAGAAATACATCGTCTTTCCAGGCTCCTTGCCAAGGCCACCGACTCCTCCTTGTAGCAGTCCACCTCAGCAGCATAGTCCAACCCTACCCGAGAGGGACCCCAGCGCGAGTCCATCTCGATCTCCCCGCGTGAGGAAGCGCCCGTTAAGTGGCTCCCGAGGAAGCGCAATACCGGTTCGCCGATTAGGAAGAAAACTAGAAAGGAGAAAACACCGCCGCCTCAGGAGAAGTTACCTTGGGAGAAGTCTGTCGAGGAAAACGCCACCGCCGTGAAGGCCCAAATGGATACCTTTTTTGCACCGAAAGTGAAAGTGCTCGAGCCAAAATTTACCGCCCAAATATCTCCGGAGCGCCTGATACGAACCGTCGATAACCTATATAACCCTCCACCAAAGGCGCCAACAGACTATGAGCGTTCTATTGACAAGTCATATGACGATGAGTTCGACAAGCC
The DNA here is from genome assembly GCA_947311845.1 of Poa pratensis. Lineage (NCBI taxonomy): Eukaryota > Viridiplantae > Streptophyta > Magnoliopsida > Poales > Poaceae > Poa > Poa pratensis. The sequence goes on from CAMZMU010000118.1 coordinate 3,739,280, forward strand.
GAAAAAAGGGAAACAAGTTCCCTAGCTCGGAGAACAAGGCGTACAATCGGTCCCCCGCTCAAGGTGTTTGACAACAATGCCGCGCAAGGTTATCAACAACAAATAGGTTCGACAACTGATTGCCCCATCGCTGATGTAGTATGTCCATATGTTCCCGGGGAAAATTTGGTCAACGGCAGGTTAACAACAAAAATGCGTCAGTTGCATACCTGGTACAAGAAAGTCGCAAAGGAGGGGAATATCAGTATCATGGTGAGAGTTAAGGAAGATCACTATTTCCAAGAATACGTTGTGTCCATTGAGTTTAGCGAACTCTTTCATTTATACAATCTCCGGGCCCTCGACAAATCTATCATCAGTTGCTATTGTCTGTAAGTGATTTATTTCTGTAATTTAAGTCTCTTTAGCTCAGCTCGTTCATTGTCTGTAATTATCCTCACTATAATCTTGTGTGCGCTATATTATGCAGAATGAAGATGCTCGAATGCAAAAGGGATGAAATCAAGGACATTGGGTTCATTGAACCCGATAAACTTCATGAAGTCACCATAGAAAATCCCACTTATAACAAGGATACACCGGCGACTTTGCTAAGGTTTTTGAAGCGACAAACTGACAAAACACAAATATTATGGCCTTACAACTTCAAATGAGTGTTACTGTCTCTTACACATTGTATTTTTCTCACTCGATGTTAAGTTTAACTGATGAGTTATGCATGACTGTGTATAAACGTGCGCAGGTTCCACTTTATTCTTATCGTCATTAAAATGCGCGCTGGAGATGTTCATGTCCTTGACTCGTTAAGGAGAAATCCTGAAGAATACAAGACATATTTTACAATGCTCGCAGAGTAATTTCATTTCTTATCGCCTCTTTCGTTCATTTTCTGATATCAAGTAATTTATAACTCCTTTGCTCATTTTCTTTGTCGGGCAGCGTTTGGAAAACGTTCATCGAGGAAGATCCGGCTGGTGGATGGCCACCGAAGCTGATATGGCATTTGAACCAGGTAATTAGAACTACCTAGGTCCATGCACCATTATCATACTTGATTATTATTTGATTAAATTATATTCTTGTATATTATTGCCTTGAACAGCCACAGGGGACTGATTTATGTGGATACTACGTTTGCGAGTACATGCACATTCTGACCAGCGAGAAATTGAATGGCAAAAGAAGTAAAGAAGTACGTAAACATTATTCACAACGTTATTTTTTTAACATCAGTTGTGCTGAGTTTCATTCATTTGATATATATACACACAACTCATGTATTCATTTTGATCTCATTCTTTTACAGTTGGCAAGAAAGCGCAACGCGGTACCAATAGAGGCCCACTTCAAAGCAATTGCGGAGTAATTGGCGGGATTTTTCCTTGCGGATGTCATACCTAAATTCAGAGAGTACCACTATGACCTAGCTCCATGTAATAGTGATCGATCTTCATGTACTAATTATATTGTATGTGTTATATATGTATCAACGTGATCTTATTTAATTGTAAGTGTTATATATATGCATCAACATGATCTTCATGTAGTATATATATACCAAAATGCGTTTTTGGCGAATCGGACGTGATTCCCGTACGATGGAAAACTATCCGATACCAATAAACCCCTCCTAAACCATAAACCCTTAAAAATAATCGAAAAGAAAAAAAAAGGCCAATTGTTAGTCCCGGTTCGTGGCTAGAATCAAGACTAAAGGTCTCCAGCCCGCTGGCTCCTCCGTGGCCACGTGGGAGGGCCGCTTGTCCCGGTTCGTGGACAACCGGGACTAGAGAGGGGGCCTCTAGTCTCGATTGGCTAGTCTCGGTTGCCCAACCGGAACTAGAGGCCCTATGGAACCGGGACTACTACCCCGTTTTCCACTAGTGTATTAACCGAGTACGAAGTCTGTCGTTTCTTCTGACTCCTGGATATCGATTGGATGGTAAAAGATAACTAATATATAAACTAAATTTTAGATACACATTCTACCGAAAAAACACGAAGCTTAAAATCAGTCCCATTGGCTGATCCACCTCGGTGGACTGAAGAAAATCTCACCATAAAGAAGTAGCAAATACATGGACTAACGTTGTATAACAAACACCACTAAAATAATTTCAATATATATAGTAATAAACAACACATACTAGAGAACAGGGACGAATGCAGAAAAAAAAACCATTGGGTTAAAGCTTTATAGAACTGGGTTTTTACTAATTTATTGTAGTTTTTGCTGGTTAGCAGCTGCCTGACCGAAATGCTATTGAAGCAGCTTCGTCTCTGCTAAAGAACATCAACTCCAAGGTAAAATACCAGACTAAAAACGACTTCTTTTTGGTTGGATAATTTAGTATCCCGCTCCTGTTACATATTATCAGGCAATCGCATATTACTACTGAGATAATATACATTGCCACGAGGCAGCCGTGCCATGACCATGTTCATGCAGGCAGGTCTCATGATGATGCAGGTCCTGAGTGTGATCGAACTCCGCCGTTGTTCCAGCAAGTGAAACAGGAGAAGTAGTCCAGGTTGAAGCCGTTGATGACAGAAAGATCGTACATGTCGCTGGTGCTCCTGAGCGTGACCATGAGGACCGATGTGATGGCCACCGAAGTTCCCACTGCTGTTTCAGTTGCTGTAGTGTCGCCTTTGGTGGAAGGTGCACGAACTGGTACAGTATGTCCACAACGTTCAAGACAAGAGGTATCACAAACTCTAGAAGCTAAAACAACCTCTACAGAAGCCCTGATCACTCATGCAACTCATGTTCTTCTGATGCCTTTCAAGCCTGATAATATGTATAATTGTTGAATGCTCACAAGAACACAAGCACTGAGGTGCCCTGCATGGACTTTTCCCTCTCTGAAATTGTATAATTGTTGAATGCTCCCATGCTACGGTGTATGGATCTAAATAAAAGACATGAGATATGGATGTACTAGGAGATGCATGCAATTATTCAATCGGTGCAGTCCAATTATGTCTGAACTCACTACAACTTGTCCACATATATATTATTTAAATTGAAGTAGTAATAATATATTCAATCATTCAATGAAGCTTTTAGGATTGCACTCTAAAGATCAAGGTAGATGGTGAATGTATTTGGGTATCATTATAATAGACAATGTCGTTGGATGGACTCTTCAATATGGAAAACGGCAGTGGGACAAATTATTTTATAAAATGTCTCTGGGACTCTGGGTATCGACGAATCTTTTAATAAAGTGAGTGCAAGTGAGCATCAAATTAGTCCATAAATTCTGAGTCTCTCACAAACAAGGAATTTCATGCGCATATTTCTTTTCGAACTTTATGACAGTAGGGGAGGTCCCTACTGCCTCTATATTAGGAAGAGCCCACGAAGGAGCCATCAGCAGTTACATATTTACATAAAAAGTTAGGGCAAAGTATGCAAGTCTAAAAGCTATCAGCTAGGGTGTTAATAAAAATATGTTTATCCTCTTTAGTTCTATGAACCAAGAGTTTGAAGTCCTCTTTGAATCTAGCTGACCATGAAGCTGTTGTCCGTGTAACGCCATTGAAATAAAAGTTATTCCTCTCTTTCCATATTCTCTAGGCTGCAACCAAAAAGACATCAATGAACATTGCCTTTTTCCAATTATTTCTGGAGTGGGAGATCAACTCAAGTCTATCAACTCAATTCCCAACAATCCTTGCTGAAATCACAGTGAAAGAAGAGGCGTGCAATAGTTTCTTCCACTCTAGGGAGCACACATAGTGCACTCAAAATTAGGTCCAACATTAAAGTGTCTTCTTCGCAACATATTCCTCGTGTTCAGCTTGTCAGACAGCAACAACCAGCAGAAGAACTTGATCTTTGGAATGCTCTTTCCTTTCCAAATCTAGCCAAATGATTTGTGTGGCGTGATATCTCTGAAGCAGAATCTGTAGTATTGGCTAGAAGAGTATGTGTCAGAGCCCCCCAAGTAATTCCACTGATCATGTGCCTCATTGTCAATGAAAATATGTGCTGTGTCTTGTTGGGCTTGTCGTAATTCTTGGAGTGCCTGTGAAGATAGAGGCAAGACAAAGTTTGCACTAAGAGTTTGTGCTGTCAGGAAGTCCCTCGCCGAAATATCTTCATTTAACACAAAAGAATAAGCTCTAGGGTATGACTCTGCAGCAATTCTATCAATCCAGGGGTCTTTCCAAAATAAGACAGTGTCGTTAGATGCAATTGTGCACTGTGATATACCTCGGTATATGGGTGACAGTTTGAAAACATCCTTCCACCAGAATGAACCACACAGGTCCATAGCATGAGGGACTTTGTCAGTGTAGTATGCTTGCCAAACCAGCATCACCCAAGGTGTGTCAGCCTTGCTATAAAACTTGTGGAGGTATTTTAGCAACAGCCCTTCATTCTGAACTTTTAAATTCAGCACTCCCATCCCACCTTTATTCTTGGGCCATTTCACGCGCATATTATAGAATAAATTACTAGGTTCATCTGTTCAAACCAGCTGTTCTTATATAGTCGTGGTTTTGACTGTTGAGTGCCTTAGGGGCATTTGACAAGAAACTTTTCTAAATGGATACACATTTAGTTCCATGTTTTAGTCCCATTTTTCGGTTTATAATTTCCTATTGCCCCGCTTGGTAATGCAGATATCATGAAATAAGCATGCTCATATGGAATTACATCATGGTTGCTGAGAGTGTCATTTGTTTTCAATGATTTAATCCTAAACTATAGGTATTATAATTCATTTTGTTACCCTAATATCATCAGTAATGTGACATTATTTTGCAAATATGTTTTAATCATGCTAGCATCTTACATATTATGTAAGAAATATTTGTTTAGATGCTTGTTTTACAATTTCAACGAGTTCGGGTTGTGGTGCCAAGGCGGCTGGTATTGCTTGTATGCTACCTTTGGTTTCCAATGTAGCCGTAATCGTTCTTTTCCATGGCTAGTGAACTCGTCTCTGGTTGTTTCACCTAACTGTAATGTGAATACGTTCTCATAAATAAGTACTACAGATTCAAAGGATCCAAATATTCATTCACATATTAAGTCTTTACCCAACAATAAGCTTGGGAAAAACCATCGTTGTCGTTGTTGCCGGCAAAAGGCCCTTCTTCCCCATCCCTAGGCCGCCACCACCAGATGGGTCAGCGGTCGCGGCGAGTTGAAGGAAAACATTGGCTATTGTCGGACAGGTGGAAGCGAGGTGAGCTCTGAGTAAATATCCAACACCGATCTTGGATATACGGTTGATGGCAGAGCCTCCTACGTCGAAATCCTTCTTGGATGCATCATTGCGTAGGCCCTTTCACATCCCATGGTTGTTTCTTTGAATGATCGTGTGTCTGGCATTGCCTTATTAATTGGCTTGGAGGGTCTGTGGCTAGCGTGGATGATGGAGCGTTGGCTCCGTTCTATCGCCTCCGTTGTGTTGTGTTAAGCTCTTGGGTGTCATCTTTGGTCATCGGGCAGTATAGTCATTGTGTGGGGCACTACCACGTTTCGGCGAGTCCTGTCATGTTTTACCAGTTATCAGCCATTTTTCGCCTAACTTCTCTGTCTTGATAATGAAATAAGCCTTTTTCCTCGTTTCAGAAAAGTTAATACGTTCTCTTAAAGTACTGAATATGTGCCAAGTCCAAGGCAAATCAATGATATTTCCTATCTGAATTCTGTAGTTATTTGTAGTTGTACATCTAAAGTATTGCTTTATATAACATAAAATTATTGACACGTAGTTATAAAGTTTGAAAAGCTGTATATCCATATCAGATTTTTGAATCTTAGAGGGTGTTTAGGAATAAACTGATGCCTAGTTCAGACAGACCACAAATAGGTCAGCAACAGTAACCGATCAACGAAGATAAATCTGTAAGGGTTAGCGAAATTTTTTATATTACCCTCGTCTATTGCCCCGAAGTTTAAATTCGTTTTCTCAGTTCATGTGGCCTACGAAAGCCAACTCATCTAGTGCATACATATCATATATAGCAAAAAGACGTGTCGCAGGGACACGGCACTGCAAAGACGAGAGGTTCCTAGGGACGAACAGGTAAGTGACGTGGCAGGTAAGTGACGTGGCAGGTGCCGGCAGGCCACCGGAGCACCTTACCCGAGCTGCACGCGAAGTCCATGGCCGTGATACGGTAGTACTACGTGCCTACATTGAGAACATAAAAGCTCCTAACTCACACGAACATAAAAGCTCCTGATACCTTCCAAGCCTACTATATAGAGATGACAGTAGAGTGCCCATGAATTGTTCGTCGCCTGGCTTAGAATTTTTAACTCATCACCGGAGATGTACGGATCAGTATGGATCTTCTAGTTGATTCAGCACCTACTGTCCAATTTGATACTGAACTTAGAACATCTTTGATACATCATAATAGATGGATTGGTTCGTTGTAATTCTGGGTTGAGACGGAGCTATATACTTGGGTTGAGACGGAGCTATATATTTGCATTTTGCATTACGAGGACAGTTGGAAGTAAATATGTTTGCACTAAATACTCTGTACTAATTGGAGTGTTGGTTGAGTAGTGCATGTCCTTGCGCGTACGCCACTTTTGATGCATCATAATGGATGCATTTGGTTCATTGTAATTTTCTTGTACGGTCTAGAACTGATACAAATTATTAGTCGTTCTAGCTGGAATTTTTACATATTCTCTCTTTCAATTACTACGGATTTGGATAACTACAAAATTGAGAGCTAGCAAATGTTAGACAAATACTATTTACTCGGGGTAATCATCGTCCTTGCTCATCCCGTTCCCTTACCTTGCTCATATCTTCTTGTTGTGCTGCTGGTCAGAGCCTTGGCTGTCCGGCGCCCCAACCAGAGACGGAGGTAGCTTGTATTTGTATATTGACAGGGTACATTACCTTCTACATTGACAGTAGTACAGTATTTAGGATTCGGCAAAGAAGTCACTACGTACTACGTTAATTAATGTTTTATCTCTCTTACACAGTTGAGATAGTCATGCATCAATACTTAGCGATTCATTTGTGGGAGAAAAAGTGGTAACACTATCGATTTTTTTTACAACATCTTTGTCACTTTCTCTTACCTTTTTTGTAGTTTGCATGCTATCGAAATAGAAAATAAATGTTGAAGAACATGCTCATGTAACCTAAATTTCAGATGATGACATCGGCCAGATTATTTTCTAGCTTTTTTTTTAGATAGAGTATATATTAATATCGCGGAGATACAAATTACACCCAGCCTCTGCAACAACGCAATAACCAAAACTACTACGGATGCACACAGCCGAAAGACAATAGGAAGAAAAAATAAAAAGAAAAGTCCCGCTACAGAGTTACAGTCCTTGCAGCAGCCGCACAACCACCACCAAAACAACACCTGATGTCCAATTCTTCAAAAGCAATGCCTTCAAGAAGAACAGTGCCAGGCACAACCAATTAAGGCCAGACCTTGGGCTTTCACCCAGAAGATAGTCCTCGCTCTCAAAACAATGTCTTCAGCAAGACCACTGTCAGGCACAACCAATTAAGGCCAGACCTTGGATTTTCACCCTGAAAGGTAGGACTTCGGACTTCACTTATGTTGTCGCCCCCACTTACATGCCGCTGCTCCAAGTCATGAAACACCAAGCCAATTCCTCATCGCCACTAGGAATTGAACCACCGTTACTAGTCTTCAAATCTAGGCCTCCATGTCCTTCTCCGCACTCTGACTTCACCGGGAAACAGAAAGGCATGTCCCCAATGGCAACCGACTGCAGAGCTTCGCGACGCTTCCTCTGAAACCAAACGGTCAGAAAAAAATATGGCTGCGTGCGACCGAATCCCACCAGATCCGACAATCTCCAGGCTTGATTGCCCAATGGAGTTCGCCGACGGAGCCTTCCGGAACTCGACAATCCGGCCAGATCGAAGAAACACGTGTCAGGCAGATCTTCTTCTTGGCGCAAGAGGAACCATAGGACCGCCGCCTTTATTGTGTAGAGCAGCAGTCCCCCACGCCGCCGTCCGCCGGCCGACCTCCTCCGGCGGAAGAGGAGGCCCGACAACGAAGAACCACGCGCGCGCACCGTCCCGCTGGTACATCAAGGCCGAACACGAGCACCGCGCCGCCTCCCCACGCACCTCCGGGCGACCGACGGCCGCACCGATGACGGGTCTAGGCGGAAGCCTAGGACCTACAGCCGCCGCTCCACTACACGCACAGGACGTCCATGGCAGACGCCATGCCCGGGAGAAAGCCGCCGCCGCCGCAGACCGGGGTCGCCGCCCCGGATCCCGCTCGCAGAAGATCAACGGCGCCGTCCCCGAACGCCACCGGTGCTCCGCCGCAGCGATGCCCCCAGCACCATAGGCGCTGGGCCCGCCATCAACGGCGCCGTCTCGACTAGTAGATATATAGGTTGTTTGGCTTGTGGCTAGTTGAGTTGAGATGAGGCAATATATATTCAAGTGCCATTATCAGCATGGCCTACTACATGTAAATGTATATGTACTATTCTTTAAATATTACAATGTTCGTAAAGTACGTATTGTATTTCCTTGATGGGAAGAAACTTTGAATGCTTCCTTGACAGATGTCTTGGTCCACCCCTCTATGTAGAAATTATCACGTGGCGAAATTGCTTCACGTACGGCGTTTAACGTCCGATAACTGTACGACACACTTCCAATATCGTGCAAATTTCGTAAGCCCGTGACCAAGGTGCAAAACGACACTCTGCCCTAACCCCTCCATGACTCCACCCCTTTCAACAAAAACTTGACGGCCAATCTTCATCACAGTTCCTTCTCTCCTGATCTGCAAATCAGCCTCATTCACATGTGGAGCCAATATTCTCGCGCGTCAAAACTCTCCGCAGACTCGCATGACGGCACGAGTACGACCATATGACAAGTGCTGCAGCCTTGTTGATATGAGCGGTGGCGGAGGACACCGTGTTTACGGCAGCAGAGGCGGTGACCAAGCGGCAGCAGTGGGTACGATGGTTCAGATGCAATCTAATAGATTGTTTTTTTTTAGTAGGAACATAAGCAGATAAGCAGAGTCCTCCTATTTCAATCAAGAAAGTGTTGTACGGGTGTCGGATGCAATTCGTCGTACATATATATAGCACCGCTCCTCACGTGGAGGGCAGAAGCCAGAAGACGACATGGAACCAGCTGAAGACGATCTGACCTTCCAGGAGTTGTACAGGTATTCGACACGACACCCGGCCGGCCTACCGGCACTGGAGCACGTTCTAGGAGCTGTACGCCAAGTCCGTAGCAAATTTCAACCCCTTCGGTGTTTTGATGCGGTAGTAGTATATGCCTTTTTTTTTTTGGCGAATCTCTACTATATAATATGCCTAGAGGTGGTGATGGTCATGGTCATGGTACGTTTTTCTGTTTCCCAATTTACCCCCGTGAGTTAGGAGATATTACCCACCACTGCCATCGGTAAGTGGAACGAAACGTCCACCGAAAAGAAATCCCCAATTCTACGAATCCCCCGCGCCGCCGCAGCTCACCACCGGCAGCCGCCGCTTCTGCTCACCTCGGAACCTCGGAGCTAGGATTCCATCACCCCCAGTCAAGATCCAGGCGCGACAGGAATCACAAATTCACAACGCGCTCATGCCTTCCCAGCTTCCCTACAGCAGCCGCGTGCCGTAGCTCCTCCCGCAGACGGATCTGGCGACCCTGGCCGCATCGTTCCCGCACCGGCGCCGGTGTTGTTGGACGTCTTGGTATACGAGGTGCAGCTCCAGAAGCTGCGCGTCAGCGCTTATGCCAGCCCCGCTTCGGATCCCTTCTTCTTCTTGACCTCCTCTCGCAGACCTCCACTCCGGCGTCGTGATTCCTCGTGCACTCTTCGCCCGCGAAATTCGTCAACCTGCACGCTCTTTGATCTCCCTCCCGTAATTATGCCGTCTGCGGCGCGTCCCCTCCGTGCCCTCCATAGTGATGCCGATCCGCCGTCCCCACCCGGCCCTCTCCACGGCGAGCTGTCTCCCCATCGGCGACCTCTACAACGCCGCGCCTCACCTCACCACGTCCTCGCCGTTCACTCAAAGCCTCCTGGGATCATCTGTTAATCACACGAGCATGTCGTGTTTCTCCAGATTTGACCAAATGAAATCATGTATTGGAAATCATGTATTGGGTCCTGATGGTAATCGGCGACATGGTGCAGGCCCTGCCGCTTCGAGTAGCCGACCTTGAGATGGCCTCCCGCTTTTGCGACTCCAATCGCCAACGTGTACGAGCTCGGGGTAATTTACTCTCTAAACTGTCGCCGTCCATCCCTACTTTCTGTTGCTCAGTCTAAACCACCTAATTACGTGTGCAACCTGGCTTCAGTTCGTCAAATTGGGAAGGGAAAAGGCTCTGAATCACGTACCTAGCATATGTATTCCGTAAGGTTGTATCACCCTGTCTCACATGTGTGATTACATATATGATAGCCAGGCTTTCCACAAGTATTTGACATTTTGGTCAAATCTCACAAAGTCGCATTTGCCATGTGGTTGTGTTATATGTGGATTCCTACTATGGAAGGCAGTGCACCTGTGATTACTTCTAGCTATGTAATAATATTACTGCTTTGAGCTGGGCTGTATTTTATAACTTTACATTATTCTGGCAGTTGTAGTTGAGAACTGTATTTTTTTTTAAATTTTTTTTTATGGTCACCAGGGGGGTCAAAGACCCCACCTGAATTTTCTCATTTTCTCATTTATATGGTGGCCTCAAAAGACCGGATAGTTACACAGGGGGATTACAGGGAAAAAACATCACACAGGGGCATTCGCGGCATCCTCGCCAAGGCAAGCAAGCCATGCGTCCGCATCTGCGGCATGCCGCTCGGGCAGCCGGGCGCGCCACATGTGGGCTTCGTCACGGCAAGCTTTTCGCAGCAAAGGTAAGCTCGGGCGCTGATCGCGGAAGGCGACCGCATTGCGGTGCTTCCACACACTCCAGCAGCAAAGGAGGGTGAACGTCGTGGCGGTGGCAGCCGGGATCGCACACGGGCGACTGTAGGCGTGCAGGCTCTTGACATCGGCGTCCCGGGGGAAGGAGGCTCCGATCGAGGTCCAGAACCTCTTCACGAAGCCGCACTCAAAGAAGATGTGATTCGCCGTCTCCACGGGCGCGGCGCAGATGGGGCAGATGGCCTCGGCGGCCATGAGGATGTTTTTACGGAGCAGAGCCCCACGAGATTGGATACTAGCCTTGGAGAGCAGCCAGGCAAAGATTTGCACCTTGGACGGTGCGTAGTTGTCCCAGACGAAGGAGTAGAACGGGGCGTCCACGCCGCCCCAAGTGCGAAGTTTGTAGAAAGCCCCGGCATCGAGAGCGCCAGTCTTCTTGCGGCACCGCGTCAGCTCCCAGCAGTCGATTGCGTCGGTGAGCGACACGCTCTGCAGGAGGGCCTCAAGGACGGCCAGCTGACGCTCGGCAGCAGCGTTAAGCCTGCACACCAGGGCTTGTCGCAGGCCAGGACGGAGGACGTCGCGGACCGCGGCGCCCGGCTTCGTGGCATGCGAGCAGAGAGCGGGAAAACGCACGCCCAACGGCAGGTCACCTAGCCAGGTATCCCACCAGAACGCGGCGCGCGCGTCAGGTTATATTTTCTCATTGCTTTTTCTTAAAGTCGTGCTAGCTGTTTGTTTATTCAGCAGTATTTTGAACCATATTTTTCCAATGCAAGAAGAGAGAAATAGCTGAAAGGATGAGAGGAATGCTCCCCAGTATTATGAACAAAAGGTATACTTGTAGATGTATGTGATAACAGTTTAATCGATGTGACGCAAGAAGAGGTTAATCTTGAAGATAACAGTTTGTTCTCGGATGCAGATTGTACCGTTGCAGCAAGTTATCGCATTTCGGCTATGTGGGTGTTGTGCCTGTTTTCGCTGCTCCAACTCGAGTATGGCCGTCGCGAGATCCTGGAGCTCGGCTCGTACCCACCAGTTCAAGCACAAATCAACGGTGAGAGCTTCCTCCACGGCACCATGGCGCGAGTGCGTGGGACAGGCAGTTCCTCTACTTTACTTGGGATCATCGAGGACGTGGACAAGGAGCAGAGCCAATGGGCTACGACTCGGTTGGTGACTGAAGTAGAACTGGAACGAAGATAAACAGAGATGACGACGTTAACTGAACCTCAAAAGTTATGTATCAATCAATCCATGCGTTGTGCAATGCTAGCTATTGAATGCTTTTGCATGGTTAGGCTGGCCAATGTTCCTAAAACAGTTTCTCTGAGGATAGGTCCGACTTTAGAATTTGGTTTTGTTGAGATGACATACTAAATGAGTCAATGGCTAGCATGGCCTCGCAGTCGGCAGGCAGTGTACACCACTCAGTTCACAGTGAAGCTGCCATGCATTTCAAGTATTTCAAGTATATACGTCGCTTCAGATGAAAGCAGAACCATTGACCTCAGTGTGGTGTTACAGGTAAATCATATATATACATGACAGAAAATCAATCATCAATGCTAAATGTGCTGGCTAGATCAAATAAAAAGATAACAAAAATAAAGACTGAAACTAAAAGTACATCAAATGAAAACATATTTGAATTGTTAATATTGTTTTTATACACTATATGAATTATATTATGTTGCTTGTGTTGATTGTTGTGTATATCTATTTGCTAGCAAAAAAAAAAAGAAATATAGATCAATGAAATATAGAGCGTGATCACTACAGAGTCCATCAGAATGTAGCTACAATTCAAAACGCATTTTTTGACTTCCGTTCGGTTGTCATGAGGAGAGAAGTCATTACTTGTGACCAATTTGTCAACTCTTGCTGCCACAAATCATCTGGAGCGAGCCCGTAGCAGCACGGGCACATTTGCTAGTAGTAGTAGTATATGCCTAAACGGAGAGCTCGCCCTTTTTCTGCGTGCTTAATGCATCTGTCATAGGAATATGAACATAAACGCTCCTGAGACCTTCCAAGTTTACTGTAGAGAAGACACCTAGAGTATTCGAGAGACGCCCAAAATAACTGTAGCTGTTGTGGTGAGTATTCGGCGATGAAGCTTGCTTCCTACATATGGCCGTATTAGTTTCGGTCGCCCCATATTGGGTGGAAGATGCAAGAACCGGTACATTATGTCCATAGTATTTGAAACACCACCTTGCATTAGCAACTCTAGAAGGCTAAAAGAATGACACATTATTTTGTTTGGAATAAAAGCGAAAAATGTGTCATTCAAAAAACTTGGAATTCTCTTGGTTATACTATCACCAAACTCACTAATCACGCCACATTGGCGCACATTATTTTCAGGAGATGCATCTCGCTAAAATATACCTTACAAAGATGTCGGCCTCTTTCTTCCTAGCTTGGATGGAAATTTGCCATCAAAATTCTTGCATCTTAGATATTAGACACAACGAATTTCTTTGGCCCATAAGTGATGCCTATATCGGAAACTGGCCAAGAATAGATAAACGAAGATAATATTTGTACAAGTAGGTGAAACTCCATATTACCATCGTTTACTGCCCTAAAAAAATTATTTTTCTAAATTCCTGTGAGCTCTGAAAGGCAACTCACAACGTGCGTACATATCCACATATGATATAGCGAAAAGACACGTCATACAGTTATTGAACAGACGACATATACAGGCCGTCGTACAAACACAGTCAGCTTTCACGCTCGCACTGGTGTCAGTGTCACCCGGACTTCCCGCACCACGGCACATCGCCAGAGCTGCACATCAAGTCTATGGTAACGTTGAACCTCATAACCGCCGTGCTGGCGGAAAACTCAACCTTGGTCCGCATGCTTTACGGTCTGTGACACCAACACAATATCTCCTGATACCTTCCAAGCCCACTCTAGAGAAAGACACTAGCTAGGGTGCCTACCATGAACCGTTCGTCTACTAGCTTACAATTTCTAAATGCTTCGATAGAGCTATGAGTATGGATCTACTGGTTGGTCCATTCAGCTATGAGTATGGATCTACTTCTTATTCCTTGAATAATTTAGTTTCCCGCTACTGTTACATATTATCAGGTAATTCCACATTACTACTGAGATAATATAAATTGCCACGAGGCAGCCGTGCCATGACCGAAGACGACCTCGTAGTCGCCATTGCAATGGTATTTGCGTCACCCTCGCCGTTTTTCCAGCTAGTGATACAGGAGTAGTCCAGGTTGAAGCCGTTGATGACAGAAAGATCGTACATGTCGCTGGTGCTCCTGAGTGTGAACTCGATGAGTGTTGCTAGTGGCGCAGTGCCCGCGAGTTCTTCTGATGAGTGTTGCTGGTACATGTCCGGTCATGCAACCCAAGTTCTTCTGATGCCTTTCAAGCAGTTCCATCGCATACAGGCGGTCGTAGATACGTATGTATGTTCAGCCAGCTCCCGTGGTGTTGAAGACGTGCTAGTATTACTTCTTGTACATACACATTACGTGGCACACGTCCTGCCAGCACCAGAGTACATCGTACTATAGAGAAGACAATTCCTCATAAGTGACTTCATCCCACGGAGAAAACAATTCCTCATACCTCCCAATCCTACTATAGAGAAGACACTAGGGTGCCTACCATCAGATGTTTGTCTCCTAACTTAGAATATCTAAATGTTTTCCTCGAAGTATAAAGTATGGATCCACTAGCTTGTCCATGCTATTATTCATCACCAATAGTCCAATTCAGTGTTGAACTTACAACATATGGACATGTATATATATCATTTCAACTGAAGCCGAAAATGTTATGCTAGTTATTCAGTTTAGCTTTAAAGCATGGACATTAAAATAGAAGGTATATCGAAAACGCCTACGAGGTAATAAATTCGATGTTTTATCTGTCCTTTACTCAAAATAAGTGGCTGAAACCCCGACAATATTTCAAAGAGTAAACTCCTTAATAGAGATTTTGCCACCTGTTTCAAGTCTCATACATTTCTTGATCTCAAATTGCCCTCATGTATGATTTTCCCTTTTGTAACTAAACTAGGGATCTTTCAATAATCTAATTGGAATATAATTATGATTTCTGATAATATTTGATGGAAACATACTAAAAGCATGTGGATTTGATGTTGGTCTGGTTTAATTAGTAGTTCAACTGGATTATTTATTGTTGAAACCGAGGCACAATATTTTCTTGGTCATCGGTTAGGACAAAGGAGTGTACAGCCCTAGAGCCGGTGCGGATTTCGGCGCGGCAAATGCATTTTATATCCTCCGCTGTGTTATGTTGAGGTATATTGGGGTGTCGTCTTTGGCCGCTCTGGCGATATAGGGCGTTGATTCGTGAGGTGCCTGGTTTTGGCGTGTGTCATCGTGTTGTACCTACTTTTGGCTAGTTTCTCTATAAACTAGTCTGCTCTCTTCTTGTTTATCGATGAAATGACAAGCGTTTTGCCTTGTTTCAAAAGGAAGTGAATAGGATCTCTGAAGTTAGTGAACTATGTGCCGACTCCAAGCTATATCAATGATATTTCTTCTCTGAATTCTGAAGTATTCTCAACTCTATTATCTTTCTAAAGATTTTATATTTGAAGAGTATTCCTAGGCAAATGCTGAAGAAACCATTTGAATGAGAGATTTCTGCTTGAATTATTGGCAAGAGGTAAATTTCTACGTAATGATATGGCTTAGTGGGGAACCTTATACAATGAACAAATTAATTTACGTCCTTCTTGTGAGTCCCTGCCATTATTTATCACGTAAATGACAAGCCCTTTGCCTTCTTGAATTAATAGGTTCTCGGAAGTTACTGAACTATGTGCCAAGTCCAAGGAATATCAAGGATATTTTCTCTATGAATCCTGAAATTTGTAAAATTTTCTTTATCGTTTTGAAGATTTTGTACCAGAACAATCTTCCGATACAATTGTTGCAGGAACAATTTGCTTGTCTATTATTGGCGAGAGGTAAATTTCCGCTTGAAGCTATCTATGGCTTGCAGGGTAGCTGACTCTGCACTTTCATTTCTTGGTGACTAGGGGATTGCATACTGCTTAACCAATTAGCTTGGACAAGCACATCGTACAAACAAACGAATGATTTCCCGGTGGCTGGCCCACTACACATCGTTGGAATTCTACGCTCTTCTTTTCAGTATCTTGCATCATTTATCACGTAAGTGATGTGTAGATTTCTGTTACCTCCTATTCCTAGCCAGACACAAGGGAGTGAAGGAATTGAGCGATACATGGTAGAGAAAAAAATGCTCTTACTTCTAAGTTGCTAGCTAGACTTGCAGTTGAGTAACACTCGGCGTTTATATGGAGGAGCTGAATAGAGACCAGTAGCAAGAGGGTGCTTTTTATGATGGAGATACATATGTGGAGTGGAGTTGAGACGGTGGACCAGAGATAATGCCGACTTAGTAATGTACGAGCTGTTAGGTCCCAGATGTTACTCGTTTAAGCTAGTATGACCACCTGTTGGATTTACAAGGCTGCTTACAAAAATATGACCACACGTTTGACGGCCAGTATCGCGGAAGAGATATGAACTTTGCATATCAACCGGAGGAAATGGTCCAGTGCTCAATGTCGGAGATGATGGCATGAGTGGGCTCCACCTACGGCTAGCTATTTTCCGGAGTAGACAATATTAAACGTATCCTACTAGCAATGGATAAGAAAATCACCGTGGTTGGGTTGGTATCCTACGGACGTTAAGGTTTCTCGCAAACCCGGGTCCCGTACCCCCTTAATCACTTACAGAATTCTGAGTGGACTGGGGATTAGCTAACCATACAAATGTGCCACTCAAATGAATCAGCATATGTATCCATAAAACATAAGAACAAAATTGATTATATCCTATATGGTATACAGAATAAAAGATTGAAAAGTACAGAAAAGGAGAGCTCACGAAGCTAAATACACCTGTCTAGTTTAGCCGCCTTGGTGCCACGAAAAGCCCAGACGAGAGGACAAAAAGACATAAAGCTTGACTTTTTTTAGAGCACCATCCCCACATTTGATTCAGAATGTATTAAACATTGGGATACACGAGTTTTCAGTAGGCTGTAAGAGTCTGTGGGTTTCTTCATGTATCACTCTTCATTGATGACAGAAGGTAGCTTCAGTAAACTGACGTGCCCCCAGCCGACACATCGAGAGATATACTTAATACAAAAACTTAAATTTGCAACTAGGAAACTGACGTGACCACATGACAGAAGGTACCTTCAGTAAGACATTCGACGGAGTTCGGGCGGAACTCGTTGCAGATTGTAGAATTATACTCAAAAAATTTGGCTATCAAAAAGCTCGGATGTCCCTCAGCTGACTATAAAGGATTACATGTCAATCTAAATGTGGTGATGACACACGTGATACTGTCTGGAAAATCTACCGAAAAATAACATTATCGGAATCTTGAAGGTGCAGTGTATACATACACGAACGAGCACATGTTGTTGAGAGTGAGAATAGTGTCCGTACTAGCTTACATACACGGACGTACTAGAATGGTGAGACGAGCCATCGTTACGCATACATGTGGGCTTACTAGTACATACACTTATGTTTTTCCGCTCGATCAAGGAAGAAGACGACTTGCAAATAAAACAAGTGCCTGTTGAACCAAGGGAAGGAGTGAAGAATTTGAGCAATGGAGAGGAGGATACATGGGAGGGAAAGCAAAATGCCCTTGTTCCTGTGTATATCTAGGTAGACTCACGTCTGAGAACCAAGGTGATGGAGGTAGAATGGAGGATAGAGCAATCGAGACCACTGGCTGGAGTTTTCTTTCTATGAAGGGGATATATAACTTGGAGCTGATGCCTTGGGTGAGAGATGCTACGAACTTACAAATGGACTAGTGGGCCATGAGCTCTCCAGTCTTATCCTCGTGGGCTTAACTAGTTAGGTATTCCCCGTCAACCGATTGTACTAGTCCCGTCCAACCGTGTTTTGTAACCGGTCCGCTTCAAAAAAAAAGTAACATTTCGAAAAGTCTACCATACACGTAGACGTAAGTTGATAAGTCTTGGTAGTGATAGGAAAGGTAAGGTTGAGGAGTTTAATATCAGCCAACGGATTAATAATGAACCAAATTGGGGTGAACTGTGATAATAATGAATAAAAAAATTAAGGTGAAACAAAGAAACATATGAACCAAACTTAAAAGGACAAAAATTTCCGAACTAATTGGGTGAAACTTTATAATAATGAACCGAAAATGCAGTTAACAAGGTCAAAAGGAACTAAAATTAGTGACAACCGAAAATATCTGTGAATTAGGCAAAGTAATTGACATTACAATATATTTTGACCTGACGAAATTTCAACCAATTCAATTGGAATGGTCCTGCATGCACAAGCATAGAATGCATCACGAGACTTCATTTCACCGGAGAATGGGGATTGATGCAACTACATGTGGAGTCCGACTATACATAAAACAAGGGACCATGATTTTGCTCACTATAGTGCAACTTTATAAGAATCAAGGCTATAATTAGTTTATTTCTAGCTACAGGATAAAAACTGAGGATCTATCCCTCCCCTCGTAAGAAGGTTTTTCAATTGTTATATATTCGGTTGAACTTATAGTTCTAAACCAAAAGGCACAAGGTTATGATTAAACAAACAAACCTTATACTTGAGTCGACTTTCCCTTCTGTATATACACCATGCATGAACGATCGAATGGAAAAGTTTCTACGCGAGAAGATTGCTGGCCGGAGTTTCGACCTGAAGCTATGAGTTAATGGGGAATCGTCTATGTTACAAAGCATCAACATGACAAATATATTTTCTGGTAAAAGTGTTATCGGCAAGAGGTAACTTTTCCGCTTGAAGTCATTACTTTTTGGTGCAGCTAGAAAGCGATGTCACTCGCACGTGTCCTTGGAATACTCAGCACTTCGATTTTATATGTGAATATACACTCCATATGGTCAACTCCATATGGTTCGAATGCTACCTACATTTTCTAGTTGAGCTTGTATAATTTATCGGCTAAATTATTGGTAGATTCATGTTACCTCCTATTTCTATCAAGGCAAATAATCGAATGAACTGAAAAATAGAGAAGAAGAGACATGTCAGACAAAGAAAAATGATCTTATTCTTAAGTAGCTACATAGACTTGGATTGTATCGCTCAGGATATGAATGGTGGAGGTACGGAAACCATGACCCGCCGGATCAGGCTACAATTTGGCGAGTGCAAACGCCATCACGTGCATTTACAAGATAAACATATATAACCTTAATTCCGTCAGATTGAATAGCCAGGGATGTTGGTATGGATTAGGAAAATTTGAGTTGGCTCACAAATTCTAGACGACTCCGAAAGCCAAATTGCCAGCCTATACAAGGTACAAGCCTACCACCTAGTACGAGCGGTTCCTACTTTCAGCTGTCTCACGTGGAGGGCAGAAGCCAGAAGACGACTTGGAGCCAGCACCCGCGTGCGCTGAAGCCGAGCTTACAGCTCTTTTGTACAGGTATGCAGCATTATACTCGGCCAACCGGCACTGGAGCAATTTCCACAAGTTGTACGCGAAGTCCGTTGCAAGTTTGAACCCCTTCGGAATTTTGATTCGGTAGTAGTATATGCCTAAACGGTGATCTCAGCCTTTGTCTGCGTGCTTAATGCCTCTATCACACGAACATAAACGCTCCTGATACCCTCCAAGCCTACTGTAGAGAACACACGTGTGTGCCTACCATGAACTGTTCTTCTCCTAGCTTAGAATTTATAGATGCTACAGCAGAGGTATAGAATATGGATCTAGTAGCTCGTACACGCAATTATTCAGCACCAATAGTCCAATTCAGTGTTGAACTTATAACATATGGACATGTATTATATATCATTTCAACTGAGGCCGAGCATGTTATGGCCAGTTATTCCGTTCAGCTTTAAGGTTTCAACATTAATGTAGAAGGTACTAGATGGAAAACGCCTACCAGGTAATCACTTTGATGGTTTATCTGTCCTTTAATAATAAAAAAATAGTGGCTGAATCTCTGACACTATTTCAAGGAATAGACTCTTTAATAGTAGTGATCTTAGGACCTGTTTCATATATACATTCGTTGCTCTCGTATTCCCCTTATGTATGATATGTCCTTTTGTTATTAAACTAGCTTGTTTCCAAAATCTAATTTTGGAATATGAATATGAATACTAATATTGTTTGATGAAACATACTAAAAGCATGCGGATTTTGTGGTGGCCTTGTTTAATTAGTAGATTTTTCAAACCGAGGTAAACGATTTATATTTGCTATTAATTAAGATAAGTAGAGTTATTACTTATTTCACAATTAATTACTAAAAAACAAGCGAAACCCGTTACAAGTCTTGCCTTGAAACCACGATGTCACGACTCAACAAGGCAATGGACTAGTTCCAAACCGAGCGACCACAAAACGACCGGACAAAAGGGTGTACATGTTTACTGTATACGAACCCCACGTACATTGAAAAAGGAGTACAGTGGCACCACTTAACAGAGTTCAGCGCAACTAACCATCGGGGGAAAACATACACTAAAAGAAGACATTAGGGTGCCTACCATGAACAGTTCGTCTCCTCGCTTAAAATATCTAAATGCTTTACCGTAAGTATGGAGTATGGATATTCCGGTTGGTCTATGCAATTATTCAGCTCCTAGGCTATAAGTCCAATTCAATGTTGAACTTGCACTATATGGACATGTATAAACATTTATTAAAAACTTTTCAATGATTCCAAAAGAAAATATGTACTTGAAAGCATAATAAGGCACAACTCGACAAGGCAATGGACTAATTCCAAACCCCATGATCACAAAACGACCTGACAGATCCACCCAACAAGTGGTTCCAGCAAACTCCTGACACTTAGGTCTCTACAACAAACTGAAGACGAGCTGGTAGTACAGCTTCCTGTGCAGGTACATCGGCACCCTAACACATCGCCGGAGCTGAACGCGAAGTCCATGGCAAGGTTGATTAGCTTGAGTGTCTTCATATGGTAGTAGAACCTTCCTAAACCGAGAACTCATTCGTCGTCTGCATACGAAAGACCTGGATCAGACGAGCACAGAAGCTTCTGATACCTCCCAGGCCTACTCTAGAGAGACACTATGGGGTAGGGTGTCTATCATGAACTATCCATCTTCCAGCTTAGAATTTCTAAATGCTTGACTCAGAGGTATATATGGAGTATAGATGCACTAGTTGCTCCATGCAATTATTCAGCTCATATAGTACAATTCAATATAGACTTGCAGAAATTGCCTGTTATTCAATGTAGTTTGGATGGAATCTTTACCAGCAAATTTTTGGCATCTTAGAGGGTGTTTAGGAATAACCACAAATAGGTCTGCAGCAGTAACCGACCGACAAAGATAAACCTGTAAGGGTAAGACGAGATGTTCCTCCAGACGAACTAGCTCTACAGTAGTACGTTCAGCCAACTCCCGCGGGTGCTGAAGATGACCTAGTAGAGCTTCTTGTACAGGTACGTGACGTGGCATCCGGGCTGCTGGCACCGGAGCACCTCGCCGGAGCTGCACGCGAAGTCCCCTCATGGGCATTCATACGGTAGCAGTTCCTGCCTCGATTGAGGACTCGTTCGTCGTCTGCATGTCAAAAGTCTGCATCACACGAACATAAAAACTCCTGATACCTTCCAAACCTCCTCTAGAGATGACAGTAGGGTGCCCATGAACAACTGTTTGTCTCCTGAATTGGAATTTCTGAATTCTTCACCGCAGAGGTATGGATGGATTGGTTCATTGTTATTTTGGGTTGACACGGAGCAATATATTTGCATTAATTACCAGGTCAGTTGCAAGTAAATATGTTTCCACGAAATACTCTGCACTGATTTGAGTGTTGGTTGAGTAATGCATGTCCTTGGGCGTACGCCACTTTTGATACATCATAATGGATGGATTAGTTCATTCACTTCATTGTAATTTGGATAACTATAGAAAATAGAACTAACAAATTCTAAACAAATACGATTTACTCGGTGAATTTGGTCCATTCGTCCAAGATAACATATACGGCCAACAGGAGAGCACATCCTGTTCTCTATCTTGCTCATGTCTTCTTGTTGTGCCGCTGGTCAGAGCATCGGCTGTCGGGCGCCCTAACCGGAGACGGAGTAACCCAGCCAAACCGCTGATCTGGAATCCATGAGAGCTTGTATTTTTACATTGACGGGGTACATTAGCTTTTAGATTGACAGTACATAGGATTAGGCAAAAAAGCCACAATGTACTACGTTAATTATTGTTTATTATCTCTCCTATCAAAAAGAAGGAATTCGTTCCTCTCGTACGTCGTCGTCGTCCTTCGTCCCTTCGTCCACCTATTTTTTTCGTACGTCAAGCCCCACATCATCCAACTGCCTCCTTTCGCACGGTTTATTTTCGCTGGTTTTTTCCTTCGTATTAATTGCCGATCAATCAGCGGCACGAAATAACGGAATCCTACGTGATTATCTGCCATCCCCGTCGATCACAGGGGGTTCGCGAGCCGCTGACCAACGAGGGCGCAGTGTACTACCTCGCGTCCGAGCTCACATCCGTCTCCGTCGCGGACGTCGCCGCCACGCTGCTCGACATCTCCATCTCGGTGCTCGAGCAGTTCATGTCATTACCTAGCATCCTCGCCACGATCGATGCGCTCGCCGTGGCCATGCGAGCCGAGGAGTACGCGGCCGCGCACCACGCCGCGTTGTCCGTCGCCAGCTTCCTCTGTGTCGACGCCTACCGCCACATCGTCGGCGCCAAGCAGCCACTCTTCCCCGCTCTCGTCACCATCCTGGCGGCACCAGCAAGGAGCCAAGGACGCCCTCAAAGGCCAAGGCGCTCATCGGCGTTGAGCTGTAGGCGCTCAACCGGGCGGCCCTCGTCGAGCTCGGCTCCGTGCGAGCGCTCTTCGTGCTTGTGACAACGGACCGATCAATCAATCGGCACCAGCAGTTTGGGCCAACGGAAGAAGGATGCACAAGTGTATGCTATGCCTAACCTATTTCATCAGTGTTTGTCTAACTCAGCAACTTCTCATTCATTGGTAGCAGTCAAAGTGTCAAACTCTATTTCAAGTCTTTCAAAAAAACTCATTTTCAACACCGCAAAATCTGTTTACTTGAACTCTAATCAGCGGGATGTAATCTCAGGGAACTGGGAAGCATGTTGGCTTGAACTCTGAGCACAAAGGAACACATGGGTAGATGATGTCATAGTGATTATCCGTGTACAGCAAGGTCAAACTCGCAAATCCTGAACCAGTATAGATATCTTGAGCACATCCTCTTCCATGGAGTCGCTCAACTTTGGGAGGTACCTCAAACGCTCTGACCAAGGTCGTCATCATAACATGGTCCATAAACTTGCGAGATGGAGTGGCGCACCTACAGCACCATTGTTTGTAGAGCAATTGGTCAGGTAAGATGTATGCATTCGAAATTCAGCACGAGGTAATGTAAGGGAAGAAATTTCTGTGTAATTTTCTCTGAGCACAGGAATAAGCTGTTCAGAGTTGTCCCTGTGCGAGCATATCTGGATAGCTACCACTAATCTGAGTAAAACAAAAAACAACGAAGAAATTTTGTTAGAAACATGAATTATGATGAACTTAAGGAAAGATAAGTTCAAGGGTGTTCCTCTTGCTGTCTTCCTTGTTAGGTGCTGAAGAACTCAAGAAGTTTCTCTTTGCGGCAGCTAAAAAGGGAAAATATTATCTTTGGTCACATATTCAAGCCATCAGAAAGTGAATCTTGTTCACTTTCCGTAACATACCATACGACATTGGAGTTGACCTTCTCTTAGGCGAAGAATTTTCATGAAATTGAGTCACATTAGAGTATGACCGGGGTGTCTGTAGACGGTTCTTAAGAAAAAAAATCTATTTTCCTCCTAATTGTTGCAGCCAGGGCCGTGTGCTCAACGGTCACCTTTGGTTCTCATATGTTATGTTTCTTGGATTTCACAGTGTTAGTTCGTGATATCTTTACTAATCAAGATGTTAATTTAGTGATTTTCTCATCAGAATAAATCATCACATTTTTTCGAAACCGAGGCAAAAGCTTTGCCTCACCTTTATTAAGCAGAAGGTGCCTGGTTTATTATGGAAGAAACCGGCCGAAAACCATACAACAACACGACACAACCCACGGGCGGAGCCCCACAACCACGAGAAACCACGACGCCGCACGACACGGCCACCCAATATGAACAACTTTGAACATGACGCTGGCCGATTTGGGTTGTGATATATTATTGAATTGGAAGGGGGAGGCATGCTTCGAATCATCTATGAAAGATGTATGTTAATTATATTCTGATGATGGAAGTATCCCTACCTTTTTATTTAAAGAATCATTGCACTTATTCTTGAGGCAAAAACTGGGATATTGCGGACTGCATGCCAGAGAAGAAGGGGACTACGAAGGACCTAATTTAGAATTAATTTTGGTTTTAACCAGCAATATATCTGGGTCAATGATCAATTCGTTGAAAACTTTGTGCATATGCATGACTCACATTTTTTTCTTTCCCGTTGCAACGCACGGGCAATTAGCTAGTTCTAAACAAATACGATTTACTCGGTGAATTTGGTCCATTCGTCCAAGATATCATATACGGCCAACAGGAGAGCACATCCTGTTCTCTATCTTGCTCATATCTTCTTGTTGTGCCGCTGGTCAGAGCATCGGCTGTCCGGCGCCCTAACCGGAGACGGAGTAACCCAGCCAATCCGCTGATCTGGAATCCATGAGAGCTTGTATTTTTACATTGACGGGGTACATTAGCTTTTAGATTGACAGTACATAGGATTAGGCAAAAAAGCCACTATGTACTACGTTAATTATTGTTTATCTCTCTTATGCAGTCGAGAGAGTCATGCAGTACTTAGCGACTCATTTGTGCAAAGGGAAAAGGTGGCAGCACTATTGCATTTTTTACAACATCTTTGTCAATTTTTTCTCACTTTTTTCTGTAGTTTGCATGCTAGCTAAATAGAAAATAAATGTTGAAGAAAATGCTCATGTAACCTAAATTTCAGATGATGACATTGGCCAGATCACAAAAGGAGAATTGCCCCTCTTTCAACTGAACTTTGGAACAATTATTTTGTTACCGAAAAAATAAGATGCAAGCCAAATTCAGCAATTTAGGCCTATTTGTCTTCTGAATGTGAGTTTTAATTTTTTTACGAAAGTGGCAACACATCGTATTTCACAAATTGCTCACAAGGTTTTTAGACCAACGCAAACTGCATTTTTACCTGGACGCCACATCCTAGAGGGAGTTGTGGTGGTTCATGAAACCATCCATGAAATTCATCGGAAAAAATTGGACGGGGTTCTGCTTAAAATTGACTTCGAAAAGGCATATGATAAGGTCAAATGGTCTTTCTTGCAACAAGCTATGAGAATGAAAGGTTTCAATCCTGTTTGGTGTAGATGGATCAATGATTTCATTCAGAAAGGAAGTGTCGGAATTAGAGTAAATGATGACATAGGTCATTACTTTCAAACTCGTAAAGGTATAAGACAAGGTGATCCGCTATCACCTATCTTGTTTAATGTCGTTGCCGATATGTTGGCTATCTTAATTGCAAGAGCCAAGGAGGATGGTCAAGTAGATGGCCTAATTCCGCATCTTGGGGATGGCGGGATTTCAATTCTACAATATGTCGATGACACTATTCTCTTTTTGGATCATAATTTGGGGAAAGATCTAAATATGAAACTTATTCTTTGCATTTTTGAGCAATTTTCTGGCCTAAAAATAAATTTTCACAAGAGTGAAATTTTTTGTTTCGGGAAGGCAAAAGATGTAGAGGATCAATATAAGGAAATTTTCGGTTGTGAGTCAGGAGCTCTCCCGTTTAGATATCTGGGAATTCCTATTCACTTTCGTAAACTAAAAAACAGTGAATGGAAATCAATTGAAGACCGATTTGAAAAGAAACTAGCTTGTTAGCAATCTACTTTCGTATGGAGATCGACTAATCTTAATTAATTCGGTTTTCACAAGTCTACCAATGTTTATGTTATCTTTTCTTGAAATACCAAAAGGGGTACGGAAAAGATTGGATTTTTATCGATCACGCTTTTTTTGGCAGAGTGTTGGTCATAAAAAGAAATAGAGACTTACAAAATGGAATATTATTTGTCGACCAAAGGACCAAGGAGGGATTGGGGTGGAGGTACTTGAGCTAAAAAACAAATGTTTGTTATCCAAGTGGTTGTTTAAACTTCTTAATGAGGAGGGAGTTTGGCAGGAGATTATTACAAACAAGTACCTTCATTCTAAATCCCTATCTCAAGTTTCAGCAAAACCAACAGACTCAGCCTTTTGGAAGGGACTTATGCGAGTTAAGGAAGAGTTTTTTCTCGAGAGGTTCTTTCAAGGTAGGTAATGGACAGAATACAAGATTCTGGGAGGATGTTTGGTTAGGTGATTCATCCCTTGCTCAACAATATCCGTCTTTGTATAACATAACCCATAGAAAACAAGTTTCTGTGGCACATGTTTTGGAGCAAGAGCATCCCAATATCCTTTTTAGATGAGCTTTGACAGGGAATAGATGGTTTAGGTGGCTGCATTTGGTGAGCCGGCTAATGGATATACATCTAACTGAAAATAAAGATACTTTTGTTTGGGGGTTAACTAACTCAGGTTTGTTTAGCGTCAAATCAATGTATTTAGATTTTATGAATGGGCACACGAAATATCTTCGTAAGTATATTTGGAAAATTAAGGTACCGCTAAAAATAAGAATTTTTATGTGGTTTCTTCATAAAAGGGTTTTGCTAACAGAGGATAATCTGATTAGACGTAATTGGCAGGGTAGTACTAAATGTTGTTTTTGTGATCAAGATGAAACAATAAAACATTTGTTTATTTCCTGTCCACTTGCTCGTGTTATTTGGCGTATTGTTCATACGGCGTTCAATATTACACCTCCAACTACTATCACAAACTTGTTTGGAAATTGGTTGAATGCGGTGAGCAAGAGAGACAAAACCCAAATAAGAGTTGGTGTTTGTGCTTTGCTTTGGGCCATATGGCATGTCCGGAATGATTATGTGTTTAACAGAGCAAAAAATACTTCCTTCTTGCAGGTTATTCCTTTGGCGACGCACTAGATCCGTACGTGGTCCTTTCTCCAGTCGGAGGACCAACGGCAGGCCATGCATATTGGGTGCAACCGTTTGGAGATGGTCGCACAGGAATTCTTCACCCAGTTCGGCTGGCGATGTGCAAATAGGATAGCATGTTGATGCATAGGCGTTTCATGTTATTCTGTATTTTTCGTTGGTTGATTCATGTCTCAACCCTTTGTGATCCTTGAATTGTAAGACCATTGATACTGTTTTCAATAAAAGCAATAAAGGCCGTATGCATCATCCTGATGCAGAGGCTGGGATTAGCTCCCCCTTTTCTAAAAAAGATGATGTTCCGGGAAGAATGAATGTAGGAGTGTATTAACTTATGTTCAAAGATCCATAGTGTTTGATTAAACACTATCATGGCTAGGCCTTGCGACATGTCGTACATACAGGACTTGGATTCCGCTACTCTACTACTTAGCCTTCTTACACTTGCCCCTTGCCTAAATTTCGAGCTCCAGAATTAAAGAGCAAAGCATCCTGCAAAGTTTTGACAGTTGCCGCTCAATGTCGCATTGACCACCTCTCTCCCGACGTCTCCTAATCATACAACACATTGCAAGACTTCTAATTTGTTTCTCTTTTGTGCATCGGTGATCCTACTTTTCTCGATCTTCCACATGGAGCTGAATAGTATGTCTCGACTAGTAGATATATAGGTTGTTTGGCTTGTGGCTAGTTGAGTTGAGATGAGGCAATATATATTCAAGTGCCATTATCAGCATGGCCTACTACATGTAAATGTATATGTACTGTTCTTTAAATATTACAATCTTCGTAAAGTACGTATTATATTTCCTTGAGGGGAAGAAACTTTGAATGCTTCCTTGACAGATGTCTTGCTCCACCCCTCTATGTAGATATTATCACGTGGCGAAATTGCTTCACGTACGGCGTTTAACGTCCGATAACTGTACGACACACTTCCAATATCGTGCAAATTTCGTAAGCCCGAGACCAAGGTCCAGGCCAAAATCAGGCCCATAATACTCTGCCCTAACCCCTCCATGACTCCACCCCTTTCAACAAAAACTTGACGGCCAATCCTCATTCACAGTTCCTTCTCTCCTGGTCTGCAAATCTGCCTCATTCACATGTGGAGCCAATATGCTCGCATGACGGCACGAGCACGACCACATGACAAGTGCTGCAGCCTTGTTGATATGAGCGGTGGCGGAGGACACCGTGTTTACGGCAGCAGAGGCGGTGACCAAGCGGCAGCAGTGGGTACGATGGTTCAGATGCAATCTGAAATTAGCAGAAGAGAAGACAACGATTGTTCTAATAGATAGTTTTTTTTTTAGTAGGAACATAAGCAGATAAGCAGAGTCCTCCTATTTCAATCAAGAAAGTGTTGTACGGGTGTCGGATGCAATTCGTCGTACATATATATAGCACCGCTCCTCACGTGGAGGGCAGAAGCCAGAAGACGACTTGGAGCCAGCTGAAGACGATCTGACCTTCCAGGAATTGTACAGGTATTCGACATGACACCCGGCCGGCCTACCGGCACTGGAGCACGTTCTAGGAGCTGTACGCCAAGTCCGTAGCAAATTTCAACCCCTTCGGTGTTTTGATGCGGTAGTAGTATATGCCTAAACGGAGAGCTCGCCCTTTGTCTGCGTGCTTAATGCATCTGTCATAGGAATAGGAACATAAACGCTCCTGAGAGCTTCCAAGTTTACTGTAGAGAAGACACCTAGAGTATTCGAGAGACACCCAAAATAACTGTAGCTGTTGTGGTGAGTATTCGGCGATGAAGCTTGCTTCCTACATATGGCCGTATTAGTTTCGGTCGCCCCATATTGGGTGGAAGATGCAAGAACCGGTACATTATGTCCATAGTATTTGAAACACCACCTTGCATTAGCAACTCTAGAAGGCTAAAAGAATGACACATTATTTTGTTTGGAATAAAAGCGAAAAATGTGTCATTCAAAAAAACTTGGAATTCTCTTGGTTATACTATCACCAAACTCACTAATCACGCCACATTGGCGCACATTATTTTCAGGAGATGCATCTCGCTAAAATATACCTTACAAAGATGTCGGCTTCTTTCTTCCTAGCTTGGATGGAAATTTGCCATCAAAATTCTTGCATCTTAGATATTAGACACAACGAATTTCTTTGGCCCATCAGTGATGCCTATATCGGAGACTGGCCAAGAATAGATAAACGAAGATAATATTTGTACAAGTAGGTGAATATCCATATTACCATCGTTTACTGCCCTCAAATAAAAAATTAATTTTCTAAATTCCTGTGAGCTCTGAAAGGCAACTCACAACGTGCGTACATATCCACATATATATAGCGAAAAGACACGTCATACAGTTATTGAACAGACGACATATACAGGCCGTCGTACAAACACAGTCAGCTTTCACGCCGCGGGTAGAACACACGACTTGGAGCCGGCTCGCACTGGTGTCAGTGTCACCTGGACTTCCGGCACAAGGGCACATCGCCAGAGCTGCACACCAAGTCTATGGTAACGTTGAACCTCATAACCGCCGTGATGAGGTACTGGTAAATGTGCTGGCGGAAAACTCAACCTTGATCCGCATGCTTTACGGCTCTGTGACACCAACACAATATCTCCTGATACCTTCCAAGCCCACTCTAGAGAAAGACACTAGCTAGGGTGCCTACCATGAACCGTTCGTCTACTAGCTTACAATTTCTAAATGCTTCGATAGAGCTATGAGTATGGATCTACTGGTTGGTCCATTCAGCTCATGTAGTCCAATACAATGTTGAACTTGCAACGTATGGACGTGTGTATTTATATCATTTCAACTGAAACCGATTGAGCATGTTACGATCACTTATTCAGTTTAGCTTCAAAGTCTGAATATGAAAGTAGAAGGTAGATGTGAAATGCCTAAATTAGTTTGGACAGTAAAGGCCGTAACACCACTCTTCTTCTTGCTTTTGCTCTTCGATCAATTCTCCTTTAGTTTTCTAAAAAGGAAAAGCCATCCAAATATTCCTATGTTTTCAATGAAATGTCATAATTATGAATAGTAGAGGTCTTAGTAATTTGTCTAAATATTTACATATCGGTGATTGCTTCTCGTATCATGATTTGTATTTTATTGCAGTTGGTGAGGTAGGTAGGCATGATTTCTCAATGCATGTATTGAACGGCCTATCTTGTGATCATGATTCACCTAGCGTTGTCTCCCTCTACACGTAAGATCTTTGTGGCATCTTTATCGGTGTTATCTTATCCTCGTTTATTGTCCCAAAATAATTACTCAAATTTCTTTTATTTGCAATCTCGGGCGAACTATCAAAGACAACTCTGACATGTGTCATATCCATATAGGTATATAAAACACATCGTACATCGATTACAGGGAAGAGAAATCATATATATACAATCAACTGACCAGTCGTCGTTAAACCCATACTTTTGAAAAATTAGTCATGTTTCTAACAAGTGCCGAATGGGAGCAGGAATTTCAGCTTGTTAGCGTGAGGGCACTAACTCGTGCATGATTGGATCACACACCTCTTTTGCTTGACACGGGTGAGTCTCACCTTTGGAACAAGCCTGAATTTTTGTTTGAATTATCGTGGTTGCGGAAGGAAGGCTTTTTTTAATGATCTGCAAACAAAGGTATTCATGTTGAAATGTAACGACCCTATGGAGATTTGGCAGAATAAAATACGCCTCATTAGGAAAACATTCGAAGATGGGCACGTAATTTCAGTGGTCTATAAAAATAAAAAGAGCGTCTGCTAAATATTATTGACTGCTTGGACACATGAGTAGAATCTAGTCCTCGTAATGCATTTGAGCGCGATGAATTAGGAATGGCTACTAATACTCTGGCAAACCGTGCATGGGACACTAGTAGGGAAGTGCCTTTCTGTGGCGCACCAAAAACTGTTTCTGTGACGCATGGTCGGTGCGTCACAGAATACTCGCCACACAAATATTATTTCTGTGGCGCACGGAACCATGCGCCACAGAAAGTAGACAATTATGTGGCGCACCTCCAGAAATGCGCTATAGAAATATTTCTGTGGTGCATGGTCCGACGTGCGCCACAGAACAGAATGCGCCACTAAATTATTTTCCATGCGACACAGAAAGAATTTCGATTATTTGCTGTATTTGACAATAATGTATCTCTGGCGCACTTTGTTCGTGCGCCACAGAATATGGTGCGCCACAAAATTATTTACCGTACGCCACTAAATTATTTGCTGTATATATTATCGATTATTTGCTGTATTATCGATTATTTGCTGTATTTGACAATAATACAGGTATATTACAGAATTTATACAGAAAATAATAGAAACAGTAATATATTTTGATACGGTATTAAAACAGACAGATAAATATGTACATCACCACTTAGAGCCCGAGATACATACATATATAGTGACAATTAAGTGCCAAATTAATTGTACGAAAGTTCATCTCATGTCACATAAGTCTTAATCTAAGCAATCACTAGGGCCCACTTATCATCGTCGGGCTCCTGTGCCCCACGCTGAATCTGTCTTCTCAGCTCAGCCCACTTGTCGAGGGTGCGGGAGGAACCGATGGAGTCTCTTCTTGAGTCGCCGCTGGAGTCTCTTCTTCTTGAGTCGCTGCTGGGGTCTCTTGCTGGGTCGCTGACGGAGAACAAGTCTAGCTCCACTGGTAGGATTGAGCCTTCTGGTGTATCGGCTCCGGGAACGGTTTATAGCAGTCTTTCGTCATCCACGTCCTCATGTCATTTTGCTTGTCTAGGCGTTCTTCGATCTCCCACTTAACAACCCTGGAGATGAATTGGGATATATATTTAATTAATATATAAATAGAGTATGATTTATTCATCTAATTAAGTGGATAAGTCTATAATAAAGAAAATAAAGAAGCACTTCTATCGAGTGAGGCAAGACTTTCTTTTACAATACATCCTACCTCTGGCGTTGTGTAAGGACCCCCCTGCTTCCATGAAATCTTCCAAAATGATTTGCGATAACTGCCTCTGGATGCGATGAAAGTCTTTTCTAAGCTCAGAATCGTGATTTCCCCCGCATTTTTGCTCCATTCTTGGAGACTAGATGGCCACCTCGTTGTCTCTACATCCCGGACAAGCCCTTTAATGTGATGGAGGACTAGAAGGCATCCTTCACGCTGCCAGGCGCATGCTTGATGCAATGGAACCCGGTCCCATGCCAGAAAATGTGTTTGTTGTCCTTCGTTAAACGTTCCCATTCTTTTCTTTGTGGAAGTGGCCTCCCTTTTGGGCATAGCCCTCGAGAGCCTCATCGAGAACACCCTTTATTCTGGTGTAGTCTTTAAGACTCCCCGATTCGAAATAAGTGGCAATGGACTACCTCGGGCTTACGACGATGAGTACTGCGTACTCGTCACTGCTCAACACAATTGAAACAGAATGTTGGAAAGGATCAACAACAGAAGAAATCTATAAGAAAGCATAAGATACGACGGCGGCGACCGGATGTGTACTTACTCGGAGAAGAAAGGCATAAAAAGCTGTTTTATCCTTGTTGTTCAGCATGATTCTCTGGAGGAACTTCGTGGCCTTGGCCCGTGTCGTTGATCCTTCCACCAGCAGGCTGTCACGCATGTAGTAGGGATCCACTACCTTGATGTACGGGTATTATCTCTCCAGATCCTCATCGCTTGGTTGAGCGCGTATAGGCGGACCAAGTTATAGTCCAGCTATCTAAAGTGAAACACCTGAAGACGTCCTCGTACGATATGAAAAACAGATCCGCGGGGTTTCATGGACGAACTCGGCAAGTCTTTTGGCACCTTGACAGTGAACACCGGGTAATTTGGATTATCTTCTTTAAGAAGGTTGCTCTCTCGCGTCAAGATAGCATTTTGCAAAGAGAGCATGCATCCGTCTGCGAGGTGGAGCAGCTCCCGAGACAGGATCGGTTGACCAGCTTCATGAACTCGGCTCAAGCCATCCGCACGGGGTGATACCATGTCTTCATACCCCGGATAGTCGTCTTAGGAGCTGGCTTACTTCTCTTCTGTGCTTCTTCTTCTTTACCTCTGGGATGCTGGGGTGCATCTTTTGTAGTAGGCACATTGATTGAGTACTTGTTGGAGCCGAAGCTGATCACTGGGGGAGGCCCTTTTCTCCCTCCCTCAATCCAAACCCTGACAGACTCACAGACGGTAGTAAAGATCGACGTGAACGTCGTTGTCACTGCCTGTGCGATGACCGTCTGAATCATACTATTTTCCTCTATCGGTTCCTCGCCTCCTGTTCGAGAACCCCCGGCCTCGTTATTGTCAGCCATGTTCGTCTCACCTATAAGAAAAAAATGTCGAAGTTAGTACACCAAATATAAGAAAAAAATCACTTAATTAAGTACTAAGATACCCGGCCCATGCATTAGTCGCAATACCCCATATGTCTTGTTTTTAGCAAAGCCATGCCAAAATTCACGAAAAATTTCGGCATGACCTTTGCTAAAAAAGGGACATATGGAGTACCCGAATTTGCCGGAACGGAAGTTAATCGACGTTCCGGCAAACTCAAGGGCCTCATGGGTACCTGCAGACATTTCACAAATCATGTTGCCGGCATCTCCGGCCGGCCAACAAAAACACATATCCACATCTGCCGGCCGACAACAAACACAATACCACATCCACATCTCCACATGTCCTATTTTTAGCAAAGTCATGCCAAAATTCACGAAAAATTCGGCATGACCTTTGCTAAAAAAGGGACATATGGAGTACCCGAATTTGCCGGAACGGAAGTTAATCGACGTTCCGGCAAACTCAAGGGCCTCATGGTTACCTGCATAGATTTCACAAATCATGTTGCCGGTATCTACGGCCGGCAACATCCACATACACGACACGCTGGTCGGAACA
The DNA here is from genome assembly GCA_947311845.1 of Poa pratensis. NCBI lineage: Eukaryota > Viridiplantae > Streptophyta > Magnoliopsida > Poales > Poaceae > Poa > Poa pratensis. The sequence goes on from CAMZMU010000118.1 coordinate 3,773,272, forward strand.
CAAACAACCACGACACGATGGTCGTGGTAGCACAGAACACATGGTCACCGGGTTAACCAATAGCTCACCAAAGGGGGAACTGTAGTTGAGGAGATAGTTGATGTAGTCGAAGCCGGTGGTCTGCACAAAAAAAAAAATTCACATCCATATATATCTTCATTTCCTTTAAAAAGTACCAACTTTGGAGCATTTCTAAAGCATCAAATCTTGATCCTATTTCACATTAACCCTCATGGATCTCTTGTACTAAGTTAGTACTTCATAATTAACCCAGAAATAATTTTTTGAATACATCTAGAACCTTAATTGAAGGCATTTTTGTAGGTATGTTTAAACAGTGACCATATTTAACTTAGCAAAATTTCAAATTTTTTGGTCTCCAAAATTGACTAAACACCACTAGCAGCAACTAGAAGTATTAACAACTACTTGCAGCAAGCAATCAACAACCAAATCATCAATTTTTTCAAAAAAAATTGGTTTGGCATTTCACCAAACACCTTATGTGCAGGTGTGGAGGGGAGGGAGAGGGATGGAAGAGAGGCAGCACCTCGGGGAGGGGATGGAGAGGACGGCGGTGTCGAGGCCGGCGGCGTCGTTGTCGAGGTGCGGGGCGCGGCGAGGGCGGGCACGGCGAGGGCGCTTGGAGGGAGGGGGCGGCGAGCGCGGGGCGGGCGAGGGCGGGGCGCGAAAGAGGAGGTCGCCGGCGGCGAGATCGGCGGGGGAGGGGAGGTCGCCGGCGCGGGAGGTGGCCGGCATGGGGAGGACGTCGCCGGGCGCGTCGGGGGCGTGCGTGTCGGGTGCGTGGCGTGTGGGCGCGTGTGTGGGCGCGAAAGAGGAGGCCGAGCCAAAATATGGCTAAGTGCCAGAATTCTGTGGCGCATCCCCACGCAGATGCGCCACAGAATTCGCATCAGGTGGAGGATGCGCCACAAAATTCGTTGGCATGAATTTGTATTTCTTTTAAAAAACACAAACACATTTGTTTTTCCTTTAAAAAACAAAACACATTTGTTGTTCTTTTAAAAAAACATTGTTGGTTATATTTAAAGAAAGAACATACATACATTAAAAAAAGAATATACACACATTTGTTAGTATACCATTATTTTATTCATGATATACATATATATGATTGTCTGTCACACACACACACAAATTAATACACCAAAAAAGTCTTCTTCGTCCCGGCCGGTTCCGAGCTAGCTTCTCTTCTTTCCCTTCTTCGCGGTTGAATACTTTAGGCCGGGCATCTTGAGATTTCTTCGCGTGAACGGACAGCCTTTAGTAGGTAGGGATGTCTTCCTTCTTTGTTTACTAGTAGTCGGCATGTCGAAGTACTTGTCGAACTCCTCCTCGATCTTCGGATCGCCGTTTTTGTCCAAGTCTTCCTCGTTGGCATCTCCTTCCATTCCGATGATGCTCCTCTTGCCCCTCCTCACGACAACACGGCTAGGCTTTGACGGGTCGGTAATGAAGAAACATTGCTCAACTTGGCTAGCGAGTACCCATGGCTCATTTTTTGCGGAGGCGTTCTTCGATTTGGCATCGGGTATAACCATGGTGGTAAAATACCGGTCTTCTTTGACGACGTCCTTGGCCCATCTCACACGGAACATTGGCACCAACTCTCCACAGTAGTTGAGCTCCCATATCTCCTCGATCCTTCCGAAGAATCTTTCCTTGACAGTAGCCTCGTCATCGGCGTAGGATAGCATAGTTACTCCTGAGTTTTGATATTCGCTATACCTGTCCTTTTCCTCGGTGCAGAATCTGAAACCGCCGATGTCGTACGACTGATAGGTCTTTACGTTCTGCCCGGGGCCCTGTGATAAGGAGAATATGAGTTTTTCCTCTTCCGTAGATGGCTTCCTGCTCTCTGCTTCAAGCAGTTGCCTTTTCTTGAACCAACGCGTCAAGCTGGAGTTGTGCTCTCTGATTACGTCTCCCTTCTTCCTCTGCCGTCTCATGTCGACGTAATTCTGCTCGATTAAGATTTTGTGCTCTTCCACATATATTCGGTCACTTTTAAGTGTTGTAGCGCGACCCGGTGAGCCCTGTCGAGGTCGTCTTTTTTACCATGAATGCCGACAAAGATTGAGCGGTAGCCGTCGTGGTGACCAACTCCATCGAGCCTGCCGAGGTGTGTCCTGGTGGGCAGACCGACATCCTCGTTCTCGGTCCTTAGATAATTCTGGCAGAAGGAGATGCACTCGTAGGTTAAAAATCCCTTGGCCATGCTTGCGTCTGGACGGGCCCTGTTGCGAACGTATCCTTTCATGACACCGTTCTGCCTTTCGAACGGCATCATGTAGTGCAGGAACGTCGGACCGAGCTGCCTGATGTCATCAACGACATGGAGAAGGAGATGCACGCAGATATCAATGAATGCGGGCGGGAAGTAAATCTCGAGCTCGCATAGTATCACCACGATCTCTTCCTCAAGCATGTCGAGCTGCTTCACGCCGATCGACTTCCTGCTGACGACGTCGATAAAGTTGCAAAGGGCAGACAACGTATCACGGACGTGCTCATCCATTAACCCTCGGATCGCAACGGGAAGTATCTGTGTCATCAGCACGTGACAATCGTGAGACTTCATCCCGGTGAACCTCTTCTTTGTTGCATCCAGATATCTGCTTATCTTCCCGAGTAACCGTGAGGAACTTTGACTCCTAGAAGGCACCTGAAAAACTGCTCGAGCTCCTCCGGACTCATACTGAAGCAGGCAGGGAAGCATCACCGTGTTCTTCTTTGCCCTTTTGCGGCGACCTTGAGTCCCTTCTGTCTGATCATCATCATCATCGTCGTCATCACTATCGGGGGCCTGAAGTTCTTTCCTGATGCCAAGCCATTTCAGATCGTATCTTGCTTTCGTCCCATCCTTGGTCTTATCCGACATGTGGCAAAGTGTGCCAAGCAGACTCTCGGTAACATTCTTCGTAATGTGCATCATATCGAGGCTATGTGGCGTCTTGAGGACCTTCCAGTACTCCAAGTCGTGGAAAACAGACCTCGCTTTCCATACACCCAGCAGTGGATCTACCTTCGGTCGCTTCTTTCCCGGCGCTGGGCACTCCTTCCAGTTTTTCAAAAGCTCGTCGATTTCTGTGCCGCTCCTCGGGCACGGGGCTCTTTCGGGCTCGTCTTTACCATTGAACAAATCACCACGTTTTCTCCACGGGTGATCCATGCGAAGCCACCTTCGAGCCCCTGGGAACACGGTTTTCGAAGACCCGGGATCCCTTGGTAGCTGGAGATGCGGGGTCTTATCCATGCACTTGACACATGCGCAAAATCCGTGACCTACCTGGGCCGATACATATGAGCAACCAGGATAGTCCTGCACCGTCGTGAACAACGCGGCTCTCATATCAAAATAATCAGCTGTGTAGGCGTCCCACGTACGGGCTGGCGTCTCCCACAACGTGGCTAACTCCTCTTTCAACAGCCCGAGATACAGATGTATGTCGATACCTGGTTGTTTCGGCCCTGAATGAGAATACTCATGTGTATGTACCTTTGCTTCGTGCACAACCACGGGGGAAGGTTGTAAGGCCATACAAATACGGGCCAGGTGCTATGGGTGCTACTCTGGTTGCCGAACGGATTGAGTCCATCGGTGCTCATACCCAGCCTGACGTTCCTTGCGTCGCCCCCAAAATTTTCGAAGGCCATGTCCAATGCTTCCCACTGGCTAGCATCTGAAGGGTGTGTCAGGATCTTTCCCTTCTCCGGATCTTCTTGGGGCTTCTCCCTTTCCGCATGCCATTGCATGAGCTTTGCTTCCTTAGGGTCTACGAAATACCGCTGCAGACGGGGAGTGATAGGAAAGTACCATACCACTTTTCGAGGAACTTTCTTGTCCTTCCCACTCTTGTACCGTCCTTGGCCGCACACCGGACATGTGGATCTGTCCTTGTACTCCCCGATAAATTGCGCAATCATTGATGCAGGCGTGGTATTTAACGTGCGGTAGGTCAAGAGGGCACACGACTTTCTTGGCATCCTCGATACTAGTTGGCAATGTGTTCCCCTCGGGAAGACGATCGTGGAAGAATTTCATGTTCTTGTTGAATCTCACGTCATCTCCAGAGCATCAAGCGTTACTTGCAAGCGCGTATCCTGTGGCCGGCACCCAGGATACAACGGAGTCTTCCCGTCTATCTCCATTTGCGCCAGCTTGGCTTTCTCTCTGGCTGCAGCTCTGTCGTTGCTCGTCTCCTTGAGTAGCAGTTCTTGAACATGAGGGTCCTGCAAGGCCGAATTAGCGAGGTCTGCGTGTTCGCGTCTTCTCCACCACCATCTACTCCTTCATCATGACCGTGTCCGCCGGCATCTCCTTCGTCATCATGATGATCTTGTTCACCGGCATCTCCTTCGTCATGATGATCTTGTTTGCCGACATCTCCTTCGTCATGATCATGATGATCTTGTCCGCCGACATCTCCTTCGACATGATCATGATGATCTTGTCCACCGACATCTCCTTCGTCATGGTTGAAGCCTAACATGAAACCGCGCTGAGCAGGTGATCCTCCAATTGTCCGGAATCAGGGTCGATCCAGCTCACGAGTTTGCATTTTCGACACGGACATCTTATCTGGCGCCTGTTGCACCGAATCATGTCCGCCTTCGCTTTTTCCTTGTATCTACTGATTCGACCGGAGTTCATCCTGACGACCATGGTTGCGGCCTACGCGGTATACATAGAGCACAAACAAGAGTATGTTAATTAGAACCGCAACATGCATGCACACACATTAGTCGGCCAATGCATTAGTCGCAATACCCCATATGTCCTATTTTTAGCAAAGTCTCATGCCAAAATTCAAAAAAAAATCGGCATGATCTCTCCTAAAAGTAGGACATATGGAGTACCCGAATTTACCGGAACGGAAGTTAATCGACGTTCTGGCAAACTCAAGGGCCTCATGGGTACCTGCAGACATTTCACAAATCATGTTGCTGGCAACATCCGCATACACGACACCATGGTCGGAACACAAATAACCACGACACACATCCGGCCATACACACACCGTCGGCGCCACCAAACATGCATATGCATGTTCATCATCCATGTAGATCCATGTCTCACCTAGTAAATTCGGTGCCGAGACGTGACCGCGATCGATGAGAGAGCGTGTGATGTTGGAGAGAAACTAGTGGACAAAAAGAGATGTATTGGAGGCTCTCCTAACCCTCACCAATAATCTATCAAACAAAATAGGTGTAACTAAAAAAATGGAGAAAACTATGGGCAAAATGGGAGGGCGGGGAAGAGAAATACGAGCTAGGTGGAGGTGGAGGAGGAAGAAGAGAAGAAGTAAATGGTGGTAGGTAGAGCGGTTGGCACCTTTCTGTAGATCTGGGGGAAACATTCCGTGGCGCATGCATCATGGTACGCCACAGAAACATGTCTTTCTGTGGCGCACCATAATGCATGCGCCACAGAATGTTGCCCCCTTAAATTATTGGTGGGGCCGCACCATGTTTTCTGTGGCGCATGTAGCATAGTGCGCCACAGAAATAAAGTTTTCTGTGGCGCACCGTGTTGCATGCGCCACAGATAAAGCACCAATGCAATCATTGGAGGGGGCCCCACCAAATTTTTGTGGCGCATCCATGTAGATGTGCCACAAAAAGGTCACCAGATATTTGTGGTGGCGGGACCCACCATGTTTCTGTGGCGCACGCATGCACGTATGCGCCACAGTAGTTTGTGGCGCATTCAGAATGGTGCGCCACAGACTGTGGCGCATACGTGCATGCGTGCGCCACAGAAAATTTTTTGTGGCGCATGGTCGGTTTGGTGCGCCACAGATAGGGAATCCACGGAAAGACACTTCCCTACTAGTGGGATAAAGAGTCTAAGTGGACTCAGGGGGAAGAAGAGTGGTGTGTGGCACTGCATGGACGAGACATTCCTACGAAAGGTCGTACACACGTTCAGGCAGCTCAATATCTCTTGTATATGGATGCGACCGTGCACCTGGCCTGCCGGCACCGAAGAACCTTGCTTGAGCCGCACGGGAAGTCCATGGCATGGTTGATCCCCTCGGCGGCAGTGATGCGGTACTAGTACCTGCCTAAATTCGGAAATCATTCTTCGTCTGAATACAAAATGTTTACATCACAGGAAAACAAAAGCTCCTAATACCTTCCAAGCCTACTCTATAGAGAACACACTAGGGTGCCTACCATGGACTGTTCGTCAACTGGCTCAGAAATTTCTAAATCCTTCACCAGAAACCTACTCCAGAGAAGACACTTCGGTGCTTAACTGCGTAACATGAACTATTCGTCTCCTGCTTAGAATTTCTCAAATTTTCATCGGAGAGGTATGGAGTATGGAACTGCTAGTGCCTAGTTGGTCCATGCACCTATACATCACCTATAGTCCAATTCGACGTTGAAGTTACGACATATGGACATGTATGTGTAAATATAATGTCAATTGAAGTCGAACTAGTCATGGTCAGTTCTTTATCTAAAAAAAAGTCATGGTCTTCAGGTAAAATGTTTGGACACGAAAGTACAATAAAGTAGATGGCACACGCCTAATGTTGGACACTAAAGTAGAAGGTAGATGCCACACGCCTACAGGGAACTCACTTCCAAGGTTGTTTTAATGAAACTGATCGGCGGAAACCCCGACATTATTTCAAAGAAATAACTCTTCAATAGTGATATTGGCACTGGTCTCATATAACCCTTTCTGTTATATTGCCCTTGTATATGTTTCGTCCTTTGTAATTAAACTAGGGACTTTGGATAATCTAATATGGACTATCATTATGAATCCATTGGTCTTTGATTGTAAATAAATGTACTGAAAGTAAGTCAATTTTATGGTGGTCATGATTAACCACTTGAGTAACACGATATATTTTTTCTGGAAAGGACGCAAAGATTTGGCTCATCCAATAAGAAAGATAGAGTCGCCCATTTAATTAGTGGAAAACATTACACAAAAGTTATGAATATTGCCATGAAAGACAACCAAGGCATAACTCTAGCAGGAATCGGACTACTCTCAAATGCACGACCTGCAAAGACCCGCCAAAAGCACCCAACTAGCGACTCCAGCGAATTCCCAACACCTGTGTCCCAACAAAGGTGATACGGGAAAAAGACAACAACCAAGATGACATGCTAAAAGAGTGAAATGAGCTATCAAGTAGCCACGGATGGCTACCTATAACACCACTGTACTCCTGGCATTGGCTTCAATCTATACATGAATCCATCTTTTATTGCAAAGTGTTAATCCTAAAAATAGCACAAACGGGTGTGAAAACCATAATATCAGTAGAGGTTACAACTTACAAGTAGCACTCATAGATCACTGTCCCTGTTGCTAGTCTGCCATCCAAACTAACTGGAGCAAGCTTACGCTAACATATCCTAATGGATACGCTGTGTCTCACCATGCCGAAGTAAGCAACCCATCCAGAACTAATGCAGAACTATATGAATGACTTGTAGAACGTTGAAAAGTACTTTTTTTTGACGAAAGCAAGACCATCATCGTAGTTCTACATATACCTTCTCAAAGCACAAACCTCAACCTGGATTTGAGCATCAAGGTGAGTTAGAAAAAAAATTACCGTGCTTTTCGTATTGAGCCAGAGGGCAGACCTTGGCGCAGTGATGAGGTCCTCCCCACTTGTGCCAATAGGTTTTAGGGTCGAAGCAGCCTCTTTACATTACACTTTGTAGGGGTAAGATTAGGTTTCTATAATCCCTCCCCAGACCCCACCTTGTGTGGGAGCCTCTATGCACTGGGTCTGTCTTTTGTCCTTCTCATATTGAGCCAAACAATTTTCAAATAAGTATAAACCTATCCCATACCTAAGTAATTGGTTATATTGTGTTTGATCCTGATCCGCTTAGTCTTGCAATAAATCGTTATGGACTAGCTAATCTCCTAGGCTACCCACTTGGACCAAGCACCATTCCAGGCCGGTCTGGCTAGACAACAATGCAACACCATAACTCGAGTAATAGTGGAGTCAGTTTGGACATGGAGTTAGGCTTATTATTTTCCCAGGCTTCAGTAAGTTTTTTTTGTCAGCCACTGTGTGTTCATTATAAGCAAATTTGATATGGTGGCACCTCGTGCTTACACAAAGGAGCGCACATTGTTAGATCCTCTGGATCGTCTAGGGTTAGATCAATGCGTGTAGAAATAGTGGTAGGAGGAGGTTCGGGTACCTTCTCCTTGAGATGTTGAGCTCGTGCTGCCGGCCATGGTGGACGGCGGCGGTGATGGCAGTGGCGTCGGTGGTGCTTCCCGTGAGCACCGCGCTAACCCTCGATCGGTAGGGGATGTGGTGGGGCGGTGGCGCACAGGTGAACCTCGTGATCAGTGCTACCGACCCCCCCACCCTTTATGTAGCGCGGGTCACAGGGGCCCACCAACCTTAATGCGGTTGGACGCCCCCGATCAGGGCGTGGTCAAGGGTCCGGTGTGATCGTTGGGTCACACGGGAGAGGAGATCAACCTAACATTCTCCCCCTTGATCTCAACTTTTACTTTTAACTTTATACTTTGTACTTTACTCGTTTCATCACGGATCAGTACATAGAGCATGTTTCATCGTCACAGCTCAATTGCCGATAGAATCAGACAGCTACAATATATACATCTCTGTTTTGAAACAAATCATATTACTTTTGGGCCTCTTTATTGTCCGGAAATCATATAGACTATACCATAAACCCATGTCGACTATGTGTTCTCCAAAACACACTGGGCGGTAAGCCTTTAATTAGCAGATCTGCAAACACTTGTGTGTTTCTTTTATCTATTCCTCTTATGCTCCAAGCATTCCAACATAATTCCGGACTTTCTCCTTTACAACGTATAACTCTGTGTCAATGTGTTTGGCACCACACTTGACTCGTTGTCTTAGGAGTGAATTACTTAATGGTTATTGCTGTTGTCAACCATTATCAATTCCGGGTACAGGTTTTTAACCATTTTGCCTATCCCTCAGCCTCATATGATGCTATAACATATCTTTACATCACATTGATGTCAAAACTTTAATTCTTTGGAGATTTTCCACACAAAAACTCCAAATGTGAAAATTTAGCGACAATTGTGGATTTCGCTATACATTTCACAAATTCTTTCAGAGTACTCACAACCTTTTGAGAGCACTCTTATAGATCTATCTTTGTACTCACACCTTTTGAGAGCACTTGCTTCTTTTAGCATGAGGCCATATCTTTGATTCCATTCCAGTGATCTATATCTGGATTGGACATTGCCAAAACAACCCGGATACATGAATTGTCAGGGTAATATTGAGCAACCAACAGCGGAAGCACATGGTACCATATCCATTTGATCCGTTCTATGTTATCTCTTGGAACACTAAAGTTCCCAATTCATTACCCTTGTCAATAAGAACAGGCGTAGGTTTTCTCGACATGCATGCTATAGAGACTTCTTCTCAGCATGTCCATGTGATATTTCTAATACCCCTTTTCTTCTTTTCAGTAAATCTCGATACTTATAACGAGAGACACTCTACCGAGAATACTCTTTTGAGGACAAGAACTTTTTTTCTCCGGTAGTAGATTGACATCACCACTAGCAAGTAGGATATCATCCACATACACAGGATTAGGGAATGAATTTCCCATTCTATAAGTTTATAGAAAAACGATTGTCCTCTCATTCTCTTTAACCCAAAATAACTTCTTGATTCTAGAGACTTGCTCTAGTCCGTAAGATCCCTTGTGTTCTTTACTTTCATCTGATGTAACTCAGATCATTATGTGCCATTATCACTCATTATAATCTGTTTATTCTCTTAGCGCAAATCTTTCGATTTAAAATCGCTTTTTACATATTTCCTTTGGAGTCACATTGGCGTTGTAGACCCTTTATAGCCTACTGTTTTGGCTCCATTGGAAATTACTTATGAGTCCCAAACATCGTCGGGATTCATATAGTCTCTAATCATTAAGACAAGTAGACACTTGTCAAAATTGATTGAGCGCTGCTTATAATCTCTGTAAATGAGGTGGGATCAACCTTCATTTAAATTTCTCTGATATAGACTTTATAGTCATCTGTTTTTCTCATATGGGGATGTTGCTCTGTCATTGCCTAGAGGCAATTAATTCTGTAGTCTTTATCGCCAAAAGGCAATAGCTCTTACAAGGACCTAAATCACAAGATCCATGTTTACTTGTTCATCTCTATTATAAAGCAACAAGCTCCCCCAGATAAAATCTATTCGAGCCTTAGGTATGTTCATACCATGCTCCCCCAGATTACTCCATTTTCTCCAAAATGGTGTATCCTTAATCCTTTTTATTTGGGTTTATTCTGTTAACCTTTATGGCACTTTGAGTACCGTCCTTAGTCTCCTTTCGGAGCTGTAAAATATCCAAGAATACATCTATTTTTTACTTTAGGGGTATCATTATTATGACCGTCGTACACCCAGACGATCACAATTCATCATAGATCACTTAGATGCATATATGCATCACATTATCTGAAGTATAGGGGAGTTTATCTGTAACATTCTCTATCTCCCCCTCGAAATGTGGCAAGAACCTTTTTGCCACAATTTCGAAACTTTGATTATCTGCTTTATTCAATATGAAGTTATCTTTTAACGTATGGGAGTACTTTTTCCTCATTCCTTTTCAAAACTCACAAGAGTTCTTTCTCAATGGTACTGCAAGTCACACTTGCATAACATTCTTATCTTTAGGTTCATTTGTAACTTTATTCTCTTTTGACTCATTAAGTGCTTTATAACTATGATACACAAGGTGTGCGGTCGATATAAAAACACATGAGTCATCACATCTTTCTTCTGTCATACAGAATAAGTCCTTTGTCAAAAATTCTCCCGCCATGCGGGTATTTTCCCAGACTTTTCCCACCACGTGGGTATTATTATCGTCTTTTCCCGTCATGCGGGTAATTAAGAAGCATAGATGCCACAATTGGCTCTTTAGACTGCATATTCAATCATCAAATTCAGAAATAAATCTGAATACTCTTTTATACACATGCTTAATCCAATTGGTCAAATTAAGCATTCATGTTGCTCGTTTAAAAAATTTCATATAGAGTACATGAAAGAAATTCGTTAAACAAAACTCTGAATGATTTATTTGTTTTCTGCATGGAGAGTACATGAAAGACATTTGTCAAACAAGACTCTCGATGATCTATTTGTATTCTTGGATTATTAACATCCAAGAATTCTTTTCTTTTGCAGTCATTCTTTAGAGAGAACATACTCTCTCACTTTATGACCTTTCTTGGTCATCTTTCGGGTCACAAGTACCCATTCTTTTGCTTTCACGAATGAAAACATGAGAATCTTTGTCAAAAAAATAATTAATAATAATAAACAATAATGAGCATAAAAATAACCCTACGTTGGTCTGGTTAAAGATATGCACATTAAATCTTTAAAACTTTCTTCTATATTCTAAATCACCGTTGGGCAGAATTAGAATAAAACATCATCTTTCTACACTAATTCTACATCACCGTTGGGCAGAAATAGAATCAATGCATAAAACTCATAAACAATATGATGATAATATTTCTATTGCAATAAAGAACTCTGTTTGAAAATGACATTATCATCAACTCTATTTCAGCGGAAACATGAAATATACATATTTCTATAGTTCAAGAGCATTTCTTGATCTTTTATCTTTTCTCTGAAAATTGATCACTTTCATGCAAAATTATCAGAGATCTAGCCCTTTGACTATAGAACTCATATAATTATAGTACTGCTATCATCAACGTTGGTCAGAAAATAACAATACCATAATTAATCTGTTAAACAAGTATTTCTCTTTTCCTCCTCTCTAATTAAATTTTCCCGTTGGTTCCAATTTAATTAGAGGAGAGTCCTTTTACTTTACAGCATAAACTTAAATATTATCTGTATTTCACAAACATTGCACTGTTCAACGATTAACAAATCATGATTATGTTATTAACAACGTTGGTCGTAAAATAACAGGACCATAATTACCTTTACTATTCACTTTATCACATCTTTAAAAAAAATTAATTATTACTTTATTGCTTTTAAGCAATTACTTTTAACTATTTGCAGCGGAAAATTTTAATTATCACTTTATTGCTTTTAAGCAATTACTTTTAACTATTTACAGCGGAAAAAGGATAAAATTTATTAACTTTATACTTTTCAGAAACATTACTTTTACTTTTATTTTCTCTAAACGAAAAATTCGTTGGATAAAATTTGAATAGAAAAACTGTATGGAATTTGCCCAAAACCTGGACACAAAACTGATAAAACATGCCTCTAGAAAAAACTGTCCCGGGCCGAATTTTCTGAGAAGAAATGGTGCGGCCCGGCCCACGGCCTTTTATCTATATGCCGCCTGAGGCGACGCGCAAACGGCCCACGGCCTGTTGCGCTTCTGTTCAAAATAACGGAGGAGCCTACCAGTGCGGCCTGGCCTTCGGCCCGCTAACGGTCCAGCCAGCGCGGTCGTCCGCTTTCGCCGCTCGACGCGGCCCATTTCAGCTTTCGGCCCCAAAGCCCACTGGTGAGCTAGGGTTTCCCGTCAGCGCATCCTGGCCGTCCATCTGAATCGGACGGTCCACCGCGTTCTTCGGTTGATCAAAACGGCCCGACCGGAAACCTAGCCTCACTTCACTTTCTCTCCTCTGCTCTCGCCGGAGAGACGGCGCCGACGGCGACCATGCTGCTCCGCAGCTGTCCGGCTCGCGCGCAGGCGGGCCGACGGCGCGCCGGCGACGGCGAGCTCGTGCCGCCGCGGCCGCCCAGTCTTCTCTCCCCTTCCCCACTGTCTTCCTCCAACCACCACCAGCGCACTTTGAACAGAGGCAGTGAGCCCGTGCGCAGAGGCAGCGGCCGGACGGCGGCGCCCCCTTGGCCCCCTTGCCGGCGTGCGCGTCCACCCTCGGGTGAGCGCGTCGCCGTCAAGTGGCCCCAGCGGCGGCGCCCTTTTGCCCCCTGTGTGAGCTTTCTCTTTTGCCCGTGTGGGCTTGAGTTCTTCGTCCGGTGCCCCTTTCGGTGCGCACCGGATCGAGAGGAACGGCGCGGCACGGTGGCGGCACTCCTTTTTCGGTGAGTTCCGGTGAGTTCTTTTTCTTTGCCCTTTCTTTTGCAATTAGGGTTTCGGGGAGGGGATCCTTTTTCTTTTGCTTTTCTTTTCTGTTTCTTTGCTACCGAAGAATCTAGAACCCTTGATGGCTCTGATACCATTGTTAGATCCTCTGGATCGTCTAGGGTTAGATCAATGCGTGTAGAAACAGTGGTAGGAGGAGGTTCGGGTACCTTCTCCTTGAGATGCTGAGCTCGTGCTGCCGGCCATGGTGGACGGCGGCGGTGATGGCAGTGCCGTCGGTGGTGCTTCCCGTGAGCACCGCGCTAACCCTCGATCGGTAGGGGATGTGGTGGGGCGGTGGCGCAAAGGTGAACCTCGTGATCAGTGCTACCGACCCCCCCACCCTTTATGTAGCGCGGGTCACAGGGGCCCACCAACCTTAATGCGGTTGGACGCCCCTGATCAGGGCGTGGTCAAGGGTCCGGTGTGACCGTTGGGTCACACGGGAGAGGAGATCAACCTAACACACATATATACCGAGAAGATCACACGAACATCTTAACTACAAGGATGGCATGCAAACACAACATAAATGGCCCCCGTGTCAGAGGAAGACTCGATACTCAATCCTTTCGAGCATACTCCTAAATCTATCAAACCGCCCACCACCGCGGCAAGGTTCTCTATTGAGAATGTCCATCTCCATGTCTGACCAACTAACTTGGACCAGCACCTTGTACATAGAAACAAAATATGTGCCCTTGGCTGGCCCACTCCACATGGTTGGATGGTACGTGTTTCTCTTCACGCTCTTGTATCATTTATCACGTAAATGATGAGTAGATTTCTGTTACCTCCTATTCCTAGCTAGACAAGGGAGTAAAGGAATTGAGCGATAGAGAAGATGATACACGGTAGAGAAAAATGCTCTTCTAAGTTACTAGCTAGACTTGCAGTTCAGAAACACTCGGCATATATATGGAGGCTAGCTTAATAGAGACCAGTGAATATAGGGTGCTTTTTATGAAGGACATACATACCCGTGGAGTTGAGACGATGCATCAGGATAATGCCAACTTAGTAATGTACCACCTGTTAGGTCTCTCATGTTACTCCTATTTCGTATTAGCTAGTATGACCACAAGTTGGATTTACACCCAATAAGTAGCCATGTGAATAACCTGGAAAAAATTAGCATGTCATACTTTGTTAAACACTAAATAATTTCTACGGTCGAGACTCCAACACCACACCCAACAGTTGAACATTACTGTGTCCTCTTGCATGTACGTGCAGCTGTGGAGGCGATCGACAATGGCATCCTTGCCCAGCACGAGCTTGTCCCTTTAAAAGAACCAAACATGGGGTGACATCTTCTCAATGCAGACCCGCACGTAAAACTGGTTGGTCTACCTCACCACGTGCTTGGACTCATGCCAGGCCTGCAGGAGGAATACCGCTCCCTCAACGGTGATGCGGCTGCGGTGCACCGCACAGTCGCGATGCTCAGGCACATCGAAGTAGACGTAGAGGGCTTCGGGGTGGTGGCGTGTGATCTTGAGCGAGTGCGGCGGGATGGACAGCTCCTTTGCACCTTCCCCACCTAGAAGAATTGGCGGCGTGCCTCACCTCACCGGCGGTGACCAGGATGCCTTGGCTGCGCAGATTGAAGATCTTCATCCTCAACAGAACACGATTCAGTGATGATGATGTGGCTCGATGGAGGGGCGGTGCGGATCGCGGCACTCAATGTGGCTTGAGTGTACTCAATGTGTGGTTATTAACATTCATGACATATTTGTTAGTTTCTGCTTAAAATAAATCTTTCGGGTATGTTCTCCATCTAACTATATGGATGTGATATGTAAGGATTATGTGAAATGTTTGAGAAAAAGATACTTGTATAATTAAATTTCTCATGAATATATATTCTAATTTTGAGTGCTCTCTGAATTAGCAAATTCTTCAACCCTGCCAATTATCATCTCTGTTACCTAACGCTATCTTGGGATATGGTTTTTTGGCATACCTTTGTTCAACAAAATCCTGCCTCACAATGCCTTTTTGGCATACCTTTGTTTAACCTTCGAAAACATAAGATTATGCTACCGAGATACAATTTGGTGAGTGCAAACGCCATCAGATGGATTTACATGTACAAGACGACTTGGAGACTGAAGACGAGCTGGCATCGCTTTTGTACAGATACGTGGGATGACACTCGGCCCATCGGCACTAGAGCACCTTCCACGAGTTGTATGCGAAGTCCATTGCAAGTTTCAACCCCTTCAGACACTACAAGGAAACACCTAATCATCGGCATGGCGTTTTAGGCATCACTGGCTAGACATGGCCACGCCGGTCACCTCACGCTAGTGCTATTTGGGATCACCGGCGAGTGCAAGGCCACGCCGGTGAGCTTTTCGAATTACCGGTGAGTGCGAGGCCACGCCGGTGAACTTTTCGAATTACCGGCGAGGGCGGGCACGCCAGTGTTGTTTTTTGTCAGATTAAAAAAATCGAATGACTACATACTGAACGACCCTAATCAGCAACATTAACAGCAATAAAATTATTCCAGGAAGTATCCGCGCCAGCAGTTGCGCTATTCATCAAAGTAAACTGAGTAGTTCAGCTAGACTCCAGAGTGCGAATAAACTTTCCCACCTATTCAAACTATTGTCGATGTCAACCCTACAGATAGTTGAGCACCAACATCACGTCCAAGTTACGGGCTGGTCCTCAGAGTGATGACGATAGCTTTCCCAACCTCCAAATTTCGTGGCGCATGGAACTCCCTCCACGCCTGAGAGCTCGGGACGATGCGATGGTCACTGTCCGTGGTGTACGGAACGTCGGTGACCCTTCCTGCCTCTCCAAGGCGTACACTAGGAGTACCGGTAGGCGGAATGCCATCATTTTCCGCTATCGCCCTAGGTATTTTCTGCAAGAACATATCATTGATCACATTAAACAACAAAACAACTAAGTCACACATACCCGCAACAACTACATTGTAACATAACCAAATAGAGGAAGATGAGAGAATTTAGAAACATACGTACCATGAGATTTCCGTTGAGATTAGTGGTCGTGAGACGCTGCACAAAAGGAACTCCTATGTACCTATCTCGGGGAGGTAGTCTTTGAAGAAGACGCTCCCACTCACGGTCACTCAGAGTGACACTTTGGGCGATGACGACATCCTTCAATGGGTCGTCCTCCTCGTCACTCTCCTCGGCAGTCTCGTCATCAACCTCCATACTCGTGTTATTATCGGAACCAGCTTTGCCAAAGTAGACAAGCTTGATCCGAGGTTGTGGGCCATCCATACGAAAATGAAGGAGATCACCTCCGCTCAGCTTGTTCGTGGCAATGAGCTCGGCCAAACGGTCCCCCCAAAAGTAGGTCTTATACCTTTCTTTCTTAACACATATCTTGTACATAGTTCCATGAACATCAAAGTTCACGATGTTGCCGACAAGCTCGTTAAACTGAAGCCGTATATAAAAAGAAAATCATATTAGATAGATAGTTACAAGAAAAACATGAGTCACAAATGTATAGAAAACAAAAGATTGTCCATACCAGTAAACTAGACTGACCCTCCAGCAGCTGAATCATGAACCTGGATCCTGTGTGTAATGCCCCGGGATTTTTTTCCCAATTAGATTTGTTTGTTTTTCTTTTTGCATCATCATGTCATCATGCATCTTGTTAACACCTTGCATGTTTTGCTAAAGAAATAAAAATATTATTTGTGCAAGCCCTATTTTTGTTTTGCAAATAATAAATTATTCTCCCTCTCTTTCTATTTTAGTAAATGATATTTGGAAATAATTGCAAAACCATTTCAAATAAAAATTAAGTTTTGTAAATTATTTTGTAAAAGCCTTGCCTCTCTTTTCTAATTTCTTTTCCCTCTTTTCTAGTATCTCCTTCTATCTATCTTTCTCTCTCTTTTATCTTTTGTTAATTGCCAATTTCCTGGTAATTCTTAAAGGGCCGAAGCATCTCAATCTTGCCTACCTTTCTGATTCGGCCCAAGAAGAAGTCAGCCCATCTTCACCTTGTCTTCAAGCTCCTGTATGGCAGACCATCTAACACGTCCACGTCGACTCTGGCTTGATGGGATGGTCGGAACTGCTCCCCCTGCTTAAAACCCCTACCCCGCACCTCCTGCACGACCTAGCACCTCCCTCCTCCCAGCCGCCGTCTTTCCTCTCCCCTCCCCTTCTTCTCCACAGCCACCGAGAGAACCACCATGGTTGAAAACTTGAAGCTTCTCAAAGGCGTCGCCGTGGTCCAAGCCCGCCTGAGACCGGGAATGGAACCGACGCCTCATCGCCGACTTCCGCGCTGCATCAGCCGGGCAGGAGCCGCCCCGGATCATCGTCAAGCTCGCCGTCATCTACGTCTGCCCACAGCGCACATCTCCGTCTAGTCCTCGTCTTCACCGTCGTCGTTCATCTCCGAGCCTATACGATGACGCCAGAACCCTCCCGGTGAGCTCCCCATCCGATTCCACCTCCATACCCTCGTTTTCCAGTGCTGGTCGCCGACGTTCGTCTCCATCATGAGCCACCTCTGACATGGACGTGAGCTCAAGCTTCTGCCTTTTGGTGTTGCTGCCTTCCTTGCACGTTTCTGCACCAACACCCGCACATTCCATTTGTGGCCTCTCCCTCCTCACGTCGCACCTTCCGCACTTCGCTTATATAGCTCATTGTAGATTATTGTGTAGGTATGGGATCGCCCACTAGTAGGAAAAGGCCTACCGCTGGCGGACGGAAAAGGCCTACCGCTGGCGGGCGCGCGCCGCCAGCGATCACTATGCCAGTGGTAATATATACCGCTGGCGGGCGGCCGTCCGCCAGGGTAAGGGCTGTTACCGCTGGCGGGCATCCCATAGCGCCCGCCAGCGGTATATGCCACAGCGCTGGCGGGCATGCGTACGCCAGCGGTAATCCACCACGCCTGCCAGCGGTACTAGTCGCTGGTTATGGGTTCTGGGTGCTCTGTCCGCCAGCGGTAAGCCTGTGTGTCCGCCAGCTGTAGTATTTTGTGGAATTATTTATTTTCTTGAAAATACAATTCCAGCAGTATATCTAGTATAAATACAGTACATTCAGGTGTACAGGCAAACAAAATAACAGGAATATAGACAATTCCACACACAAATGACCAAATTGTGATACACAAATACATTAGTTCATTATCACATGCATTACAAACCATAGTAGTACGTATATCAAAAGTTGTCATACACAAATACATCGCATAAAAGATAGAGAACCACAATGTTTAAGAGAGGGGACACAGAGCAATCTGAAAGATGGCGCTCCCCTCCCGCTCCCATTCCCCCACCGCCGCCGCCGCCATCGCCACCCCTTCCACCGTCGCCTTCCCCAGCCATGTTCTCTAGATTGGTTCTTCCATGGAGGCGCTTCTTCATTGGGATTTCTCGCCCGGTTTAGCCGTAGCGAATCAGGTTCGTAGGAGGTTTGGCTCCACGGTTCACTTCTCTCCTTCTCCCGGCGCAAAGGAATTCTTTCTTGTGGTCTCCTTCACGTCGGCCTCCTTCCCTCTTTCGGAAGATTCAGTTGGTCTTGCACTGCAATGCTATATTGGTGGGGATCATTTGGCTTTCAAGGTTTTCAAATTGAGTGGTCGCCGTTTTTGGTTTTCTCTGGCCTCTAGCAAGGTTGGGCATTTCATCTATGGTTTAAAGGATCGGATCTGGCCTGACTTCGTCTGCCATTTCACGTTATTTCGTGGTGAGTTGCCATCTCAGTCCGTGATTAATTCTGCTAAGGGTTCTTGGTTTTCTTCTGAACAAGATCTGAGTGTTGCACAAAGAAGTCCGACGTTGTTTCGGCCAAATCTTGGTTTTCTATCTAAAAGTGCATCTCGGGATCCATATGCATCAGTAGCGGAATTATCAAAGTTTGGGCTTTTGGAGGCTTCCACTTCAGTCGCAACAGTGCCGGCTAATGCTATTCAATTTGGATCCTTCACGCCACCGTGGTGAACTCTCTGGCGACCATTCAAACTTCACGAAAATCTGGTAACGCCATTCTGTTCGGTAGCTTTCCTGATCCGGTTTTAGTGGGTCCTGATTTTCCGGAGGAAAAAACATTTATTGGAGATAATTTCCTGAAGAAATTTTCTGCTAATTTACCGCATGAATTACTTGAGCACATAAATGATTTACGTGTTGCCAAATATGCGGATAAGGAAATTATGGAGGTTCTAAACCTGCCATTTCTCCCGCCCACGGAGCTTATTTTTGAAATTCTGGGCCGCTGCTCGCGCTGCGATTTAAAGGATCACCTTCGGCCCAATTGCCCAGGTGTTTGCGAGAATTGTCAACTGTTGGGCCGCAAATGTGAGGTCTGTCTGGGAAAGAAAAATAACTCTATTCGTTGTTGGGGCTGTAAATCTTTGGGCCATCGCCGCGCTGAATGCACACAGCGTTTGCAATGGAGACCAAAGCCCAAGCCCAAGTGGGATTCGCCTCCGATCACTTTTGGTTCGGTCCGAAAAATCTGGGTTCCCAAACGGCATACAGAAACAGAAAAGGAAATTATAGATTTACCTCGGATTAATAGTGATACCTACCTGGCCGTTTCATCTCCTTCACCACATGTTCCCCTGCGGCGGAGATGACGACGTGGTGGCGATTGAAGCAGGGGCAATGGCTAACTTCCCCGTCAACCCTGTAGCGTTCATCCCCAACAGCATGACGATCGACCATGGCCATGCAGATAGGAAGGCGAGGACAATGCTTGTGGTGCCTCCGGTGCCGCCGCTCCATCACGATCGTGTGGTAATTGCTGAAACCAATAGATATATTCCGATTCAGTTAAGGGAGCAGATGCGTCAGGATGTGAGAGATTTCCTAGTTGAATCTGGATGTGATGTTCTTGA
The DNA here is from genome assembly GCA_947311845.1 of Poa pratensis. Lineage (NCBI taxonomy): Eukaryota > Viridiplantae > Streptophyta > Magnoliopsida > Poales > Poaceae > Poa > Poa pratensis. The sequence continues at coordinate 3,793,309 of CAMZMU010000118.1, forward strand.
TTGGGATGATCATCCTTTTGGTCTGGGTGTGTTCAAGCTGATCGATACCCTTAGAGCTGATACTGCCATAGGCTGACGTTTGAGGCGGATGAGCTCACTACTGTGACCTTTGTGCGGCATGACAAAGCAAAGAACATGCGATTGACGTCCTTTGGCAGAGAAACCTGGATTCTGTTTTTAGGCTTCCCGCTTGATTATCAAACCAGCTTTTACATCAATAGGGCTGTGGAGGATTTTAGTTTGCTCTCTATGTGGCATAATCCGAGGGGAAACATGAAGTACATCCTGGCAAAGGTTTGGCTTGTACATCCCAAATTTGTTCCCAGAAGCATTGTGGTGACTCAGCTTGGTGGAGCTCGACAGAGTTGGTCAGTCCCTGTTTTTATGATGCGCAGCTCAGACTGGAATGCCCATGTTCATGATGTTCCTCCACCACCTGAAGACCCAGAGCCTGAAGATGGTAATCCACACCCCTTATATGGTCCTGATGCTACTACAGAGCAGATTTATCAGAATCAGTTAGCGGCATGGCTGCAGCAGAACCAGGCACATGATGTTCAGTTCAATCAGGGGCAGCAGCATCAGCATCAGGTGCAGCAAGTGGATAACCTGATTCAGATGGGCAATGCTGCTGTGGTTAATGCGGTTCACAATCCAGAGGAGATGATGATTGATCCACCTCTCGTTGATTTTCATGCTGTGCTAGCAGATCAGGGGTGCCTATTCATGTGGGGATTCACCCACCAGCATCTAATTTAGCTGACAGTCCAATTCAAGCATGGACTGACTCTATCACTAGTCCTAACACTGATATAGATGAGATTGAGATTATGGCTTTCACTCGATCTGGTGTTGATTTCTATGCTGCTAATGCCTCTGCCCTCCAGCAGTTTGAACACAACAAGTTATTTGCAAAAAATTTCTCGGCCACACAGGTGGACAGTCTGTATTTTGCACAGGCCTTGGTCTTAGGCCTGGTGCCCTTTGAACCTGAGGCTGTGGCCCAAGTCTCTCTGGTGGAAATGTGTGTGAGGAAGGCCTTCCACCCCCCAGTCTTCTTCCTAATTTGGCCATGTGCAGAAATTCTCCTTTGTGTCCGTCTTCAATGGAAAAAGGTCTGCTACTGCTCTATGTTTCCCCTCTCAGCCGCCAAAGAAAACTGCCAGGCTTGTGGAGCTTGATGCTAATGGTATGGAACAAAACTCTCTGCCCCATATGGTGCATGGGCTGGATATTGCTACTGATGAAGAGATTATGTTGGAGGTAGTTAAAACACCAAATGGCCTGGAATTAGCTTTATTGGAGGCAGATGCTGCTTTGGCAAACACTGTGCCCCCAACTTCTTATCCTTTTGTCACTGCTCAGGTTAGAAGGAGTCCTAGAGAAAATAAATATGATGGGTTCAAGGTCCCTGCAGTGAAGGACATCAAGCAGAAAAAGACCAAGGTAAAGCCTGTGATAATACCCAGATTGTGGACACAGTTCAGGTAGCTGATGGCCAGGTGCAAGCTGCTGGTGCTAGGGATGATGGCATCCCTCCTCCAACTCCAATTCTGCTTCTCCAACACATTGGAGTGTAGCTCTGTGGGGTTCCCCCTCAGGATGTGTCACCTATGAAGCTCCTGGTAGTCCAGAGGAGCAGGAGGACTCTACTGATTAGAGTCCTTTCCTTTTTATGTAATGAATTATCTAAGGAAGTGGTTTATTTTGTGCTGGAATATTAGGGGTCTAAATGCAAGAAGTAAGCAACTGGCTTTAATGAATGCTATTAAGTTAAGTGGCTGTGATGTGGTATGTTTGCAAGAAACTAAGAAGTCTCATTTCGATATGGCGTTTATTAAATTGTGCTGCCCTAGTTCTTTTGATGAGTTTCTTTATGTGCCTTCTATGGTGCTTCTGGGGGTTTAATAATTATTTGGAAGAGCTCTGTTTTCACTGGAATGATCATGCACTGTGAGCCGTTTGGTATGTCAGTGCACTTCACATCTAAGCATGATGCTTTTTCCTGGACTCTGATGAATATATATGGGCCTTGTTCTGGAGACATGCGTGACCAGTTCGTGGACTGGCTATATAATTTAAACATACCTGATGATGAGGATTGGTTAATTGTGGGTAATTTCAATTTTATTCATTCACCCACTAACATAAATAAACCAGGAGGAAATGTGGATGACATGATGTTATTCAATGACATAATTCGGGCCCAGCACCTTACTGAAATTCCAATTAAAGGTAGAAGTTTTACCTGGAGCAATATGCAAGATGATCCCCTTCTTGAACAGTTAGACTGGTTTTTTACATCTCCGCATTGGGTTTCCTCTTACCCTGCCACTGTTGTAAACCCCCAAGGGAAGCCTACCTCGGACCATACTCCTTGTGTTGTTTCAATTCAGACTAAAATACCTGGGAGCAAGCTTTTTAGATTCGAGAATTATTGGACAGCTCACTCTGGATTCATGGACACAGTGGCAGCTAGTTGGTCTAAACCAACTCACAAAAGAAATAGCGCAGCTAATATAAATGCAAAGCTCAAGAGGCTCAGATATGACCTGAAGTTTTGGAGTAGAAACATCTCTAAGCTCTCCATCTGCATTGAGAATTGTAATAAAGCTCTGCTTGAGCTAGATAACATAGAAGACAGAAGGGGGCTAACTGTGCCAGAGAAGAACTTCAGGAAAATCATTAGGGAGCACCTGCTTCGTTTGTTGGATTATCAGAGACAGTACTGGAAGAAAAGGTGCACTATTAGGTGGACTAAATTTGGAGATGAGAACACGAAATTCTTCCATGCCATTGGCCACTGACAGATACAGGAGGAATTCCATTTCTCAGCTCACTCTAGCAGATGGCTCCCATGTCACTGATCATGCAGGGAAAGAAAAATCATCTTTGAGGCTTTTAAGGAAAGGCTTGGCACTAATCACTCTCCTGTGATGGGTTTTGATGTTGTGGATCTTATCACACCAATGGAAGGCCTTGAGTGTCTCTCTGTTCCCTTCACTAAGTCTGAAATTGATGAGGTGGTAAAATAGATGCCAGGGGACAAGGCACCAGGACCAGATGGCTTTAATGGTCATTTCCTCAAATCATGTTGGCACATTATAGGGAAGACAAATACCAGCTGTGTAATGAGCTCCATGATGGTAATTTAAATCTAGACAACATTAACACGGGTTATATTACTCTGATACCGAAAATTGGTTCACCAGAGACAGTTAATGATTACAGACCCATTACACTACTTAACTGCAGCCTGAAATTAATTACCAAAGTGCTGGCAAATAGACTGTAAAAGCTTATTTTGAAGATTGTTCATCGCAACCAATATGGCTTTCTCAAGGGCAGAACAATTCAGGACTGCATTGCCGGGGCTTTTGAGTTCATTTATCAGTGTCAAACATCACAGTAGGAAATAATTCTGCTAAAACTGGATTTTGCAAAGGCTTTTGACACAATTGATCATGCTGCCATGATGAAAATTATGAAGCAGATGGGCTTTGATGAGAAATGGCTAAAGTGGATTGAGCTGATTTTTGGATTAGGCATGTCGTCAGTCCTGTTAAATGGGGTCCCTGGGAGGTAGTTCCATTGCAAAAGAGGAGTTCGACAAGGAGATCCCCTGTCTCCACTCATCTTTGTTCTTGCAGCTGATTTATTGCAAGCAGCTATAAATAAAGCCTTCAGGAATAATATAATCCAAGCTCCTTTCTCAGTTGATTATGAGATGGATTACCCAGTGGTGCAGTATGCTGATGACACCATTATCATTATGCCAGCCTGCTCTAACCAAATCACAGCTATGAAGAGCATTTTGGATGTTTATGCTCAATCTACTGGTTTACATATTAATTATCATAAATCTGTGATGGTCCCTAATCTATGAGCAAAGAGCCGTGGAATTTGCTTCTCTTCTTGGATGTGACGCTGGAAAGATGCCATTCACTTATCTTGGTCTCCCCCTAGGCACTACAAAACCCACTGTGCAGGATCTAATGCCTCTAGTCGATAGAATTGAGCGAAGTATGTCGGCAATTTTTATGATGATTGTCGTCGTATCGGCATTTTGGATAGGAGACGGGGTCCTGCTAGCCGAGGGTGAACGTAGGGCAAGAAGGTGGACGTCGTCAAGGTCGGGATTGTACACGGCGGTTTACCCAGCTTCAGGCACCACGGCGGTGGCGGTGCCCTACGTGCTGCTATAACTCACTATAAGGCAATATCGCCGTGAACAGGTTACAATGAGGTGGTTGTCTATCAAAGAGTTGCCCTAAAGGCGCCCCGAGGTCCAGCTTATATAGGCGGCTGGACCTAGGGTTACAAGGTGAATACATATGCAGCAAGTATACGGAGTCCTAAACCTAGCCGGCAAGTATGTCGCCTTCCGTCTTGGTCTTGGTGGCTTCATGGGCTTCAGTCTTGGGCCTCCTCCTTGCCGGCATCCGCCTTCCTTGGTCGTCAGCTATCTGGGCCGCCCGGTAGGCAAAGCCTTCACCACCACTGCGGGCCACCCTGGACTAGCCGGATTGATCCATGCTGGTGATACCCCTAGTAGGTATATCCCCAACATTAGCCCCTGGGAGGGTTCGAGTTCTTCAGGCGCCGTCTTCTTTGTCGGCAACGTCCGCCTTGTCTTGTAAGCATCTGAAGAGCTTGAAGCATTCCATAGTTGAAAGTAAGCGGCGGTCCGCCTAAAGTAGTCGGACAACTTGCTGCCATCATGGGAAAGACGGCCTGACCATTGTCAGGAATCTTCCTGGCACCAGTCTTGTCAATTGACTAGGCTCGTCAAATGCTGACGGATGACGCCATGCAGTCCACGACAGTTTGGACTTGGGCATGCGTCATGATGGTTTCTCCACCACGCACAGAAATTGGAGCGAGGCCGCAGACGCCATTGCCACGACGTGCAAATCGTGGGCACGTGGCGGAAATCTCGCGTCCCCCTAATTTTAGGCACGGATCTTGGCGCGTGGGGATAAATACCTCCAAAGGGCACATCGATGCACTTCTTCCTCATTCGCACACCCACCGTGGCCTCCTCACCTTCCCGAGCTCAACTCCTCCTCGAACTCAACTCCGGCGAGCACGAGCAGCGCCTCTCCCTTAAATGGCGGGCACTCAGCAGGATGCGGCAGCGACGGCGGCACTGGCTGTGGCCTCTTCGACCCCCGCCAGATCTGGATCTGTTCCAGCGGCGGCGGCGGTGCCTGCAGGCGCATGATGACCTCTCCCGCGGCCACCGTGGCCACGGGCGGGGTTTCTACTTCTTCCCAGCTCCGACGGTGCCTGCGACCGCCGCTCCAACTTTTCCTCTCCCATCCCTCGCGGCTACCAGCTCAGAGGCCGCGGCGGAATCTGCCGCCGACGAGGATGACGACGTCGAGGAAGAGGAAGAGGCTGGAGACCTGGGTTCCAGGTACTGGCTGCCGTCAGTTATGACGTCAGCATATCTGAAGGAACTGGAGGAAAGCGGATACATTCCGCCAAAGACGGAATGCTCCTGGAGGGTTCCAGGCGATGAGGCGGTGCCTGACCCCCAAGACGGCGAGCGTGTCATGTTGGCTTCGCATAGCCTTCGCGGTATGTCTCTGCCGCTTTCCGCCTTCTTCTTGGCGGTGCTTAGTTTTTATGGGCTGCAGCCACACAACATAGCGCCCAACAGTATTCTAGTGCTAGCCGGCTTCCAGGCTTTGTGCGAAGGGTACTTAGGCATAGCTGCGTCCATAGAGCTGTTTAAGTACTGCTTCCTGTGCCGCCGGCAAACCATACCAGGCGGCCACCTAGCAACCTGCGGTAGTGTTACGTTCAACTGCCGCCAACCCGACTGGTACCCAAAAATACCATACATCGAGTCGGTGAAGCACTGGACCAGCACTTTCTTTTACTGCAAGGACATCCCGACACCTGGCAGCACGCAAGGGATGCCAGCCTTCGTCAACGGTCCGCCAACCCACAAGGCTTGCTGGACAGCAAAAGTGCCGCTCAGCAGCTTGCCAGAAGAACTTCATGTTGCCGTTAGGCGGATCGAATTCTTGACGAAGACGATGTTGGCTCCACGACTTGACGGAGTTGACACCGTCATCTGCTGGGTGTCGAGGAAGATTATGCCTCTCCGCCATCGCCCACTGAAGATGTGCGAGTACAAGGCGGACGACGCCGGCAACAACACTCTTCATCAGGATGCCTTGGAGTACCGGCTTAGAGAGCTTATCAAGCCTCTGTCGGTGAAGGCGGCTGAAGGCGTCGCCATGTTCACTCATAACAACCCAGCCCCAGCGGTAGGTGAAAGCTACTTTGTTATTTCACTAACATCCTTGCCCACTAGGTACTGAATTAATATTGTCTTGCTTCCTTTTCAGCTACAAACCTTGGGAGAGGACGAGCTGGCCCCAAACTGGTATGATACAGGTTAGCAAACTGAGCTCCTCCACCAAGGATTTGGAGAAGCGGAAGAAGGCGGCCACCCTGCCGACGCAGAGGATGAGACCGTGGGGAACGTTCCCTTGAAGCGGTTAGCAAACTTTGGCTACCCTGACTTGGATATTTTAATATGTTTGTGCTGACAAATTTGCATGTTTCTGCTTACAGAGGCAAGCCTACCATGCCCAAACTCCGCTCCAACTTGAAGATTGCTGCCGGCAGGGGCAAGCCACCACGTTCTTCTCCAGCTGCTGCGCCGACAACGCCCACAGTTGGCGTTCCCGTGGTTGTGTGCCAGGGAACGTACACAGCTGCCGGTACCGCAGAGGCGGCTACAGAGAAGATGGCGGGCAAGAAATCAGTTGCCGGCATAACTTTTTCCAAGACGGCTGAAGCTTCGGCTAGTGATGCCGCTCGATTTATCGCCAAGAAGCAGGAGATGGATGACCAGATGGCGGCCGAACAAGGCGGATCGTCCACTCATCCTGGCTCCCAACCTGGCAAAGGGTTGCAAGACCCCTGGCAAACACTGAAGACCATGCGTGACGGTACCCGCAACTGGTACGCACACATGGACGAACTCCACGACACCCTGCACGGACAACTTGAGGTAAAATAGCCTATGGTCCCAGCCCCCGAGCACTTTGGCGGCTGAAAAATTTAGCCGGCAAAGTGGTCTCGTTGACTAAATAGCGCTAACCATAATGTTGCTTTCGTGCATGCAGGCCGTTCTTGCTTCCAATCTTGAGCTATTTCGTGCTCAAGAGATGAAGAAGAAGGAATGCGAGGAACTGCAGTAGGACGTGGAGTTGAAGAACGCCCAAATTGCGAGTTTGGAAGAAGCTCGCAAGAAGGATGAAGGTGACAAAGCTTTCTTTGCCTTCTTTTCGTCTGACTTCTTTTCCTTTTCCGACAAGTATTTTAGTCATCTTTTCTTTTTATTTGTAGAATTATTAAACACTGCGTAAGATATTCTCAAGAACTCCACTGACATGCAAGCTTTGATGAACGAAGCTGCAGATCTTGCCGGGCTGGTGACCAAGCTGAAGGCGGATCACGCCAAGGAGCTGGATGATTGTGCGTTGGCTCATGCTGCCGAAGTTAGTGTTGCGCTCGAAACGCGTCACACGAACACGTCCTCGTGTACCCGCGGTGCCAGGGGAGATACTCCGTAACTCGCCCCGCGGGAGGCCTGCTTCCAGCGCGATACGCAAGACAGCAAGCAGGCGCTTTTTAGACCAAACGCCCCAGCCCCTCGGGAAGCCTGTCTGAGGAAGCAGGCGACGATTGGCTGAACTAAGCCGGACTTGGCCGCTCTCAGCTCGGTTTTCGATACCGGCGAAATCTAGATGAAGTCGCCGAACAACGGAAGCATAAACAAGGGTTTGAGGAGATAAAAGTAGGTTGTATTGATAGGTTGTCGATTGTTTGCTTAATTTCAATCGGCCGTCACCTCTCACATATATATGAGGCGGCTGGACTTCTTGTACAAGTAATGGACTTCTGCAAGGCTTACAAATCATAGTCTAAGTCGAATCCATCTCTAAAATAGGTAACTTTTGGCCGGCAATGTTGGCTTCAAACTTGTTGGCTACTTCGGAAAGTTGCCTTTTGCCTTCCGTACTGGCTTCCAACTTGCTGGCTACTGGAAAGTTGCCTTTTTCCCTTCCGTATTGGCTTCAAACTTGCCTTCTTTCTTAGAGACGAGATATCTTGATCGGCTTCGTATTAGACCCGGATTTCTGTCCGGCTTCTTTTAGAAAGTTGCCTCCCATTTTCCAGCCTTGATCTTAGAAAGTTGTCTTCTCGTTTTCCGCCTTGATCTTGACCTTGAAAGTTGTCTTCTATTTTTCTGCCTTGATCGGTGGAAAGTTGACTTGCCGGCTTGTATTTGACAAAGTTGGCTTTATGCCATCTTGTCTTGACAATGTTGACTTCTTTTCTGCCGCCTTATCTTGACAACATTGACTTAGCTCGCTATGTCTTCAGGCAACTTCGCACTCCTGAATCCAGCTTCCGCCTTGTTCCGGTTGCCGGATTATTGGCAGCCTTCTTCCGGCCATCTTTTCCTGGAAAGCTTCCCATATCACCATTTTAGCCTTCTTTGTTGCCTTCTTTAAGCCGCCAAATCCTCCTTGAACCTGAAACTGGCAATCTGCCAAAAACGGGTGCTAACACATGCCCCCCTGTTTTCTAGTAGAGCTTGCGTACTAGAAAATATTCAATGTAGAAGTTTTTGTCTAAGGGCGATGCTTAAGCTCATCGGCCATATGCTAAGGGCGATATATGTATATCGGCCATACGTGCAACTCATGCAGTTTGCCACTAGAAAATATTCATGAAGTTTTTGTCTAAGGGCGATATATGTAGAAATTTCTTCAAGTATTTCCCATTGATAGCTCGAGGCAACATGCTGCCTTCCAATGTCTCCACCAGATAAGAGTTGCTGGGTACTATTCTCGCGACTCGCAGCGGCCCTTCCCAGTTTGGGGACCATTTACCAAATTTCCGGCTTCTAGAGCCAACTGGCAATATAACTTTCCAGACCAAGTCGCCAATTTGAAAGTCTTTTAGCCGGACCTTCTTATTGTAAGTTTTTGCCACCCGCAACTTTTCCTTCTCAATTTCTCGCAAGGCAATAACACGCTTGTCGGCTACTTCATCAACATTGTCCATCATCAAGCTGCAGTAGTCTTCAGCCGACAAGTCATCTTGCTTAGCAAGCCTCAAGGCAGCCAGATTCACTTCTACTGGCAAAACGGCTTCTTGTCCATACACCAATTCAAAAGGAGTTGCCTTGGTTGCTCCATGCCTTGAGATCCTGTGCGCCCACAATGCTTCGGACAGTACCTCGTGCCACCTCCTTGGATGATCCTGTACCTTCTTCTTGATCAATTTGACCAAGATTTTATTGCTTGACTCGGCTTGTCCGTTGGCTTGTGCATAGTAGGGAGATGAACTGAGCATCTTGATTCCAAGTGATTCGGCAAATTGCTTCACCTCCTTAGCCATGAAGGAAGTACCTTGATCTGTGGTAAGAGTCTGCGGAATGCCGAATCGATGGATGATATGTTCTGTAATAAACTGGATCACCTCCTTGTGGGTCATGTTTCTTAGAGGTACTGCTTCAGACCACTTGGTGAAATAATCAGTAGCCACCAATACGAACCGATGCCCCTTGGATAAAGGCGGATGGATCATGCCGACAAAGTCAAGCGCCCAACCCCGGAAAGGCCACGGTTTTATAATTGGATTAAGAGGTGAAGCTGGCACCAACTGAATATCTCCAAACTTCTGGCAGGTTTCACATCCCCTGTAATATCTGAAGCAGTCATTGATCATTGTCGGCCAATAAAAACCTGCTCGCCGGAGCATCCACTTCATCTTGTGGGCCGACTGATGTGTTCCACATAAACCATCATGTACCTCTCCCATGGCAACTCTAGCTTCGTCTTCATTCAAGCACTTTAGAAGAAGACCATCGGCAGTTCGGCGATATAAGGCGGCATCCACCAATGTATACTTGAGAGCTAGGCGCCGAACTGCTCTGTCTGTTTTTCGACTTGGATCTTGTAAATAGTCAATATAAGGTTGTCTCCAGTCGTCCGCCAAGTTGTCACTTGACTCCTCCTTAGCCGGCTCCAACAAGCCGGCTTCCTGTTTGGCTTTCTCCTTAGCCGGCTCCAACAAGCCGGCTTCCTGACTGGCTTCCTCCAAGTTGGCAACATGAGTTGTTGGCTGTTCCTTGATAAAGAATAAACCACGACTGACGTGATAGCCAGATGCCTGTTGTGCCAACTCATTCGCAAGCCAATTGTCTTGCCTAGGAACATGAGATATGTGGAAATAATCCAACGTTGAAATCATATCCAGGCATCTATCAAGATAAATGTTGAGAGACCCGCTGTTGCATTGACAAATCTTGGCCACTTGCTGGACAATAAGCAACGAATCTCCATATGCCTCGACATGAGTTACCCCTGCGTCCACCAATATTTCTAGCCCGAATAGAAGTGCTTCGTATTCGGCTTCATTGTTAGTGCATAAATAGTCAAGACGACAAGAGGCTTCAAAAACAGTACCGTGTGGTGAGATGTACACAATGCCAACTCCTTGTCCGCTGCTGCAGACTGAGCCGTCAAAATAAAGCTTCCACGGTACAGCCGACACAATATTTAAGCCGGCTTCTTCCTCCAGGTCAATCCGATGTTCAACAATAAAGTCAGCTACAATTTGGCCTTTCATAGATTTTAGTGGTTCATAAGCCAAATCATATTCAATCAACCCATACGCCCACTTGCCGATTCGCCCACTAAGAATCGGCCTTTGTATCATGTGTTTGAGAACATCGGTCTGACCAAAGACTTTGCACTCACTCTTTGACTAGCGCGATTAATTCAGACTTATAATCGGCCGCCAACTTTTGCTTTACAAATGTCGGTCTAGGGACAGTGCCATCCCCAATGTCAACTTCTTCCAGCAAGTCAGCCGATGTAAAGCCTTGCCCCAACTTATCCATGTCATCTGGTTCTTCAATTGCTTCATACATATCGTTCCTTTCGGTCCGATACTCGTCCAGACGCTTCTGCAGCCACTCATCATTTTGATCCATCTACTTGAGTGGCAGCCGATTGCTACCAATCGGCTTTAGAGATACTGGCACGAATCCGTCCCTGGTAGCACTTAGGAAGTCGAATCCGGATAAATCACGCCCAGAAAGGCATGTGACATTAGAATGTTGCCAGTCAACAATCGACTCGGCTAACGCAATGCATGCCGATTCGTCAGCATGGACAACTTCAACTTCGTCGTCAACCCATTGCACTAGTTGCTGGTGCATAGTAGACGGAACACACTGGTTAGCATGAAGCCAATCCCGTCCTAGCAGCACATTGTAGTTTCCCTGCACCTCAGCAACAAAGAAGGCGGTAGCCAAAGTCTTGCTTCCTACTGTGAGCTCCAAGCTGATAACGCCTTTGGCTTCTACTCCTTCTCCTCCTTCGAACCCATTTAACACCATTTTGTCTTCATCAGGTCGCCATCATCTAGTTGTAGCTTCTTGAAGACTGAATATGGCATCAAGTTTACCACAGCGCCGCCATCCACCATCATCCTGGTGACCGGCTTGCCATCAATGTGTACTCTGACATACAGAGGCCTGAGGTGTTTCACCGGCTTGTCAGGTTTTTCGAAGACAACATTTTTTGGTCCAAAGTTGATTTGTGCAACCTCGCCTTCTTTGATAGCACGGAACTCAGCCGGCAAGTAATACACCATGTTGATGTCCATTCCTGTCCGAGTCGGCGATTCTTCATAATCTAGCAGATCTTCATCTGTCAAATTGCCTGACTCATCCATTGTTGACTCTGACATTGCTGGTTCTTCTTCTGCCTTTTCTTCCATTGCGAGGTCTTCACTTGCCGGCTTCTCTGTGGCCGGATCTTGGATTGCCAGCTCCTTTGCCAAACTTGCCATCGCCAAGTCTGCTGCTTCGACTTCGTCAGCCCATGAAGAATAGGTGATAGCCGGCGTAGATGCCGGCTCTATTTCACCATCGACAGCAGGACTCATGGTAGTTGGTGCGGAAGCCGCCATAAGGACTGGCCTAGGAATCCACTTTTGCGCCGGCAACATTGGTCGCTCAGCATTGAATTTGACGTTCCTGGATTGCTCAGCTCTTTCTTTTGCCTTCTCCCGGTTCCTTGCTCTTTGCAGTTTCCGCTTTTGTGTCTTTGTTATACCTGGCGGGCACCACTTTGGCTGAGTATATTTTGGATCCCGGGGTTGAGCTTTCATGGCTTGACTGGAGCTAGCTTCATGATCATTGGTTGCTGGCTTTGGCGCGATAGCAAGTATCGGCTCACTGTTTGCCGGCTCTCTAATCGGGTCCTTCAATTTTAGCACATGAGTTCCAACAACCAATAAGTTGTCTGAGACTAATCCGCCTTCTGGCTCCGCCTTTTTAGCACCTTGCGCCTTGATCCGCCAATATGACATGTCTCCAGGATACACAAGCCGGCTTTGCATAGATGGCCGGATTGCCCTGCGTTTGACCTCGTCAGCCGGCCTCTGGTGCCGGCTATTTTCCTCCGTGGATGGTGACCTTGGTCGTTTCCCATACTGCCACTGGTGCGACCTCGACCCGGCCTGGCGCACGTACTTGTTCAGCAGCATGTCAAAAGTTGGCTTTGTCTTCCTTGGTCTATATTCAACCTGGTTTGTCTTCCATCTGCCAACTTCTGGGCTCTTGGGCTTGATAAATCTAGGCGGCGACTTGTCTGGCCGTGGTACTTGCCCCCCGAGTGTAGGGTTGTTGATGGTAATCTTGATGACTTCGCCTCCATCGGGTTGCTGGCTCACTATAACTTGTCTTCCTGCCGCCTTGCTGCTGGCCACCTTCCTGGGTTCACCAACAACAACATTTGATTTATTAGCGGCTTCGGCTGCCTCTGGCCGAAGTAGAACTTTCTTTCCCTCCAGATCTAGCACGTTTACTGGAAATGGCTGTGTATCAATTGTCATGCCGGCAAAGCTCAATCGTCCGTCGTTGAGGGCCGATTGGATCTGTTTATGAAAGACATTGCAATCATTAGTAGCATGAGAGAAAGAATTGTGATACTTGCAATAAGCCCGTCGCCTTAATTCATCAGGCGATGGTATAACATGATTTATCCTTATCACTTTATCCTTCAACAAGGCATCAAATATTCTATCACACTTGCCTACATCAAAGCTGCATTTTATTTCGTCATCCCGATTTTTACGAATCAGCTTTAGATCATCACACATGTATGGTTTGGCCTTGCTGGGCCAAACAAACTCAGCGGAATAAACATCGGCTTCATCACCGGAGTCGGCATCGTTGTCAACAATATTAAGCCGGCTCCTGCTCATCCGATGCGAGTCTTTTGACTCATTGACCCGGCTCTCTTGAGCCAACGCTCTCTCCTGGACTTGGCCAACAGACAAGAATTCATGTCCTTCTAACCTCTCTTTCAGGTAGGACCTTAAACCATTGAAAACCAAGTCAGCCATGTCTCTTTCAGTTATTGCCAAACTATAACATCGGTTTCTGGTATTTCTAAATCTCTTGACGTAATCAGATACCGATTCATCCTACTTCTGCCTAACCGATGTAAGGTGAGACAATTTTAACTCTACTTCGCCGGCAAAGAAGTGTTCATGGAACTTTTGCTCTAGATGAAACCATGTATGTATAGAATTAGGAGCTAAAGCCGAAAACCAAGAAAATGCAATGCCGGTTAAAGACAATGAGAACATGCGAACTTTAATGTGATCATGGTTAGCTTCGCCTAATTGAGCCAAATATTGACTGATATGTTCCCATGTTGACTTACTATCCACCCCATTAAATTTGGCAAATTCAGGGAGTCTATAACCAGGTGGATAAGGTTGCAGATCAAAGTAATCGGGGTAAGGCTTAGTGTAAGTTCTATGTTTTGGCATCACCCCGAGCTTGTCAAAAGCTATCTGGTCCAATCTTCTCCTGAATTCGGCTAAGGAATCGTCCATAATGGCCGATTGAGCCGGCACGAGAGAAGAATTGGCGGCAGGGCCAGCTTGCACCCAAGTAGCCGAATTTTGATTCGGCATTGACTCATGACCTAGAATCCGCCTTGTCTGACTCGGCTGGCTTGCCAAGTTAGGCATACTCTGGACAGGAGTTGGACATGGCAGCGTAGGCACAAGTTGGTTTTCCCTACTTTGACCGATCGGTTGTTTGTCCGATGGTTGGTCATGGGACGTGTTTTTCTTAGCCTTTTCATGTTCTAGCATAAGGTCGTAAACATTGGCAGTGCCTTGCGAAACATGAAATTGAATTTCGGCTATCTGTTCAGAGGAAAAAAGGCTACTACTTACAGCGGGTTTGTCAATGTTGGCATCCAGCGGTACAAATTCCGGCTCCTTGATCGGCGAGATTATACCTTGCCGATCTACCTTGAAGCTGGATAAGTACAGGTCTTGATCTTCTTGATCCCGCTTGGCTCGCAACGCCTCGAACTCCTCATCTCTCTTCTTCTTCCACGCCTCCAGACCTTGGCGTTGTTCTTCCGACAACTTCTCGAGAGTTGGCTTGATGATGTTATCTTTATTGATACCAGCAGCGTCAGTCTTGGAATTGGTCATTGCTGTCCAATTTTCAGATCGAATCGTCCCCAGCGGAGTCGCCAAAAAGTGTGTTGCGCTCGAAACGCGTCACACGAACACGTCCTCGTGTACCCGCGGTGCCGGGGGAGATACTCCGCAACTCGCCCCGCGGGAGGCCTGCTTCCAGCGCGATACGCAAGACAGCAAGCAGGCGCTTTTTAGACCAGACGCCCCAGCCCCTCGGGAAGCCCCGTCTGAGGAAGCCGGCGACGATTGGCTGAACTAAGCCGGACTTGGCCGGTCTCAGCTCGGTTTTCGATACCCGGCAAAATCTAGATGAAGTCGCCGAACAACGGAAGCATAAACAAGGGTTTGAGGAGATAAAAGTAGGTTGTATTGATAGGTTGTCGATTGTTTGCTTAATTTCAATCGGCCGTCACCTCTCACATATATATGAGGCGGCTGGACTTCTCGTATAAGTAATGGACTTCTACAAGGCTTACAAATCATAGTCTAAGTCGAATCCATCTCTAAAATAGGCAACTTTTGGCCGGCAACGTTGGCTTCAAACTTGTTGGCTACTTCGGAAAGTTGCCTTTTGCCTTCCGTACTGGCTTCCAACTTGCTGGCTACTGGAAAGTTACCTTTTTCCCTTCCGTATTGGCTTTAAACTTGCCTTCTTTCTTAGAGACGAGATATCTTGATCGGCTTCGTATTAGACCCGGATTTCTGTCCGGCTTCTTTTAGAAAGTTGCCTCCCATTTTCCAGCCTTGATCTTAGAAAGTTGTCTTCTCGTTTTCCGCCTTGATCTTGACCTTGAAAGTTGTCTTCTATTTTTCTGCCTTGATCGGTGGAAAGTTGACTTGCCGGCTTGTATTTGACAAAGTTGGCTTTATGCCGTCTTGTCTTGACAATGTTGACTTCTTTTCTGCCGCCTTGTCTTGACAACATTGACTTAGCTCGCTATGTCTTCAGGCAACTTCGCACTCCTGAATCCAGCTTCCGCCCTGTTCCGGTTGCCGGATTATTGGCAGCCTTCTTCCGGCCATCTTTTCCTGGAAAGCTTCCCATATCACCATTTTAGCCTTCTTTGTTGCCTTCTTTAAGCCGCCAAATCCTCCTTGAACCTGAAACTAGCAATCTGCCAAAAACGGGTGCTAACTGTTAGCAAGTTGACTGGACAACTTGAGGCCATGAGCAACAACCTTGACCAGGTGAACAAGAACGCCAAGGAGCAGCAGGACCAACTGTCAAAGGCGGTCCAGCTAGCCCAAGAAACGCTTGAGAACCATCTGGATGAGGTCAACGCCATCCACGACCATGTCTTGGGTATGCCTCCAGTCCTTCATTTTTGTCACCTTGCTTTCTTGATACTTGAAGCTGCAGTGTGTAACTTTGTGTTTGTGCAGTGCCGGCTGGCTGGGAGATGACCTGGCCACAACGCCGCGCCTTGCTCGGATCTTGAAAATTGGCGAAATCGTCAACCAGATTGTCGGCGCCGGCAAATCATTTGCCGCCAAGTTCTACCCTGGGGAAGACGGCGATCCCGTCATCTTCGATGCTCTGCCGGAGTTGCTGGAGAAGGCGACAGCTGAACACGACAACACACTACGCTCAGCAGCACGAGGCGGTGCCAAGTTGGCATTGGCGATGACGGCGGCGTGGTACCCGGAGGCTGATATTCATCAAGTCACCGAGTACTTCCCCACCGAAGACGAAAACAGCCAAGCCATCGTGATGCAGGACGTGCTGCGGTCTGTTCGCGGCTATGCGACCCGGGTTGCCAACATGGTTGACATCCGCAAGTTCTACAAGGAACACCCGGACCCGCATGTTGCCGTTGCTGATCCCTCCTTGGCAGATCCTGAAGCTTCCCGCGGCGAAGAAGGCGAAGCCGGAACCGACAAGCGCAGCCCCAAGGATGGCGGAGCCAGCCCCAAGAATGCCGGCGTTAGCCCCCAGGATCTCTCCACCAGCTCTACGAAGGCGGCAATCCCTTAGACTTCCTCCTGCAAAGGCAGCACAAAACACTGCGTTAATCTGTTAACGCATAAAACTTTATTTTGGGTTGTAAATATTTATGGGCCAACTTTTATGCTACACTTGGCGGTAGGCTTACTTAAGTGGCCCGCCTTAATATGTATCTCGCCTGCATGTTTAGCTTTTTCATATGTTGGCGGAACCTCATCTTAGTTACTTTAGCTGAGCCAACCAGGTGCAATACCAACTAATTTAGACTCAGAGACCAAAGCCAGCATGTTGGTGCCAACGACATACTACTAGGCGACCCACATACAAACAGACAGATAAGCATATTAGGCGGTGCAAAGATTGTTTGCGTTTTTAGCCGGCAGACGGCAAATGTCAAAAAGTTTGGACCTTAGCACGGAGCAAAACTTATTTTTTTGGTAACTTTTATGACAACAGATATATGATTGCGAGAAAAGACAAAAGATGGCATGATCCCAAAACTGAATGAGCAAACCACAGACTTTTATTTCATAATCATATAGTACTTATTACAATGTGGAAATTGCTAAGTGTAAAAAGGACGTAGCTGCTCAATGTTCCAGGGTCGCTTGGTTTCTTCGTACTTGTCGTCAACCTTCCTTTTGCGCTTGCGACCTCGCTTCTTCTTGTATCCGTCACGTGCATCGACCAAGTAATAAGAACCATTGAGCAACACCTTACTGACCACAAAAGGTCCTTCCCAAGGCGGGGATAACTTATGCAAGCCCTTTCTATCTTGGATTAGGCGGAGAACCAGGTCACCCACTCTAAAACTTCTTTGCCTCACCCTTCTGCTGTGATAACGCCTCAAACTTTGCTGATAGATGGCGGATCGCGCAAGGGCAACATCTCGTTCTTCATCAAGTAGGTCAAGGCCATCCTGTCTTGCATCTTCTGCGTCTCCTGGACGTAGGCTTGGATTCTGGGAGAATCGTACATCATGTCGGTTGGCAACACTGCTTCTGCGCCATAGACTAAGAAGAAAGGAGTAAACTTGGTTGATCTGTTTGGAGTTGTGCGTAAACTCCAAAGGACAGACTGCAATTCATCCACCCAAGCCCCAGCCGCTCTGTGCAATGGTACTTCGAGACGTGGTTTGATTCCTTGTAGGACTAAACCATTTGTACGCTCTACTTGACCGTTTGCTTGCGGATGCGCGACGGAGGCTAGATCTAGGCGGATACCATGCTTATAACAGTATTCCTCGACTTCGCCTTGCGACAAGTTAGTGCCATTGTCGGTGATAATGCTATGAGGCACCCCGAACCGAGAGATTATTCCCCACAGAAAGTTTGCGGCTGTGGCGCCGTCTAGCTTTTTGATAGGCTTAGCTTCAACCCATTTGGTAAACTTGTCTACAGCCACAAGTAAATGTGTGTAGCCACCAGGCGCCGTTTTAAACGGACCAACCATGTCCAAGCCCCAGACTGCGAAAGGCCACGTGATGGGTATTGTTTTAAGCTCTTGAGCCGGCATATGTGATTGTCTGGCATAAAGTTGGCAGCCCCTGCACCTTTTAACAATGTCTTCTGCATCTTGCTTGGCTGTCAACCAATAGAAACCTTGTCGGAAGGCTTTTGAAACAAGGGCGCGTGAGAAGCATGATGTCCACATACGCCGGCATGTATCTCATCCAACAATTCTCTGCCTTCTTCGGGCGAAATGCAGCGTTGGTAAACACCAGTGGTGCTACGCTTGTACAATTCACCTTTGATTATTGTAAATGCCTTGGCTCTTCTTATTATTTGCCTTTTCAAAACCTCATCATCCGGTAACTCCTGATTGATCAGGAAGTCCAAATATGGCGTCGTCCAATCCGGCTTTACCAAGTAGACGGCATAGCTAGCACTATCAACTGGTTCTGCCGACTCTGGGTCAAGGAGGTCTGCTCCTTTAATTGACGGCTTGTGTAGGTGTTCCAGGAAAACATCTTTTGGTACCTTTTTGCGTTCAGACCCCATTCTGGCAAGTGTATCTGCCGCCTCATTTTGAGTTCTTGGGATGTGGCGGACCTCGTAGCCTAGAAAACACTTGGCGAATTCGTCAACGGTAGCTCGATATGCCGCCATTGTTTCGCTCTTTGTGTCCCAAGTACCACGTATCTGTTGCGCCACCAAATCTGAATCTCCGTAGCAGAGGACACGTTGGACGCCAAGTTCCTTGGCAATGTGTAAACCATGAAGGAGAGCTTCGTATTCAGCAACATTATTAGTTGCCTTGAAGTGTATTTGTAACACATAACTAAGCTTGTCTCCTTGAGGGTTTCTTAAAACAATGCCAGCCCCCGAGCCCTGAGCATTTTTGATCCATCAAAGTGCATGATCCAGTATGCATCTTCAGGGAGAGGTACTTCGTCCATGGCCTCCGTCCAATCAGCTACGAAATCTGCTAAGGCTTGAGACTTAATGGCCGTTCTGGGCTTATACGAGATGTCGAAGGCGGCAAGTTCAATGCCCCATTTGGCAACGCGGCCTGTTGCATCTGTATTATTGATGATATCCCCCAGAGGTGCCTTGCTCACCACGGTTATTGAATGTTCCTGGAAGTAGTGCCTTAACTTCCTGGCGGCGTAAAAAACACCGTAGACCAATTTCTGGTAATGCGGATAACGCTGTTTTGAGGCGGAAAATACTTCACTGATGAAGTAAACCGGACGTTGTTCCGGCAAGTCTGAAATTTCCGTCTTGCGTTCCACAACCAGTACCACACTAACAACTAAGTTAGTTGCGGCAATATAGAGCAGCATTGGTTCCTGCGAACGAGGAGCTGCCAAAATTGGAGCAGACGTTAACGCGTCCTTGAGTTGCTGCAAGGCGGCGTCTGCTTCGTCTGTCCACTCGAAGTTGTCGGATTTCTTCAGAAGCCGGTAGAGAGGCAGCGCCTTCTCACCAAGACGGCTAATGAAACGACTGACGGCAGCCGCCGATCCGGCAAGTCGCTGCACGTCCTTCAGGTCCTTGGGCCTGGATATGTTGAGGATCGCTTTGATTTTTTCTGGATTCACCTCTATCCCTCGTTCGGAAACGATAAAGCCAAGCAATTTGCCGGCAGGAACCCCGAAGACGCATTTTTTCGGGTTGAGTTTCATCCTGTATACCCGGAGGCTATCAAAGGTTTCTCTCAAATCATCAAGCAAATCTGCCTTCTTTCTTGACATGACGGCAATGTCGTCAACATAGACGTGAACATTGCGGCCAATTTGCTCGTGAAGGCATCTTTGCATACACCGCTGATACGTTGCGCCGGCATTTTTTAGACCGAAGGGCATCGTGATGTAGCAGAAGGTCCCATAGGGTGTAGTGAACGCTGTTTTGATTTGGTCGGATTCTCGCATTTTGATTTGGTGGTACCCGGAGTACGCATCCAAAAAGCACAGCAGCTCGGAGCCGGCTGTGGAGTCTATGACCTGATCTATACGAGGCAAAGCAAAGTGGTCCTTAGGACAGCACTTGTTCAAACCGGTATAATCAATGCACATTCTCATTTCCTTATTAGGTTTTGGAACCATTACAGGATTTGCCAACCAATCAGTGTGTACTACCTCCCTAATGAACTTGGCTTCTTGCAACTTGATGATCTCCTTCCCTATTGCTGTCCGCTTCTTCTCACCGTAGCGTCTTATTCCTTGCTTCACTGGTTTGGCTCCTTCGTAGACGTTAAGAGAATGCTCGGCAAGTTCCCTCGGGACACCTGGCATGTCGGCTGATGACCATGCAAAGATGTCCTGATTCTCACGGAGGAACCTGACGAGCGCGCTTTCCTATTTGTCGTCCAAGCCAGCCCCTATGGTGACTTGCTTGGAGCTGTCACCTGGGACCAGATCCGCCTTCTTTGTGTCTTCGGACGCCTTGAAAGTGTTCTTTTGCTCAGCGGTCTTTACATGCTCCGGCAACTGTGATGTATCGAGCTCTTTCTTCAACATGGCTAACTCCTCTGCGTGGAGGACTGCCTCAGCGAAGGCGGCATTGCCACGCTCACACTCCTTTGCTTTCTTGAAGTTGCCACTGATGGTAATTGTACCATTGGGTCCCGGCATCTTCAGCTTGCTGTATATGTAACACGGGCGAGCCATGAATTTGGCGAAAGCTGGCCGTCCAAAAATGGCGTGGTAGGCACTTTTGAAGGGGACTACTTCGAACCTGAGATACTCCGAGCGGTAGTTTGTCTCAGGCCCAAAAGTAACCTCCAATCTGATGCTTCCCATTGACTTGCCTTGCTTTCCCGGAACAATGCCATGAAACTTGACTTTGCTATAGTCAAGCTGGCTTTCCGACAAGTTCATGCGCTTCAGAGTGTCCGCGTAGATGATGTTGAGGCTACTGCCGCCATCCATCAACACCTTGGTGAGCCTGAAGTTATCGACAATAGGGTCGACGACAAGGGCGTATTTGCCGGGGTGAGGAACGTGATCTGGATGATCATCTCTATCCCAGGTTATTGGCTCCTCTGACCAGTCTAGATACTGGGGAACGTCTGGTACTGTGGCGTTTAGCTCGCGCATCTCCGCCTTTTCTTCTTTTGCCGAAGGAGTGCCCAGGAAGCACACCAATTGGCCATGTACCTTGGGATATTTCCTTTCTTTACGCATCAGCTTGGGTTCCTCATCCTCTGACATGGACATAGCCCCATCATCGTCTTCCTTCTTTGTCTTCTCAGCCTTTTTGCTCTTTTTTGATTTCCAGCCAACCTCGGGGTCTTTCTTGAAGTCCTCCATGAACCGGCATTCCCCTAATGTGTGGTTGACTTTGCCTAAGGACGCGTGGATTGGGCAGGCAAGGCTTTCGCCTGATCATACGTCAGGCGCTGCTTGCTGGAGCCGCCATCTTTACCCTTTCCTTTCCACTTGCGGTTGCTGCCTTTGCCTTCGAAGGCGGCGGCGACCTCGTTTGATGGTCCGGCTTTGTCATCCTGGGGAGCCTTGCGTTTGTGACTTGCTCGCCTGTTTGGCGCCATATCATGTGCGCCATCTCCATCGCGTGCATCGTCATCCGCCTGTGCGTACATGGCTGCTACTTCGAGCATGACTCCGAGATCCTTGACTTGCATGCGTACGAGCTTATGTCTGAGACTTGAGCCCTTCAGGAGGCCCGTGGTGAAGGCATGGATTGCTTGATTGTCGTCTACGTTCTCGCAGCTTGCCTTTGTTTGAATCCACCTTGCCAAGAAGCTTGTAGCTGTTTCATCTGGCTTTTGCACGCAACGAACCAAATCTGTGTATGTATTGGGTCGCTTGTACGTGCCTTGGAAGTGCTGCGTGAACACCTTTTCCATGTCATGCCAGCTATGAATGCTTTTCTCCGGCAAGTTTTCGATCCAGCTTCGGGCTGTCCCCTCCAACATGAGGGGAAGGAAGCGTGCGCGACGAGGCCATTGCCTCCAGCAATTTCAACTGCCAGCGCGTAGTCCGACAACCATGAGTTTGGCTTGTCCGCTCCATTGTACCTTTGATGAGTTTTTGACACTGACGTCATGTCTCTGGGTACTTGAACGTTGCGGATGGCTGGGCCAAAGCACTCAGGTCCTAGATAGGCATCTTGCTTTCCAGCCTTGATGTCATTGAGACGATGTCTCGCGTCTTGCGGACTGAGCTGTTTGCCAGATCTATCAGCATGTGGCTCGTCCTGCGCTGCCCGGCTGTGCCTAGGCTCATTGTTGTGTCCCCGGCTTCCGCCTTCGTGCCTGGGCACTGGTGGTGGGGACTGTGTGCGGTCCCTGCTTCTTCTTGGCGGCGGGGCATCGTCGCGGTTGCCGCCACCCTTGGCGGCTGCTTGCTGCCCCTGCTTCCGCCTTCATCCCGCCTAGGCGGAGGAGGTGAGGCCTTGCGCCTGTTGCCGGTCCTGGATGCCTCATCACGCTGCCTTTTTGGAGGTGGTGATTTGCGTGGGTCTTTCTCCTTGTCCTTCCCTTTTCCGTGGCTACTGGAACCGGACGGATCTTCTGGGTTGCCACCGGCCGCAGCTTTGCAAGCGTTGGATTTTGATTCCAACTTTCCTCCCCTTGCGTCCGCCATGTCGGCGCGAGAATCAGCACGGGCCTGCTGCTCTAGAGCTTTGCGAGCAAGGATCGATGCGTAGTAGATCTTCTCGTCCTTGTCATAGTCATCATTGTTGAGGATGTCCAAGGCGGCCGCAGTGTTGAGGACAGGTGTTGCGAGGATGACGTCCCCGTTCTTGTCCTTACGCTGCGGCGCTGTAGCCCACTCGAAACCAAGCTTTTGGGCAGGGGATTTGAAGGTGTCATGATCCCTGCCTTTCCTACCTCTCTTCTCCGCCACTTGTCCTGCCGGCTTGGGCAATGGGGTGGTGGTGAAAAGATTACGCTTGGGGTCGCACTTGGCAGTTATCTTGGCGTTTTCCTCCTTGGCTTCGTCGAGGAGGCTCTGGACCTCTGCTTGCTTGCTTTTGAGGTACTCAGTTTGCTCCACCAAGGTGTTCCGAAGTTTCTCCAAATCAGCCGGATTGGTTTTGTCGTTTACCGGCGTGTGAAGAACTTCCGCCAGAGCCGCCATGCTTCCTATCTTGCTGGGCTCGCCCTTCTCCAGATTTTCTTCTTTGGAGCCCCAGGAGGCTCTGGAAACTGTGGATCGGTTGCCGGGGTCCCCAGGTTGGCGGCGTCAGTTGCCGCCTTCTCTGAAGCTGCGCCGGTGACATCCGCCACAAAGATCTGCTGCATGTTGACGGAAGAGCCCGTAGCCGCCTCAGATGGCGGAGGATCAGGTGTAATAAAACACTTCTTGACCCGTTGCTCAAACATGCTGGCAGAATCTTCTTCGGAATCAGAGTCTACGTTGACGTGAACGGTAGATCTGGATCCGGCATCCGACATCACATCATCCTGGAGTGCAGGAAGAATAGATTCGGGATCTTGACTGTTGGGCTGGGAGTCTGATCCCAGTCCCGTCATGCCGACAAAGTGTAGATCTGAATCTGCGGACTCCTCAGAGGAGGCAAACTCAGATCCGTCTTGATTGTAGGGCGGGTGGGATGGCGAATAAATTCGCGGCAACCCATACGCCTCAGAAGTGTAGCCGATGAACACATCGACGCCGCCAAACGGCACAACTCCGCATCCGACAATGTAGTCGTCTGCGGGGATGTAGGACTCGTCGCAGCTGATGTAGTGACTGTCGCCGTAGCGAACAGCGCGGCCGACGGCGATTGTTTCGCCGATGCCGCCAAGAGTTCCCGCCTGGAACGTGACGCCTGACGCCTTAGGCCCCACGGTGGGCGCCAACTGTCGTCGTATCGGCATTTGGATAGGAGACGGGGTCCTGCTAGCCGAGGGTGAACGTAGGGCAAGAAGGTGGACGTCGTCAAGGTCGGGATTGTACACGGCGGTTTACCCAGCTTCAGGCACCACGGCGGTGGCGGTGCCCTACGTGCTGCTATAACTCACTATAAGGCAATATCGCCGTGAACAGGTTACAATGAGTTGGTTGTCTATCAAAGAGTTGCCCTAAAGGCGTCCCGAGGTCCAGCTTATATAGGCGGCTGGACCTAGGGTTACAAGGTGAATACGTATCCAGCAAGTATACGGAGTCCTAAACCTAGCCGGCAAGTATGCCGCCTTCCGTCTTGGTCTTGGTGGCTTCATGGGCTTCAGTCTTGGGCCTCCTCCTTGCCGGCATCCGCCTTCCTTGGTCGTCAGCTATCTGGGCCGCCCGGTAGGCAAAGCCTTCACCACCACTGCGGGCCACCCTGGACTAGCCGGATTGATCCATGCTGGTGATACCCCTAGTAGGTATATCCCCAACAATGATGTCATATAGTGGGAGGGTTTCTGTCATCAATTCCTTAATGACTTCTACTGCTACCTTCAGTATGTGTGCTATTAAAATCAACCCCAAAATTCTTGATCATGTGGACAAGATCAGGAGGCACTGCCTCTGGAACAAAAAGACTGATGAGGGAGAGCATTGCAATCCTTTAAATGCTTGGGACAGGGTTTGTAGGCCAAAAGACAAAGGAGGTGTGGGAATCCTTAATCTGAAAATTCAGAATGAAGCTCTTTTGCTCAAATATTTAGACAAGTTCTACAACCATGCTGATACTCCATGGGTTGAGCTCATATGGAAAACCTACTATAGAAATAAAATCCCACATGCTGTTGACCTTTGTTGCTCTTTTTGGTGGAGGGATGTGTGCAAGCTATCACCAATTTTCAGGGGTATATCCTCGTGCAAGGTGATCTCTGGCAACTCTGTGTTATTCTGGAAAGATAAATGGGGAGATGATGCTGCCTCTGACCTGTATCCGAGAGCATTTTCATATGCCCTAAATGAGGATGTTTCTGCTGCTGACTTCCTCTCAGCAACAACCCTGGCAGCTAACTTCGCGTTGCCCCTTTCTGCTCAAGCCCTCCAAGTGGTTCGAATGATGCAACTTGCTACTACAGACATCGTCCTTGACAGTGACTCATGTGATCAGTGGACGTACACCTGGGGTGCTGAGAAATTTACATCCCGACAGTATTACAAATTCTGCTTCAGAGAAATATAGCCTCACATCTCCTTCAGGTGGATATGGAAAGCTAAATGCATACCAAAAATAAAATTCTTCTGCTGGCTCCTGTTGTCGGATAGACTGAATACTAGAAACATGCTCAGAAGAAGACATTACAACATCGAGAATAATTTTGTCTGCACTATGTGTAACTCTCAGGAAGAGGAAACGGTGGAACATCTGTTTTTTCATTGTGATTTCGGTACCAGCTATTGGACCAGCATTGGAATTCAGATGTCAAGCTACTTGACTGACGATAGGCTAGCCCTGATATCTTACTCCAGGAGCTGTTGGAGGGAAGTCATGTTCATGGAGGTCTTCGCTACCGCGGCTTGGAATATATGTAAGGAGAGGAATAACTTCTATTTCAATGGTGTAACACGTCAAATTAGCTCCTGGAAGGCCAGATTTAAAGAAGACTTCTCTCTCTTAGTGCATAGGACTAAAGAGGACAAACACTCCTTCATTAAAAACCTAGTTGATAGATTGTAATTTCCCTTCTGTGTTCCTTCCTTTTTTGTACATATGTAACTGCCGCTGACCCTTGTTGTGGTCTTTTATATAAGAGGCAGTAGGAGTCTTTCCTACTGTCATAAAGCTCTAAAAAAATGTTTAAGAGAGGGCGCGATGAAGTTGGTTTCGATTATCCGGTTGTTGCTGTCTTTCAGTGACTTCAAGTCTTTATCTTCTGCCTCCTCCTTAGATACTCTCCCGCATCTTCATCTGTATACACAAAAGGCAAATAGAAATGTTAGATAGGCAACTAAATTGTTCACATGTCGTGCAGAAATAAACAAAGTAGACACAAAGTAAATTCTGCCTCATACTTAGAATATTATTGGAAACACAGAAGGAATCCTGATAACCTTGTTGAACCAAGTAGGAGGCACAGAACTTGTATGTATGCATGATACAAGGTTCAACAAACTATCAGGATATCATATAGTGCGCCACATCATTTTAATCATCGGCATTGTAAAAATGAGGTATAGAGTCAACTGAAAAGCATGCGTCATACTTCGATTCGGACACACAAGGACTTAGACAAAACAAGATTCAAAAAAAATTATGCCTCATACTTAGAATATTATTGGAAGCACACACGGAATTATGATAACCTTGTTGAACCAAGTAGGAGGCACAGAACTTGTATGTGTGCATGATACAAGGTTCAACAAACTATCAGAATTTCATATAGTGCGCCACATCATTTTAATCATCGACATTGTAAAAAAATGAAGTAGGACAAACTCAAAAGCATGCCTCATAAATCGACACACAAATTAAGAGATGGTGTAAACTAGAGGTAGGTAATTTAATTTAACAAGAGTACTAAATCAACAACACACATTTCACTTCTTGATCATCTTGGTCGGCTTTGACATTGGCTTCGGCGGGAACGGTTCACAACCATTCAAAGAGTTGAATGGCCTGTAGTCACACTGTTGTGCTATGCGATTTTGTAGATCAACGTTAGATGGTGTTGCACCTTGGTAGTAGAACAACCCAGATGGCGTGTCACGACAAACATCAATGACGATTATTGCAGCAAACGTCTTCTGGATTAGAGCAAACTCTGGCGTGATATCAGCATCAGTGGTTCTCGCCAGCTCCTTGCACCATTTATCCATAGCAACTGGAAATTATAGTCTTCGGTGACTCCTTATGAACTGCTGCATTAGATAGATGACATACCAGGCGTCCGTCGGACTGCCATGCGCCTTCTTGATGCAGGTTAGATCCACTTTGTGGGTGAATGCCATCTTGCCTCTCTTATTATTTTCTTCTTAGGATGCCTTCATTTAGAAAGCAGTAACCGTTGAGAGCATCATCGAGAACACTACTGATTTGCATATAGTCTTTCTTCTCATCACTACCCGCGTCGAGATAGATGGCAAACGACTCTTTAGGGTTCAGAACGATGAGTGTGCCGTCTTGGTTACTGCACAAAACAATGAAAAGAGACCATCATTCTTACTTTTGCAAAGTTAACGATGAAAATGTACGAATAGATGTTATGGCGGTAAGGTAATGACTTACTTGGGAAAGTAAGGCATGAGAAAGATGTTCTTGGTACTATTCGCCATGAAGATATCTTCGATGAACTTTGTCACGCGTGTCCTACCCATAGTGGTGTTCACGAAGCAGTCGGACATGTAGTAGGGGTCGATTATCATGATGTCCGGGTTTTTATCATTAATGAGCTGGCGCGCCATACTTATCACAAACAAGCGGACCATGGATCGGTGGAGTGCTTTCATGTGGTACATGTCAAATATGTCATCAAATCTCACAAAGAGCATGTCTCTGGGGGTTTCATGGAAAAAGCCCATAAGCTTTGGTACCTTTGCTATGTAAAGCGGGTATACGTTACGTGATTCTCTGAGAACTTCTCAGAATAAAAAACACTTTCATGTAGTATCTTCATGTCCTCAGACAAACAATAGGACCATTTCGGCGGCGGATCGGTTTAGCCATCACATGAGTAGCATGCCAATCGGGGATGGTTATCCTGTCTTGAACTCGGCGCGATTTCTACTTAGACCCCGGCATCGGCTGACTCATGGAGTCATCAAGGTCATGTTTCTTCCTTTTTTTCGACACCGCCTTCCTAGTCTGCTTAGCTAACGTCTCTACGAGGACATCATTGAGTGTGCCCTGGCTGAGACCGTCAAGCTGAGCTTCAGGCGTTGGTTGAGAACAGAATAGTCGCTTAGTGCAATTATATTTCTCAGGGAGAGTAGGCACGAGACTATTCACCTCAGATCACGGTCAGGTTCATCAAGAGGACTGACGTCGTCCAAAAACTTGAGGTAGTCAGCGGGGTCTTCATTGATGTCCTCTATCACGAGCTCAGCTGGTGGAGTGGCCTTTTCTTGGCTTGGTGTTGGTTCTGGAGTGGCCTTTTGTTGGCTTGGTGTTGGCTCTGGAGTGGCCTTTTGTTGGCTTTGTGTTGGCTCTGGAGTGGTGATAGGAGGGTCCAAACAAATTAGTGATTTTGGCCATAGCAGGGGCCAAATCAAGCATTGCTCTAGGTTTAACTCGCTTTCGGCTTCGAGGGGTTGAGATGGAGGATCCAAATAACCACAACCCGGGAACACCCGAGACAATGAAATCTTATAAAATTCATCAGAAATAGGCCGGTTGTGATGGATGCGGTTAAGTGGTGTAACGATGTTTGCTTGTGCCACTTCCTTCAGCTCACCGTCCACAAGTAGGAGCAACGTGCATCTCGTCCGGTCGGCCAGCTCACCGTTCACAAGTAAGGCGTTAGATAGGGCTCCATGCAAGAATGAAGTAATATATAACATGGTTAAATTACCGTGAGGGCGTTGAGCTCCTCTAATGGTGACGGACCGGGGACGGCCCTCGGTGTGCAAGAGATGGAAGGGCTGCTACGAGCGGCGGTGCCATGTATGATGTTGACTGCTGGCGTTTGTTCCTGATCTCTGTCAGGATTAAGATTGGCGGGTGGCACATTGATGGAGTTGTTGCTGGCTATTATGTTGTCTAAGCTGGGAACGGGGGGAGGTCCTTTTTGCCCCCCCCCCCCTCAATCCAACTCCCAAATGACTGATACATGGTCGGAAGGATGGCGGTGATGGCCTTTGTCACTGCGCTATCGATGCTGGCCTGCATATTTTTTTGCTCGGCCGCCTTCCTATCCTGATGCTTCTCTTGGACTCGGGGTAGTAATGTGACTGTTTGTGACCGACTCTGGCCCCGACCACCCGGCCAGGATGTAGCGAAAGTGTCACCTCCAAATTCTTTCTCTTGTTCATCGCCCTGTGAAAAGAGGTGTCCCACGGGGCCTTCGTCACAGACGATGAGTCGCTTTGAGATTGAGCAAGTTTTTCTTCCTCCAGAATTTGATTCTCAAAATCCTTGACCTTCTCGTTCAAGACAGGTTCCCTTTATTCTTGGGATCTTCCCTGAAATGGGCTCTGATAAATCGTCTCGCCAATGGGTCTTTGATATTGGCATAGGATCATCCCCTTTCCTTTTTTTGTCCTGCTTTGCCCAAACATCTTCCACCCCGTCGTATCCACGACATCCGAGATTGTGGGGACCTATATTCTTCGCATGCATATCTTTCCCCCACTTAGATAGAGCCAGCGTCGAAGCCAGGCCTTGTTTCCCTTGAAAATGTAGAAGTCTTCTTCAGAAATGGTGGGTCACTTGGCGTGGATCTTATCGTAATCGTCACCATTAAGAAGGGCCTTTCTCACTTCTGATCTCCAAGTTGAAAAGCTTTAGTGAACTTGCCGAGGGCATGTGTGTTTACCAGATTGTTTTTCATATCATTGTCATCGTACTCTTCCGGGAAATTGTATTGTGCGTGCAACTTGGAAATAAGGTGTGCGGCCACATGTGAGTTCTCCTTATCCCTTATGTTCTCCTGGTTGATGTTGCCGAAGTCCCGCACAATGTATCCCAAGGCTAAGCCGTACCCTTTTGCAATTTTTTTGGCTGCCTAGGAACACCACTGGCGGGGTTCACCTCCGTAAATGTCAGTCGACCGCTATAGAGCATGTTTGGGCGCCTTGGCTTACGTTGACGCTGGGATCCGCCACCAGATGTGGTCTCTTTGCCACCTGCTTCGCCACCAGATTTGGTCTCGTGGCCACCTCCGCCGCCACCAGATGTGTTCTCGTGGCCACTTCCGCGGGCCACCAGATGTGGTCTCGTCATCAAAGTGTTCTCCCTCTCATCGTCGGCATCCAGCTCGGCGTCGATTGACTTCCGAACCATCTTCAAATAATTATCCGCTATCGGCTCCTTACCTCCACTCCGAGAAGTCCTGGCCTCCATATTGTCAGCCATCTTCGCACAAAAAAAAAAGTCGTAGTTAGTAAAACAACTATAAGAAAAAATAATTCACTTGGGTGGTGATGAAAAGTTTGCATATACCCATGAGACCATTTGAGATTTCCAAAATTTATGTTACTCCATATGTCATAATTTTAGCAAGTCATGCCAAAATTCACGAAAAAATTTGGCATGACCTTTGCTAAAATTATGGCATTTGGAGTACCCGAATTTGCCGGAATGGAAATTAATCAACATTCCGGCAATCTCAAGGGTCTCTAGGGTAACTGCAAACGTTTCATACATAGCCACAAGGCCACAATCGCAGCCACCACCACAAACACAATAAATTCATCACCATCACAAGACTTCGTTCACAGCCACCATCACCATTTTCAACTAAACAATCACCTAAAAACTAATTTTGAACATCAAAAATTGGCTAGACATTTTCACAAACACCTTGTGGGTGCTAGCTACAAGAAGAGGAGGGTGCGGCCGAACCTTGGGGCGGCGGCTTGGCGCTCGATGGCGGAGGCAGACGACGGAAGGAGGAGGTCCGGGGAGTGTCCGGCGCGAGAGGGGGTCGTCGGCGGCGGAAAGGAGAGCGGCGGCCGGCGAAGTAGGAGATGGGGAAAGGGCGGCGCGGGGAGAGAAGGTCATGCGGGGCGGGGACGACGCGGGAGGGATCGAAGGAGTATGCGGCGGCGCTCGGGGGGCGGCGCGGTAGGAGTCGCCGGCGGCGGTGGCGGCGTGGAGATTCGGGCGGCGCTGGAGTCGGGGAGATTTGGGGGCCGCGCGCGGTGAGAAGAGAGCGAAGGGGTGGGGCCCAGGCTCAAATTTTTGGGCCACCTTACCTTTGGCGGACAGCAGCCTCGTCCACGAGTGGTAAGTTCGTTTTTATATTTTCTGTTTTTTTATTTTTTCTTTTATCCTTTCAAAAACTTTTCTGCATTTCAAAACATATTTGAAACACATGTGTGTATTTCAAAATAAGTTTACAAATTACTTTTATAAATATCAGTTTCCTTTTTTAAAGTCGCAAAAATGACTTTTTTGTGAACCAAGTAGAAAAATATGTTGCAAAATGGCACCACCCGTTTAAATATCACAAGGAGTAGTCCAAAATTAATGGATAATCCCAAGTATTATGAATTTTCTTCATTTTTATCTAATTTCTCCTATTTAAATGAGTTCATGCTGATTTTCCAAAATTAATCCAAATTAGAACTACAATTAGTGTTTGATAGTTTGGTCTCCAATTTTTTAAAAACTCATTATAATTAAGGTACACAACTAGTGGTTATATCCCAGAAACATCAATAGTTTTAGAGAATTTGACCTCTTTCGGTGAATATATATATATAGTCGTGATGGCCGCGGTCGTTTCGACAGTTTTTCGTACGTAAAAAAACAAATAGAGTGAAAAAACACTCAAAAAGATATATCCTCTTGCATGAAGTCCTTTTATGTGTACTTAGTTGCTATGTAAAATGTTAAACTTGTTTTTTCATGGCACTTTCAGAAACATTCTTCACAAAAAGCACTATCATGTATAAACATCTAGCTATAAGCTCAATTAAACCAAATGACCAAGTTATGTCAATTCCCAACGCATAGTTTGTGATAAAGTGCTCACATTCGACACATAGGTGTGTCTTGGTATAGGAAGCAACAGGTCCGAAGGGAATTTACAGATTATTTTTATAAATACCATTTTCCTAGTTATATGAATTTACATGCCAAGTTACCGCTGGCGGACGGCGTATCGTGCCCGCCAGCGGTATTCTACTTACCGCTGGCGGACGGTGTATGGTGCCCGCCAGCAGTAATTTGCTAGTTTTTGGGCCCATCCGAGGC
Source organism: Poa pratensis (assembly GCA_947311845.1). Lineage (NCBI taxonomy): Eukaryota > Viridiplantae > Streptophyta > Magnoliopsida > Poales > Poaceae > Poa > Poa pratensis. Next base: position 3,825,022 of record CAMZMU010000118.1, read on the forward strand.
AACTACCGCTGGCGGGCACCATACACCGTCCGCCAGCGGTAGGAAGAATACTGCTGGCGGCCACCGCGACCGTCCGCAAGCGGTAGTTAGCCCCGCCTCCTCGCATCTGCCTGCTGCTACCGCTGGCGTGCATCTTGGGGCATCCGCCAGTGGTACGTGTAGAACCAGTGGTGGGCACGGAAAACCGACCGCCAGCGGTAGTAACGCTGGCGGACGCAAATGCCGTCCGCCAGCGGTAGGCTGGTGGCTATAAGCACATTCCTACTAGTGGCCGCCTTATTTTTCGAGCCTCCACTTCATCTTCTGGGAGCTCTCCTCGGCTTAAATACGCCATGTACGGTGGTGTCCACTCTGGCTGTTCATGTAGAGCCGCGACTAACGCCGACTCAACTTCTGGCTCGGCAATGTCTATTTTGGTAGAAGGTTTGACTGATGGGTGATGCAATTCATCCCAGAAAACAATTGGTGGTACTGGCTGTCTATTAGATCCAATGCGGGACAAGGCATCTGCCGCCTCATTTTGTCTTCGATCAATGTGGTTGACCAGAAATCCAAAAAATTGTCCCGCAATTTGATCCACTTCTCTTCTATATGCCGCCATGTTTGCATCCCTGCTATCCCATGTACCAGATACTTGTTGCGCAACCAAGTCTGAGTCCCCAAAGCACCGTATGCAAGTTATATTCATCTCTTTCGCAATGCGAAGCCCATGAACAAATGCTTCATACTCTGCTACATTATTTGTGCAATTGAAGTGTATTTGTAGTACGTATCTCAGCTTGTCTCCTTTGGGGATGTTAACACAACTCCAGCCCCCGAGCCTTGTAATTTTCTTGATCCATCAAAATGCATGATCCAATATTTTGTGTCTGGCACACTGGAGACTGTCTGAATTTCTGTCCAGTCATTGATGAAATCAGCCAAGGCGTGCGACTTAATGGCTATTCGCGGCTCATAATTGATGTGGTATGGTCCCAATTCTATGGCCTATTTGGCTATTCTTCTCGTGGCTTCACGATTGTGGATTATATCTGCCAATGGTGCTGCACAAACCACTGTTATTGGATGCTCCTGAAAGTACTGCTTCAGCTTGTGACTTGCCATGAAAACGCCAAATAATAGCTTTTGCCATTGAGGATACCGCTGCTTGGAAGCTGTAAGTACTTTGCTTATGTAATATACTGGCCGTTGAACTGGGTATTCTTACCCTGGTTCGTGCCTTTCCACAACTGCCAATGCGCTTACCGCACGTGAGTTTGCATGGACTCTTTATCTTTAGGAGCAGCTAGAACTGGTGCATTTGCTAATTGACTCTTAAGGGTTGTGAGGGCCTCGTCAGCTTCCGCGTTCCAAACGAAGCTATCTGACTTCTTCAACAACCTGTATAAGGGCAAAGCCTTCTCTCCCAGTCTTGACACAAAGCGACTCAAAGCTGCAACGCATCCTATAAGTCGATGTACATCTTTGAGGTTTTCTGGTTTTTTCAGCTCTGTGATAACTTTTATCTTTTCGGGATTCGCTTCTATGCCTCTTTCTGATTCTATAAACCCTAGGAGCTTCCCTGCTAGCACTCAAAAGATGCACTTTGTGGGGTTAAGCTTCATGTTGTATTTCCTCAGGTTGGTGAAGGTTTCTTGGAGATCACTGATGAGGTCCTTTCCCTTTTGTGACTTGACCACAATGTCGTCCACGTAAGCGTGTACGTTGCAACCTATCTGCTCATGCAAGCAATTCTGTATGCACCTTTGATAAGTCGCGACTGCGTTCTTTAACCCAAAGGGCATGCTGACATAACAAAAAGCTCCAAAGGGCATAATGAAGGATGTGTTTTCTTTATCTTCCTCCTTCATCTTGATCTGGTGATACCCTAAATAGGCATCTAGGAAGCACAATAGCTCACATCCAGCTATTTAATCGATGACTTGATCGATCCGTGGTAGGGTGAACCGGTCTTTTGGGCAGGCTTTATTAAGGCTAGTGTAATCAATACACATACGCCATGTGCCATTCTTCTTCATGACCAGGACCAGGTTTGCCACCCATATAGGATGAAACACCTCAGTGATGAATCCTGCGGCCAACAGCGTCACAATGGTTGTTTTACTGGCTTAGCCATTGGGTCCACATTGAGACTGTGCTCTGCTAACTCCCGTGGCACCCCTGGCAAATCTGATGGCTTCCATGCGAAGATATCTTTATTCTCTTGAAGGAAAGCAACCAAAGCCTGTTCTTGTTCCCCTTCCATATGCGCTCCAATGCTTGCCTGCTTGGACTGATCTCCAGGAACAAGTTCTATTTGTTTCGTATCTTGCGCCGCTTTAAACATAATCTGCGGCTCAGCTGCTGGTGTTCTAACAACACTCATATCATCTGGGTCGACCTACGACTTATATGTCTTGCGTTCTTCGGCGGCGCAGGCTGACTGCGAAAGCCGCATCCCCCTCCTCACACTCAATCGCCTTTTCTCTGTCTCCATGCACCGTGATGAACCCTTTAGGCCTGGTATCTTTAATTGTAGGTACACGTAGCAGGGCCTTGCCATAAACTTGGCGAAAGCGGTCCGTCCAAAAAGTGCGTGGTAGGGGCTCTGAAAATTCACCACTTCGAAACATATGAATTCGCTACGGAAGTTCTCCTTTGTTCCGAAGGTTACTTCCAAGGTTTTTTTCCCACTGGCTGGGCCGATTTTCCTGGGATGATCCCGTGAAATATTGTTGACGTATGCTGCAAGCCGGAATCTCAAAGCCCCAGGCGCTTAAAGGTATGGTAGTACATGATGTTTATGCTACTTCCCCCATCCATGAGTATGTTGGTTAATTTATATCCCGCCACATAAGAAGCTACGACCAATGCAAGCTTCCCGGGTTCTCGGACCTGCGGCGGGTGATCCTCGTGACTCCAAGTCACTGAGTGTTCTGACCATCTAAGCTATTGGGGGGTTGCTGGAACTACGGCGTTCACCTGTTGGCTTCTGCGACTTAGCTTTTCTTCTCGCTTGGAGTTGTTGATAACTATTGTATGATACTGTCCCACCTGCCTCGGGTTACCCGTATTGTTTTGTCCGACGCCTGGGCTTTGAGTCGCGTTGTTGCGATCACCTCCATCACTGTTTTTAAGGTTTCCTCCGGCAGGTCGACCATCATCTTTCCACCTTTTGTAATAATTGCACTGTGCCTTTGTGTGGTCTACCGGCTTCCCATCACTTCCTGTATGGAGATCGCATGGTCGATTGAAGACCTCCTCCAAATTGATCGGTCAGAAGCCTCTACCACGAGTCCCTCCTCGGTGGCCTTTAAATCTGTCACTGGTGTTAGCAACGAGCCTACACCCTGCCTCTTCATTCTTCCTTTTGTTATTGTTGCCATTACTGGCGTTGCTTTGATGCTTGGTCTTGCTTCCACCCTTTTTGCTCTTTGTTGTGCTGCCTTCTGCCTCACCATCGGAGGAATCCTTAGTCTTGTCTGAACCGGCGTACCTATTGGCTGCATCCATCAGTTCTTCCATGTTTTTGACTTTGTCTTTCATGCGCCCCAGCTTGTGAACAAGCGGCTCAAATCTATAATTCTTTTCTAGCACCAGGGCCGTAGAACTCGCTGGTATGTTATCTGATGAGTGGATTATCTCTGCGACTCGTCTCATCTAGTGGCGACTTGACTCCCCTTCTTTCTGGACGCATCTTTCCAGGTCCTCAATGGTGCAAAGTTGCTTGCACGTTCCCTGGAAGTTTTTGATAAATGCCTCCTTCATCTCTTCCCATGTATTTATAGTATTGGGACGCAAGTTCTGTAACCAAATATGAGCCGTGCCTTCCAACATTATGTTAAAATACCTTGCACATATCTCTTCCGAGGCATTCAAGATGCTCATTCCAGGAAGGGTTCTGATCTGATGCTTGTGCTGAAGCCATGTTGTTGTATCCATGCTAGCATTATAATTTGCCACCTTGTGTGGCCCCTTAAAATCTTCCGGGAAGGGTTCTGATCTGATCCTTTCGCTGAAGCACACTGGTCCTCTAAGTCGTGAAGACAAGGCCGTTGATGTGCCCCTTGGGGGAGGCAACACTGCGGGTTGTACCTGTTCTCTTGGCACGGTGACTTGTGCCCTGGTTGGCACGTTAACTCGCGTCTGTTGTCTTCGGTAGCTGCCCTGTCATTATTTGGGAACAGATGTGGCCGTCCTCCATGGCCTGACATATTGGCCTGCTATAAAATGGCGGTACTCAACATCTCTATGGCACGCCGTGCCTCAACGTTGGCTGGGTCATCCCCAACTGGAATCATCTGGGCTAAGATGCCGGTTGCAGCATATACGTTGTCCACAGGGCTGGGGTAGTGCCCTTGCGGAGTATGGACCCTCCTGGGTCGCGGTGATGATGGCGGCATGACCCCTTCGTTGGCTCGTGGCCCTACCGTCCTGGTGACTGGGATCTATTCTGCTGGCGCCGGCAAGCTGGCGGCGACCGGAGTGGGTGGAAATTCCACCGTAGGATGAGTCGCGCGAACTCGTGCTTGCAGTTATCCACTTCCGCGTGAGTCGTGGCCTGTGTGACGTTGGCCGTCACCCTACGACGCTCCTCCTGAATTCCTAGATTCTCCTGGGTGAGCCGATTGCGCTCATCTTCCATCCTCTGGACTTACGGCAGCTTCAATCTCCGTTGCCCTTACGGCGGCGTTCTCGGCCAATACTAGGACGAGTAGCGGGTTGCTGGGAGGTGCCTGTCTTTCGACTTCTCCTGCGGTTACTGACACACTTGCTCCTCTAGCCATGTATATCCCATTTTTCATTGTTTCCTGATCTGAAGCCGAGGTAATGTCTGGGGTGTAACTTATGTATTCTTCTTCAAAGGTGGAGATGATAGACCCAAATCCTTGCGAATCCATACTTTCCACAGACCCTTCTTCGTCTCCGCTCAGGACTCCGGACTTCTCCTTTAGGGTCGCAGTCCCGATCCGAAGCTACTGGTGAGTCAAAGTTGTAGCCGACGAAGACGTGGATGTCCCCGAACGGGATCACATGCCCAGTTTGCACGTAATTAGCCTCCGGCCCCACTCTGAATCATCGATCAACGGAACGCCGTCGACCATCCTTACTTGGCCGACTACGAGATCTTCCATCCCCGGCATGGATCCAGCGTGAAACGTGACGCTCTTGACCACAGGCCCCACGGGGGCACTAGTAGGGAAAGGCCTTTTAGTGGCGCACCAAAAAGCCTTTCTTTGGCGCATGGTGGGTGCGCCACTAAATCCTCACCACAAAAATATTATTTCTGTGGCGCACAGCCCATGCGCCACAGAAAAGTGCAAGATTCTGTGGCGCACCCCCAAGTGCATGCGCCACAGAAATATTTCTGTGGCGCACCCCACTACCATGCGCCACAAAAGTGTTTTTGAACTTAAAAAAAAGGGCGGCCAGATCTAGATCTGGCCGTCGGAATTTCGCCGGAATTTCGAAATTTCGCCGGAATTTGACCGGATCTCGTCGGAGGCCGTGGTACCCGTGGCCATGGCCGTAGGTGGCTCGGCCGGAGGTGGGTGGAGGAGTGGGTCACCGGAGGTGGGTGGGTGGAGGATGGGGTCGCCGGAGATGGTGGAGGAGGAGAAGGATGTCGTCAGAGGAGGTCACCGGGGTGGAGGAGGAGGTGGAGGTCACCGTCGGCGGAGGTGGAGGTGAAGGTCGCCGTCGTCGTCGCCGGAGGTGGAGGTGGTGGTGGAGGTCATCGTCGTCGGAGGTGGAGGTGGTGGAGGAGGTCGTCGTCGCCGGAGGTGGTGGAGGAGGTCGCCGTCGCCGGAGGTGGAGGAGGAGGAGGTCGCCAGGGTGGTGGAGAAGGACACCGGAGGTGGAGGTGGAGGAGAGAAGAAGTGGAGGAGAGGAGAGGAGAAGTGGAGGAGAAGTGGAGGAGAAGTGGAGGAGGGAGGAGAAGGGGAGAGGAGAAGTGGAGGAGAGAAGGAGAGAAGCGGAAAATAGAGGGAGAAGGAGGGCTTGGGCTGGATTCAAAATTCGAATCCCGCCCAACAATTCTGTGGTGCATCCCTAGTCATGCGCCACAAATTGTCTTTTCCATTTTTTTTTATTTTGTAGAAAAAAAATCTTCTTTTTGAAATAACTTTTTACTCTTTTCGAATTTCCCGAATCTGAGAAAAGTTCACCGGGTAAACCCTGCAAAGTTTTTTTTCTGTTTTTTCGACATCGTATGCAAAAGTTATGCCCCTGCAAAGTTTTTTTTCTTCTGTTTTTTTGCAAAAAAGGTCAAAATTCATATTTCAAAATTTCTATACCAACTAGACACTAAAACGAAACTACATGTCAAAGTATTTTATTTTGAAATTTTTATCATTTCATTTCTTGTTTACAGAACTGAAAAGGCGATCCACGCGGGGGGGGGGGGGTAGGCATGCGGTGAGACAGAAAAAAATCTGTGGCACACCCAGCTCCATGCGCCACAAAAATGTGATGTCACTTTCTGTGGTGCACCAGGCCACATGCGCCACAGAAAATGTCACTTTCTGTGGCGCACCAGGCCATGTGCGCCACAGAAAGTCATTTCTGTGGCGCACACTCCCCATGCGCCACAGAAAGTCACATTCTGTGGCGCACATGGCAAGGTGCGCCACAGAAAGTGACATTTTTGTGGCGCATGTGGCCTGGTGCGCCACAGAATTTTTTTTTGTGGCGCATGGCTACATGGTGCGCCACAAAAATTGATCCACAGAAAGGCACTTCCCTACTAGTGTGGGCGCCAAGTGTCGTGGGTTAATCTCGGCATTTGTCATTGCGATTACTTCGTACGTGTGGGATTTGCGCGAGTCAAGCGTTCGAGCTTAAAATCATAGGGCATGAGGAAGACAATGTTTACCCAGGTTTGGCCCCTCGATGCGAGGTAAAGACCTACTTCCTGCCTATCCAAGATTGAAATTGATATGAATATGGTTACAAGGTGTAGCGATCGATGTGTCGAATCGCCTTGTGTTATAGGGTTTGAAACTTGAGAGTTTAGGTTCTATGTCCTGCGAGTCCTTCTTATTTGCACGGAGGCTCGCTAGTTTACAAGGAAAGCTTCTCTCGTTAGGAAAGCATTAGCCGGAGTCCTTCTTAGAGATTTAATCTTCTCCGTGTCCTCCAAGCCAAGTCATCTCCGATCTTCTAGATCTTTCTTTCACCGTGTCATGATCTTGGGTCGGCCTATCTTTGTGTAAGCCCATTGATGGTGTGGCCGTGAACTCGTGTTAAGCCGCATTTCACCTGATGAGTCGCGGGTTAAGTATTCCCCCGACATCATTGGCGTGGAAAAATTCCCACGCGGTGATTAGTTGCGGAATTTGGTCACAGCAAATCACCGGCGTGGGTTTTGGGTGGCCCGCCGGTGATTAAAAGCCGGCTATTTGTGTTCGTGTAATGAAGGCAGTAAGCACGTGGATAAAGGCTGAGCTTTCCGTTTAGGCATATACTACTACCGAAACAAAACTCTCACTATTAGGAAACCGCAGGAGAAGTCGGCCTGGAGCACCAGAGCAGCGTCACCGTCTTCGTCCTCTCGGAGCCCCCTGTCTTCGTCCTCTCGGTATGTATGGAGTACTCCCCAAATTTGAGGTGATGTACTGCTTTAACTGAATAAACTTCAGTGAAATTTAACTGAAAAATCCAGTGGAATTTTCCTTGTGATGTGCATGTACTCAAGGATACCCACCCCTCTTTTTCCTTGTACTGAAGGATTTGCTTGCTACTGCTTTTAACTAAAACTAGAGTGAGTTTTTCTTTCATGTCCATGTCCATATGCAGAACTGAGTACTCCGTACAACTTGCTGTATTAACTTGCTACCACTACAGCCAGTAGCAGTGCAGTGGCTTTGTTGCCTGCTCCTCTTTCTGAAACTTGTACTAGATTTTTTTGTAAGAGTACAAGTAGAATTGGTGTACTTGTAGTGTTGTAATCCTAGTGTAACTGAATTTTAAACAATAAGTTTTGCTTGCTTGTGCTTCTCCTTGCTACAAGTGTTGTAAGAGTACAAGTAGAATTGGTGTTCTTGCATTACTTCATCTTCTTCGTCTACAAGTGCATCTTGATCATTTTGAGGTACACTAGTAGAAACATAGCCTCTAGTCCGGGCTGGTGAGGGCCTCTAGTCCCAGGTGCCCACCCGGGACTGACGAATCGGGACTAGAGGCTCCCCCTCTAGTCCCGGGTGGGTTACGACCCCGGACAAAAGGGGTCCACACGTGGGCGCCCTGGCCGCGCGTGGTCGAGGACCTCTAGTCCCGGATCATAACACGACCCTGGACTAGAGATGCTCCCACGTGGCAGCCTCTAATTTTTTGTTACCCCGCTATATTGAATATTTAAAATTGTGATCAATATTGCAAAAAATATGGTTAATTAGTTACAAATCAGAAAAATATATATAGCATATCAAAATGTTCACAAAAAAAATATTTATCTAATAAAATTAATTTGATTACATAGAGATCATAACGGGACTAGAGCCCGTATATTCAATTACATGGAGATCATAACCGGGACTAGAGCCCGTCTATTCATATTTACATGGAGATCATAATCGGGACTAGATAGTGCCATCGTATTTTCCCTTTGCTTCTATGACCTGGTTATTCAAAAATCCCGCAATTTCCTCTGCAATTGGTAGAAAGCGCTCCCTGTATTGCAGCCTCCTCCGCTTTTCATTACACTATAAAAGAAGGAGATCAATATGAATATCAATCATCGTAACAAAAATTATGAATGACACTCAACACAACTGATGGTAATAAAAAAGAATTATGAATATATTTGTTCACGTACTTCTATCCATGTCTTACTGTTCCGCTCACTGACTTCCATGCGAATCCACTCGCAAACGAAGTATGCACACAAATTGCTCCCCGAGGGCTGCCTCTCGCATTGCAATTGCTTAAAAGTAAGCTCCTCTTTAAGACCTTTTATCTTCGTTCTGAAAATTTTCCAAACCCTGCCCGGCAAAAAAACGAATAAATGAGTTATTAGTTACTAGATATCTCAGGAAATAAACAAAAAAGACCGATATAGTGCGATAATGATTGAAAATACCTTTGGAGCGCATCTAAAAGGTTTTGGTACTTCTCTTCGGGATACGCCAATGAGTCTAAGATGTCAACAGTTTCTCGATCAATTTCAATGATTAGCAGAATATAATGGAAGCTGCGCACGTTTATATATGTCAGTAACTCATCAGTTACACTTAACATCGAGTAAGCAAAAATTAATGTGTACAAGATAGTAACACTCTTACCCGAAGTTGTAAGGAAACAGTAACTTCTTTTTATAATTTTGCTTAAGCATGAACCTTAGCAAGTTGGTCTCCGTTTCCTTGGGGAATTTCCGTAGCAACTCCTCGTTAATTCGTTTTGGGTCAATGAACCCAGTGTCAAAGATTCCTTTTCTGTCACATTCATCACTCTTCATTCTGCATAAATAGTGAGCATAATTACTATAGGCAATGACCGAGGTGAGCTAGAGACTTTATTTTAGAAATAGATGAATTGAACCACTTACAGACAATAGGTACTGACGATAGCCAAGTCGAGGGCGTCAATCTTGTATAACTGATAGAGTTCTTCAAGATAAATTTGTATCTCATCTGCACCTGCGAAATGTTCTTTTGTAACTTTCACAATGAGCATTTGTCGCTCTAACTTTGTGACTTCCATGTACCACCTATGCAGTTTCCGCATTTGTGTTGGTAGATCATCAATCTGATCAGGTGGCAACAAAGACTTTCCGTATTCCCATTTCCATACGATCTGATCCGAAATGGGAAAATCTCCGCCGCTTTGCAATTGAGAAAGTGTCATACCAACTTCTGCAGCAAATTCCGCCTCGTAGGATAAAGGAATGTCCGCCGCGGAGCCCTGATGATCAGTGTGCACCTTGAGCGGGGAGATCGACTGTTTTGCTTGTTCTCCGAGCTGGGCAACGTCTTTTTTCCCGCTGGCACTAGTACTTGTCGTCGGCTTGGAACGAACTCTCCTAATAGTGCGTAAATAGTCATCTGGCCTATTTATCTCAATTTGCGATGGATGCTCAATAAAGTCCTGACGCCACTTTAGTTGATCTGGCGTATAAGTTGGCTTTGGCTCGGGCTGTTTCTGTGCAAGAAAGCTTTTCAACTGGGCATCGCAGATCGCGGCGTTTTCCTCTACAGTCCTGTCGTAAGCTCTCGGGGGAGGAACCTTCGGGACTTTTGGGAGGGGCTCCTGTCGGGGTGCGCTTCGGAAACTAAACGTGGTGTCACGCTGCGTCCTCTTTTGGCCCTGACCCTGCGTAGTGGGCGGAGGCGGCGGAGGAGTCGGCTGACGCGGCGGCGGAGTCGGCTCACGTGGACTTGTGTTGTGCTGCTCGTCGTCCATGTGGTCATCATGTGGACTTGGAGGTGGTGAATCGCGTCTCGGAGGAGACGATGGTGGTGGCCTTGGTGGCGCCAAGCCTGGAAACACGATGTATTTCTTGCGCCATAGAATGATACCACCACCGACGTCTCCTAGTGCCGTCACATCATCACCTCCAGGGATTTCAAGCACCATTGATTCATATCCTGTACGAACTCTATCCACGCCGACACGAGCATAGCCATCTGGAATCTCTTTGAAATGCCACACTGCTGTAGATTCACAAGTTAAAGCATAGCCGTCTGCCACCTTCAAGGATAAGTTCATAATTGGCACATGTAGGTCACAACTTGTCTTCTCACTGATATTGTCCACGGGGTAGGTACCCGTTGACTGATCAGCACCGACCCCCGTGGAAGCCACGCTGCTTCTCCGCTGAGATGGGTCACTATCTTGCTGCAGCTGATAAGTTGGCGCTTGTTGCTCGCGCATTTGATCTAGTTGCTTCTGTTGCTGCTTAAAGAGATCAATTATCTCCTCGTTCTTTCTTTCTAACTTGCTGAACCGAGCTTCCTCCTCCAGCTCCTTCCTCCTCTTTGCTCTCGCTCGGCTTCTATAAGAATCACGGTCCTCGGGAAACCCTTCATTCCACGGCACATCCGGTCCAAAACCTCGTGTTCGTCCTCCTTTTTCTTTATTCCCGAGGGCCTCTGTCAGCTCGTCGTTCTCTCTGTCGGGAATAAACTTTCCCTCTCGAACCTTGGCGATTGTATCAACAATTGCTTTCTGGGGTACATAAATTTGTTTTTGTTTATCAACTATTAAGTCCCCTGTTTCCATGTCATACTCGGACCCATGCGCAAGTACCCAATTTCTTACCCTAAGGGGCCAGGAGTCTGTGGATGGAGTGATCCCCTTTTCGCGCAAATCGGCCTCAACTTTATCCCACTTAGGCTCGGCACTTCTGTAGCCACCTGGCCCCAACTTGTGGTGATATTTCTTTTTCGCTGCATTTTCCGTATTCTTTCTTGACCTTTCCTTAGCTAATGCCGATTGCTTGTACTCCAGAAATGAGTTCCAGTGAGCCCGCTGGCTCTCTAGTGAGCCAGTGAAATCTGGAGCTTTCTTATCTTTGACAAACTTATTGTACAATCTGTTCTTGTACTTATTGAATTGTTCAGCCATCTTCTTAAGAGCGAAATGCTTGACTTTGTCCGTCATGGCTTTTGTCTTTTCTGCAGTATCCAAGACCGGTAGGGTGAAATATGAAATGAGCTTTGTCCAAAGCGTCTCTTTCATTCTGACGCTGACAAAAGTAACTCCCTCCTCTACCTTTGGCGCCTGCCATTCCTGAATGCTGATCGGGACGTTGTCCCTCACAATGACTCCGCATTGATGCACAAACTTACTGGCGTTCGCCTTGGGTTCCAACGGTTTGCCCTCTGGAGAGATGACCTCAATTGGGAGATGTGTACCGGATTTCATCCCTTTGGCATGGCCTCGTTTACTTATTTCAGATTGGGTCGATGCGGAGGTCTAAAAATAAGAAACATTTGTTAATACATACATACACAAATCAACTATTGCATCTGATCAACAGAAGCTTAATATACCTCGCCAGACTGCGGCGGATGTCCACCAATCTGCGAGTCGTCATCGCAGTCGATGCTCGTTTGAGATTCCTCTCTTCGTTCCAGCTCAATTCCTGGACCGGACTCGTTCAAAAAGTGTGAGCCATCTTCTGCTCCATTGTCTTCGAGTGGATCGACTTCTGCTCCAAGAACGGGGTGCCGTATAATGTCGAACACAACTTCTTCACGGTCTCTGCTGTTGAAGTTATCCATTGCTTAACTAATATAAAAGAAAGATAAAACAATGTTAGAATTAGCAGAATAATAAACTAAAAACACAATTTTCAAAATTCGTAAGATAATTTTTTGAACTAACACCTAAATTGTTTGCTAACACCTAAATTTTGCTAACTATAATTTTTTGACTAACACTACAAATTTTAACTAACACTAAATTTTTTACTAACACCTAAATTTTGCTAACACCTAAATTTTGCTAACTAATCTGGGCTGACCCAATTCCAGCTCAAATTTGGGCCAGCATTGGGTCGTCGCGCCACGTCCCCTGGTCTAAACTGGCACGTCCCCACGAACGGCCAGGGTCCACCTCCCTCGTCTTCCCCACCCGTCCACGAATGGCCGCGTCCATGAACGGTCAAAGGGGGCCACTTGCGACCACACGGCCACCTCGCCTTCCCCAGCCTGGGCCACTTGCCAGCGACCCAGCAGCCACGTATCCCTAACCACACGGCCGCGGCCACGTGAGGCTATCCACACTGGTCACGCGTGGTCAAAGCTAGCCCACCGCCCCTCGTCTTCCCCACCCCTGGTCCTTTTAAATGGACTCCGCCGCCCGTACGCCGCCCCACCAAATCCAGCCATCCCCAGCCCTAACCCTAGGCCAGAGCCGGAGCCATGTCGCAGTGGTTCAAGAAACCGAAGAACCAGCACGAGTCCAGCAGCTCCTCCGGCCAGAGAAGGCCGCCGCAACCTCCTTCTCTTGCCGCGCGCCGCCGCGTTCCGCCACTACCGCCGAAGGCGTTCGGCCTCGCGCCGCAGGGCGTGCGGATGTTTGGGGAAGGCCGGCGCTCCCCACCACCTCCGGCAGGGCGCTCACCGCCACCTCCGGCGAGGCAAGGCACCCGGAGGCGCCGGTACGTCCGGGTCGCAGAATGCTGCCACCCCGGTGTTCTGGCCCGACGTCCACCTGCCGGACAACTGGCACCTGAATCCCCAGCGGATTCTGGTGCCGCTGATCCCGGCGCGCGGCCGGGCCAGGGTGGTGGAGATCGCGCACCGCCGCCGCCTCCTCCCGCCGGACCACTACAACGACCCCGCCTATGTACCGGAGTCCGCGAACTGGGACCAGTGGTTCACGGACGAACACGACGACCGCCGCCACGCCTTCTTCGCGGCGGCCCCAGCACCGCCGGCGAACCCCGAGCCCTACCCGCGCCGCCGCCCGGCCAGGAGCCCGAGCTGTGGTTCGAGGAGGAGGTCTTCGACGACGACGACCGGGAGATGCAGGCCGCCTACGAGGCCTCCCGCCGCTCCCTCGTCGACGACGAGATCAAGCGCTGGGAGGAGGTGCTGGCCGTGGCCCAGCCGCCGCCGCCACCACCACCGCCACCGGGGGCTATACTTACGTGGTGGCAGCACCTGGTCCAGGAGCAGGAGGCCGAGGAGAACGAAGAGCTGGCGCACATCGAGCCACTGCCCGTTGAAGAGAACTGGGTATGGACCGGCGGCATTTGGGCACCGCCGTCGCCGCCACCGCCACCGGCGCCAATGGAGGAGGATCCGCTGCCGCCGGCCCACCTGTGGGCTCCCCCCCTACTACCTCATCGACTCCGACGAGGACTAGACCTCTGGCGCTGGCAAGCCTTTTTTTTTAACTTATGTAAGACGGCCGTTTTTGTGGCCACCACCCCCTATGTAAGAACGGCGCCGGCGCCACCGTGGTTCCATCCACTGTGGCCCGCCACCCCTATGTAAGAACAGCCTTTAGGCCCTATATATATCAATGGCCTTGGTTCCATCCCCGCCGGCTCAGATCTAGGGTTTGAGGGTGAGAGGGCGAGAGGGCAGAGAACAGGGACCTCACTAGAGGCGTCGACGGCGGCGGGCGCAGAGGAGGCCACGGGTGGCGGATCGAGAGGCGACAGCTGTTGGGGGAATACTTTCTGGATTAACCCGTGGCCCAGTGCGACTTACTTTACTCGCACGGACAAAGGCCCACTTGGGAGCAAGCCCAATATTGAACCGCCATAAGGGGAAAGATCTAGAAGACATATCCCGGAGGACGTGAAGACCAAGTAGTCTCCGAGTAGGCCTCTGTGGACGTATTATTTATGGGGGAAGTTTCCTTTGTAACCGGCGAGCCTCTGTGTATATAAAGAGGACTCGCACGACTTAGAGCGGGTCAAGCTTTCAAACCCTAAACCCTAGCTCATACGGCGAGTACCAGATCGGATCGCCTCCATTGTAACACCTCGATTATCATATCAATACCAATCTAGGGTAGGCAGGAAGTAGGTCTTTTACCTCACATTGAGGGGGCTGAACCTGGGTAAATTTGTGTTGATCTTTGTTCCTGCGATCCCAAGCTCGGAGATGCTTGACTCGCGTAATCCCACACCTACGAAGTCATCTATGACACCTGACGTGACAACCCCACGACAACGGCGCGAGGAGGTGACGGCAGCGCGACGAAAAATTTCGTCCGGGCTTCGCCTAGGCTTATCCGGTCGGTCCCGGGTGGTTGCTCGGCCCGGGGCGGAGGCGTGGGTATTTATATCCACGGGCCTCTAGTCCCCGGCCCCTGCCACCAGCCGGGACTAGAGGTACCCCTTTAGTCCCGGCTGGTGGCATGGGCCGGGACTAGAGGTGTTTTCGCGGTGCCACCAACCAGCGCGCCCAAAAAATATTTGAATATGAATTTTTTAGCGCCAAAATTTGAAAAGTGTTTGAATATGAATTTTAATAACTTTTGCATACTTTTGAATCTGACAAAAATTTCAACATGAAAAGTGTTTGAATTTGAATAACTAATCCAAATCCATTTTCTGTTTTCTAAAATAATTATTCTAACTATTCAAACTATTAACCATTTTGCCATTTTGCATATTTTTGAATCTTTCAATATCTAATTGTCCTAAAATTTGTAATAATCATCTCTTTTATTTTAATCTAATCATCATTAACAACATCCGGTTACATAAAAGGTTTAATACATTATTACAAATCACAAACAGTTACATTATTACACATCACCAACAACATCTGTCTCTAGTGTCATGGTATAAACTTCTTCTTCGGTGTCCCTTTCTTCGGATTGCGCCGCAACCATGGACAATCTTCATCATTTAACAAGATGCTTGGGTCAGTTTTCACTCTGAAGGGCGGAATCTCATGAAAGTTATTCGCTTGCTTATCTTTTCTTTTTTTCGGTCTGTTGGACATGTCCTTCACATAGAAAACCTGAGCCACTTGACTGGCTAGGACGAATGGTTCCGTGACGTACGCAAGATTCTGGAGATCCACTGTAGTCATTCCATACCGCGGGTCTATATCTACCCCACCTGACAGGTTGAACCATTTGCACCAGAAGAAAGGGATCTTAAAAGAAGGTCCATAGTCAAGTTCCCATATCTGGTCTATGTAACCATAATATGTGTCCTTTTGCCCATTGTTATTTGTTGCATCAAAGCGGACACCACTGTTTTGGTTGGTGCTCTTTTTATCTTGGGCGTTCGTGTAAAATGTATTCCCATTTGTCTCGTACCCTTGGAAAGTCAATATAGTCGAAGATGGTTGACTGGCCAACAAGTATAGCTCATCTCCAACTATGTCGTTATTAATGAGACGTGTTTGCAACCAACCGCCGAAAGTCTTCTCGTGTTCTCCAGCAATCCAATCTTCAAGTTCCTCCGGGTATTTCGAGCGTAACATATTCTTGTGTTGCTCGATATATGGAGCCACCAAGCTGGAATTATGTAGAACTGTGTAGTGTGCTCGAGTGAATGAATGCCCGTCCCTACATATTATTGCTTTCTTTCCTAGCGTGCCTTTTCCACGCAGTCTTCCCTCATGGCGTGATTATCGGGTTAAGGTCAGGAATAAAGTCAACACAAAACTCAATGACCTCCTTTGTTCCATAGCCCTTCACAATGCTTCCTTCTGGCCTAGCATGGTTATGAACATATTCTTTAAGACTCCCATGAACCTCTCAAAGGGGAACATATTGTGTAGAAATACAGGACCGAGAATCCTAATCTCTTCGACTAGGTGAACTATGAGGTGCGTCATAACATTGAAGAAGCCTGGTGGGAAGATCAACTCGAAGCTGACAAGACATTGGACCACATCCTTCTATAAACTTGGTAGAGAATCTGGATTGATTACCTTCTGAGAAATTGCATTGAGGAATGCACATAGGTTCACAATGGGAACTCGAACATTTTCCAGTAAAAGACCCCAGAGTGCAATCGGAAGTAATTGTGTCATAATCACGTGGCAGTCATGAGACTTTAGGTTTTGAAAATTTTTCTCTGCCATATTTATTATTCTCTTTATATTCGACGAGAAGCCAGACGGGACCTTGATACTGCTCAGAACTTCAAAAAAGATCTCTTTCTCATCTTTGGTAAGAGTATAGCTGGCAAGACCTTGATACTTCTCTGGATGCAGGCCGTCTCGGTCATGGATACGTTGGTGGTCCTGCCATGATTCCGGTGTATCTTTTGTTTTTCCATAAACGCCCAAGAAGTTTAGCAGGTTCACAGAAAGATATTTCGACACGTGCATCACGTCGATTGCAGAGCGAACCTCTAGGATTTTCCAATAGGGTTGATCCCAAAATATAGATTTCTTCTTCCACATGGGTACGT
Organism: Poa pratensis; assembly: GCA_947311845.1. Lineage (NCBI taxonomy): Eukaryota > Viridiplantae > Streptophyta > Magnoliopsida > Poales > Poaceae > Poa > Poa pratensis. The sequence continues at coordinate 3,841,838 of CAMZMU010000118.1, forward strand.
GATTCTCAGCGTCATTTGGAACAGATAGTCCGCCAAGACCCTTTCCAAAGATTACTTTTAAATCCTTGACCATGTCATATATATCATCACCAGTAGGGCAGGTAGGCTTCGTCCGGTGATCTGCCTCACCTTTGAAATTCTTGCCTTTCTTTCTTACGGGATGCTGTCTTGTAAGAAATCGACGATGGCCCGGGTACACATTCTTGCTACCTACATGTATACTTTCAGTGTCACCTAAATAGTGTGTGCATGCATTGTATCCCTTGTTTGATTGTCCTGAAATGTTACTAAGAGCAGGCCAATCATTGATGGTTACAAACAGCAAAGCTCGTAGGTCAAATTCCTGTTGTTTGTACTCATCCCACGCACATACACATTCTTCACGCCACAACTGTAAACGTTTTTCAACCAATGGCCTCAGGTACACATCAATGTCGTTGCCGGGTTGCTTCGGGCCTTGGATGAGCACTGGCATCATAATGAACTTCCGCTTGATGCACAGCCAAGGAGGAAGGTTATAGATACATAGAGTCACAGGCCAGGTGCTATGACTAGAGCTCTGCTCCCCAAAAGGATTAAAGCCATCTGTACTTAGACCAAATCTTAATTTCCTTGCGTCATCTGCAAATTCCTTGAACTCTCTGTCGATTTTTCTCCACTGCGACCCATCAGCGAGGTGTCTCGACATCTCGTCTTTCTTATGGTCTTCTTTGTGCCATCGCAACAACTTGGCATGTTCTTTGTTTTGGAACAAACATTTCAACTGTGGTATTATAGAAGCATACCACATCACATTGGCAGGAACCTTCATCCTGGGGCCCGGCTCGTCCTCAACATCACCAGGGTCATCTCGCCTGATCTTATACCGTAATGCACCGCATACAGAGCATGCATTCAAATTCTCGTTCTTCACACCGCGGTAGAGGATGCAGTCATTGATGCATGCATGTATCACTAGTGGAAACATAGCCTTTCGTCCAGAGCCAATTTTGGCTCTAGTCCTGGGTGGCTTACGAACCGGTACTAGAGTGTGGCTCTAGTACCGGTTCAAAATGTACGAGGCCGCGCAGGTCTTGTACCGGGTCGGAGGGGACCTCTAGTACCAGGCCATGATACGAGCCGGTACTAGAGGTCCGTGGCAGGGCAGCGACCTTTAGTACCGGCTCGTATCACATCCCGGTACTAGAAGGTGGCGCTTTAGTACCGGGTCGTGCTATGACCCGGTACTAATGTTCCCTATATCATCTTCCACCCCCTGAGAGCATCTCCATTTTGCAGCTCAAGTTCATCACCATTTTCTCCATTGTTTTACACTCCTGAGCTCGAGTTCATCTCCATTTTCCTCCACAATTTGTCAAGATTAACGGCACCCATCTTTTCAAGGTTTAGCAACTTGATCCTTTCATCTGGCGTTCCTCATTTTAGCTCATTTCCATACTAGCTTAGCTCATTTCATTTTTCAGGTGCTAGCTAGGTGTTTGATGAAATGACTAAGTTAGGGAGTTCATTTGTTTTATATGCAATTTGAGCTAAAATAAAATTATGATTTGTGTGTTCTAGTGCCATGCTCACCGCCGTTGATCGCCCGCGTTGTCCCGTCACCGGCACCACCTCGGTAAGCCTCTTTTTTAAAACTTTTATTTCAAAAAAATCTTAGTTGTATGATTTAGATGCATAATTATTATTTGTATAATTTTATTAGTTGTATAATTGTTTGTTATATATATATAGTGCCATGGTTTTGACACCTGACCACACCGGCTCTCGCCGCTCTATTATTCGGATGTGGTATGATTGTTTGTTATAAGTATATATTTGTTTCGTTTCGTGTTTATGACAATCATGCCAACCAACTTGACAATCATGCCAACCAACTTGACATCTAGGAGGTAGTTGAACCGGAAATTCCAACCGACCCTATTATCGAGTTATTTATAAAAGAAAACAATGATTTGAAAGCAAAATTGAAAAGAAGTGAAGATCTTCGTCTCCAATGCCTAGAAGAGAATATGAAATTGGAGTTCAAGCTTGCCGACATCGTCGCTGAACACGAGTTCAAGCTTGCCGACATCGTCGATGCTCATGAGATCAAGATGGATGCAATGCGCTTGAAGATTAAAAATATTAGAAATTATGCCATTAGTCAAGAGGCTTGGTATCATTATGCTGTTGGTTCAATAATTACCTTAGTTGCGATTTTGATCGCATTTGTTGTTGGATTTAAATTGTTTGGATAGTTGTATGTTGGTTTAAATGTATGTTTTCTGAGAACTATGTATTACATTTGGTCACTACTCTAATTTGGTTTTAATGTGATGAACTTGTATTAATGAATATGGTCAGTTATCTATTATGTTCGTTTACCGTAATGGGTTTTAGCATCGTGATTGCGTTTGACATACTTATATAATGCAGATGAGTCATCCATAGATGTACGTTGACCGACGCTCTAACGAGTACATGCAAGGCCTGCGTTCTTTTCTCAACGTGGCTAAGGCAAACACGCATAATGGTTTTATGTGTTGTCCGTGTCGTAACTGTTGGAATGAGAAGGATTACTCTTGCTCAAAAACCCTTCACATCCACATGATTCAGTTTGGTTTCATGTCCGGCTATAATTGTTGGACCAAGCACGGAGAAAGAGGGGTTATGATGGAAGACAACGAAGAAGAACAGAACGATGACAACTACATGAGCCCTGAATACGGTGGTAATGCAAGGGGGAAGCTGAAGATGAAGAGGTACCAGATGAGCCCATCATAGATGATGATTTACGGCGGCTCATCGTTGATGCACAGACCGAAGCAGAAAGTGCACTCGAGAAGTTGAAGTTGGAGCACATGTTAGAGGATCACAAAAAAAAGTTGTACCCAACTTGCGAAGATGGCAACACAAAGCTCGGTACCACACTGGAATTACTGCAATGGAAGGCAGAGAATGGTTTATCTGACAAGGGATTTGGGAATTTATTGAAAATAATGAAGCCAAAGCTTCCAAAGGATAACGAATTGCCTGACAGTACGTACGAAGCAAAGAAGTTTATCTACCCTCTAGGATTAGATGTGCAGAAGATACATGCATGCATTAATGACTGCATCCTCTACCGCGGTGAGCAGTACAAGAATATGAATGAATGCCCGGTATGCGGTGCCTTGTGAGATAAGATCAGACGAGATGACCCTGTTGATGTTGAGGGACAGCCCTCCAGGAAGAGGGTTCCTGCCAAGGTGATGTGGTACGCTCCTATAATACCACGGTTGAAACGTTTGTTCAGAAACAAAGAGCATGCCAAGTTGTTGCGATGGCACAAAGAAGACCGCAAGAACGATGGGTCGCAGTGGAGAAAAATCGATAGAGAGTTTAAGAAATTTGCACGTGACGCAAGGAACATAAGGTTTGGTCTAAGTACGGATGGCTTTAATCCTTTTGGGGAGTAGAGCAGCAGTCATAGCACCTGGCCTGTGACTCTATGTATCTATAACCTTCCTCCTTGGTTGTGCATGAAGCGGAAGTTCATTATGATGCCAGTGCTCATCCAAGGCCCGAAGCAACCCGCAACAACATTGATGTGTACTGAGGCCATTAGTGGAAGAACTTTTACAGTTGTGGCGTTATGAAGGGGTACTTGTGTGGGATGAGTAATAATGTATTCAACTTTTATGTAACTATGTTCTGAAAACTCAGAAGAGAACTGTAAACACTGATATTTGGAACAAAACACACGGTTTCCCCTGCATACAGTCCGACGGTGGCTCGTGAGTGCCCGCATATCAAATGCACTGTCGGGCGTATGCAGGGAATCCGAATGATTTGTATTCGGTCGACGAATTGAAGGATTTTGTCGATAGAACAAAACACACGGATTCCCCTGCATACAGCCCAACGGTGGCTCGTGAGTGCCCGCATATCAAAATGCACCGCTGGACGTATGCAGGGGTCCGAATGCTTCGTATACCAAAATGAACTACAATCAGTGCCATGAGTGCCCGGGAGGGGGGCTATATATAGGGTCATGTGGCTCACGAAGAAATAGACGGTTCTAAAAATCCAATGGCTTACAAGCCCTCTAAAGAAACACCCCTGATCCAACGGCTCACAAGCGTTTGAAAGAAACACACGATCCGTGTGCTTCTTTAGTCCCGGTTGGTAACACCAACCTAGACTAAAGGCCGGCTTTGCGGTCACGACACGTATCCTCCACCAGCGCTGCCCTGGGCACGTGTCCTCCCCCATCGCTGACCTGGAGGTCTTTATATATTGTCGCCGATGGGGTAAACCCTAATCCACCATTCCTAGCCACGAACGCATCGTCTCCACGAGATGGATCCGCAATGCCCGCCGCAGCGCCTTCTGGACGAGATCGAGCGTGCTCGCAGAGCGCGCTTGGGTGTTACGGCGGGAGCCTATCCCGCCGTATGCTCACGAGCCCGGCGTGGAGAGGAATGCCCTGCTACCGGCCTCCTGCTCCGGTGCCGGAGGAGGTGCGGAGGACGTACGAGCGCGCGTGGTCCGACGTCCTTGACCCCGACAAGGATGCGTACGCCGTAGGGGTGGCGTGGGGATCTGCGGCCGTACCTCCACCAGTCACCGCCGCCCCTCCCGACGAGGAGGATGACGATGACGACTACTTCGACTGGAGCGACCATGGGGAAGAGCGCGGTGGGCTGCAGATGCAGGAGGCCATTGAAGCCTCCTTCCAGTCCGTCCACGATGACCATGTACAGCGAGCCAGAACTGACTGCCAGCTCAAGGCAAAGAAGTCTTCCGAGCTGGATTGGGCGCTGAAAGACTCATCCTCCATGGATCTTGCCCTCCGCCGCAAACGTGCGCGCGAGAACCGGGCGGCCGGAACGGGGCTGGCTCCTCCCGCCGCTCCCCCTAATCCTACGGCCTCCGAGCCAGCAAGTCTGTTTATGTAGTAATGTAACTGTTAGTGATGTGTAATAATGTATCCTTTTATGTATCACGCATACATCTTTATTTAATCCAGTTACATAGCTCGGGTCCATTTTTATTTAACCATAATACATCACGAATAATATCACTAACTTTTGCCGGGTCCTAAGCCACGGGGTGCTGAGCGGCCGGCGCTGCGCACCCAAAGAGCAGGAACCATCACAGGGTCAATACTCACGTGAGAAAATGGTTTGAATAGATAGAATAATTATTTTAGAAAACAGAAAATGGTTTTGAATTACTTATTCAAATTCAAACACTTTTCATGTTGAACTTGTTGTCAGATTCAAAAGTATGTAGAAATTATATAAATTCATATCCAAATACATTTCAAAAATTTGCGCGCAAAAATTTGAAATTTTCGTGGGTGAAAGCAAAAAAAAGGACCTCTAGAACCGGGTGGTGGCTCCACCTGGTACAAGAGGTATATTTGGGCACGCAGCTGGGCGGCGTGGGCGAAATCCTCTAGTACCGGGTGGTAACACGGCCCGGTTCTAGAGGTGACCCTCAAGTACCTGGTGGTGCCACGGCCCGGTACTAGAGGCCTCCTCCTATAAATACACAGCACAAACGCCGGGCCGAGCCACGACCCACGAGAAGACGAAGGAGGATGCCGCCGCCGACGAAATCGATGCCGTCAGGCTGCCAAATTCGCCGGCCGCTCGTGCCCCCTCACCTCCACGCGCCGCCTCGCCCTCCGCCTCTCCGCCTCTCCTCCTCTGCCGTGTCGCCCTCCGCCTCTCCTCCTCCGCCCTCCGCCTCTCCGGCCGCCTCTCCTCCTCCGCCACCGCGGCGCCTCCTCCACACGCCGCCGCGCCCTCCTCCTCCTCCTCCACACGCCGCCGCGCCTTCCTCCTCCACCGTCTCGATGGCCACGCGCGGCGAGCTCGCGGCCTACGGTACGGTTAGAAATTAGGTGAGTTTTTTTCTTTTTTGTGTTAGAAATTTTAGGGTTAGATTTTTTTAGTGTTAGTAATTTAGGGTTAGAAATTTAAATTTAAATTTTTGTGTTAGTAATTTAGGGTTAGATTTTTTTAGTGTTAGTAATTTAGGGTTAGAAATTTAAATTTTTGTGTTAGAAATTTAAATTCAGGGTTAGAAATTTAAATTTAGTGTTAGAAATTTAAATTTGCTATGTATTTATTGTTTTTTAGTGTTAGTAATTTAGGGTTAGAAATTTAAATTTTTGTGTTAGAAATTTAAATTTAGGGTTAGAAATTTAGGGTTAGAGATTTAAATTTGCTATGTATTTATTGTTTTTTATTGTTAGTAATTTAGGGTTAGAAATTTAAATTTTGTGTTAGAAATTTAAATTTAGTGTTAGAAATTTAAATTTAGGGTTAGAAATTTAGGGTTAGAAATTTAAATTTTAGTGTTAGAAATTTAGGGTAAATTTGCTATGTATAGATTAAATTTAAATTTAGGGTTAGAAATTTTGGGTTTGAGATTTAAATTTGCTAAGTGTAAATTTAAATTTGCTAAGTTTAGATTTAAATTTGCTATGTATTAGTGATACTTTTTGCAAATTTCTAAGTGTAGATTTAAATTTGCTATGTTTTTTTTTAGTGTTAGAAATTTAGGGTTAGAAATTTAGTGTAACTTTGCTAAGTGTAGATTTAAATTTCTATGTATTAGTGATACTTTTTGCAAATTTCTTTTGTATAACTTTTGTATTTTGCTAATTAATGCTAACATTGTTTTATATTTCTTTTGTATTAGTTAAGCCCAATGGATAGCTTCAACAGCAGACACCTTGAAAATGAGGTGTTCGACATTATACGTGAACCCGTGGGGGGAGCAGAAGCCGGTGGAACAGAAGATGGCTCAGAATTTTTGAACGAGTCCGGTCCGGGAATGGAGGAGGAACAAAGAGACGAAGCGCAAACGAGCATCGAGTGCAATGACGACTCGCTAATTTGTGCACCTCCGCAGTCTGGCGAGGTATATTAAGCCTCTGTTGATCAGATGGAATAATTGATTACTATATGTATGTATTAACACATATTTTTTTAATTTTTAGACCTCCGCATCGGCCCAATCTGCACAAACTAAACGAGGCCATGCCAAAGGGTTGGCCGCAGATGCGCATCTCATAATTGAGGTCGTCTCTAGATGGCAAACCGTTGGAGCCCAAGGCGAACGCATCTAAGTTTGTGCATCAATGCGGAGTTGTTGTTAGGGACAATGTTCCGATCAGCATTCAGGAATGGAATGAGCCAAAAAACTTAGAGGGCGCCATAAAACCTAGTTGGGTCAGCAAGAGAACTAAAGATGTGCTTTGGGACAAGGTCATAGCAAAGTTCACCCTACCGGTGTTGGATCGTACCGAAAGGACACAAGCCATGACGAAAAAAGTCAAGCATTTCGCTCTGAAGAAGATGGCTGAACAATTCAACAATTACAAGAACAGATTATTCCGTGATTGGCAATCGTAAAAGAAAGCTCCAGATTTCACTGGCACACTAGAGAGGCAGCGGCCTCACTGGAAGGCATTTCTGGAATACAAGGAATCAGAAGTAGCTAAGGAAAGATCGAAAAAGAATAAGGAAAATGCAGCGAAAAAGATATATCACCATAAGATGGGGGCAGGTGGCTACATAAGTGCCGAGCCTAAGTGGGATAAGATTGAGGCTGAGCTGCGCAATAAAGGGATCACTCAAATTACACATAACTGGCCCCTTAGGGTCAGAAATTGGATGCTTGGGCATGGGGCGGAGTATGACATGGAAACAGGGGATCTAATAGTTGATGAAAAGAAAGAAACTCCTATACCCCGGCAGCAAATTCTTGATGCACTCGCCGATGCTCGAGAGGGAAAGTTTATTCCCGACCGAGAGTACGACGAGCTGACAAAGGTTTGTTATAACTATATATTTGTTTCGTTTCGTGTTTTATGACAATCATGCCGACCAACTTGACATAGATATATTTTTATCTAGGCCCTCGGTAAAAAATTAAAGGAGAACGAACACGAGTCCGTGGATTTGTGCCATGGAATGAAGGGTTTCCTGAGGACCGTGAATCTTATAGAAGCCGAGCAAGAGCAAAGAAGAGGAAGGAGCAGGAGGAATCATACCGGTTGAGCAAACTAGGAAGTATGGTGAGCCACCTTCATCAGAAAGTAGATGAAATGCGCCAGCATGGGGCAACTCATCAGCTGCAGGAAGGTGCTCCAACAGGTGGTCCATCTCAACTGAGAAGCAGCGTGGCTTCCACGGGGGTTGGTGCTGATGAGCCATCGAAGGAAACCTACCCCGTGGATTATATCACTGAAAAGACAAGTTGTGAGCTACATGAGGCTATGAGAAACTTATCCGTGAAGTCGGCGGAGGGCTATGCTTTAACTTGTGAATCTACAGCATTGTATTTGGGCAATGAGATTCCAGATGGCTATGCTCTTGTCGGCGTGGATCAAATTAGCCCTGGATTTGAATCACTCGAACTTCAAATCCCTGGAGGTGATGATGAGAGGACACTGGGAGATGTCCAGGGTGGACTCATTCTATGGCCCAAGAAATACATCTTGATTCCAGGTTGGACGGCGCCAAGGCCACCATCGCCTCCAAGTCCACATGATGACGACTTGGACGACCACCACAACACGAGTCCATCTCCATCTTCGCCGCCGCCTCAGCAGACTCCTCAGCCGTCTCCTCCGCCGCTGCCTCAGCAGACTCCTCAGCCGTCTCCTCCGCCGCCTCCGCCCACTAGGAGCAACCAGTCGACGAAGACCGTCGTTTCGTCACAAATGGGTTTCCGTCGCGACCGATCGCCGGTACCCCGACAAGAGCCCCTCCCTCAAGTACCGAAGGTTCCTCCCCCGAGACCTTGGGACGGGACTGTAGAGGAAAACGCCGCGGCCGTGGCAGCCGACCATAAAAGACAGATTGAACCGAAAAAGCCCCCGCCGAAGCAAGTATATACGGCAGATCAAAAAAGTGGGCTACGGATTTTTTTAATCATCCATCGCAAGTCGAGATAAATAGGAAAGATGACTATGCACACTGTCTGAGTAGAATTCACTCCAGCAAGACGACAAGTACTAGTGACAGCGGGAAAAGAAAAAGAGACGTTGCCCAGCTCGTAGCACAGTCAAAACAGTCGATCTCCCCGCTCAAGGTGACCACTGATAAGGGCTCCGCGCGCGAGGCGGACACTGATGATTTAGCCTATCGCGCGAAATTTGCTGCCGAAGTTGGTATGTCACTTTCTCAACAGGATGCACAAGAGCTCCCCCCTATATGCATGTAGATAAATGGACCTGGGAATACGGGAAGTCTCTAATGCCACCTGATCAGATCGAGTTTGTACCAACAAAAATGCGAAGACTGCATGACTGGTACATGGATGTCACAAGGGAAGGTTGAAAAGTGCTCCTTGTGCAAGTTACAAAAGAACATTACATAGGTAAAGACGAGTTACATGTTTATCTTGAAGAACTCTATCAGTTATACCAGCTTGACTCCCCGGACTTGAGTATCGTCAGTACCTATTGTCTGTAAGTGATTCAATTCATTTATTTCTAAAATAAAGTCTATAGCTCAGCTCGGTCATTGCTTGTTCTAATTATGCTCACTACGCTATTATGCAGAATGAAGAGTGATGAATGTGACAGAATGAGAATATTTGACTTTGGGTTCGTTGACCCGGTCCGAATTAATGAAAAATTGCTACGGGATTACCCCGAGGAAACGAAGGCCAACTTATATAATAGATGTCAAAACCATGACACTATATATAACAAACAATTATACAAATAAGAAAATTGTACAAGTAATAATCATGCATCTAAATCATACAACTGAGATTTTTTTAAAATAAAAGATAAAAACAAGAGGCTCACCGAGGTGGTGTCGGTGACGGGGCGGCGCAGGCGATCGACGACGGTGAGGATGGGGACAGCGCAGGCGATCAACGACGGTGAGGGCAGGGACATGATGACACTAAAACCCACAAATCATAATTTAGTTTGAGCTTAAATTGCACATAAAAACAAATGAAATCCCCTACTTAGGCATTTCATCAAACACCTAGCTAGCACTAGAAAAATGAAATGAGCTAAACTACCAATGAAATGAGCTAAATTAGGAAGGCCGAAAGAAAAGATGATGTTGCTAACCCTTGGATAGCTGGATGCCGTTAATATTGACAAATAGTGGAGAAAAATGGGGATCAAATTGAGCTTCGGAGAGTGAAGAATGAGAAAAATGGAGGTGTGGCCCGAGCTCAACAATGGAGAGCTGGCTCGGGTGGCAGGAGAAATATAGGGCAACGTTTGGTCCCGGGCCGTATCACTAGCCCGGACTAAAGCTTGAGCTCGGGTCTCGGCTCGCGATACGAACCGGGACTAGCGGTGCCTGCGCGGGCCCCGCCATGCAGCAGCCCTGCCACAGACGTTTGGTCCCGGGCCGTATCACGAGCCGGGACTAGAGCATCCCCACGACCCGGGACAACTGCTCTGCGGCCTCGTATCTTTCGACCCGGGACTAGTCCCACCCTCTAGTCCGGGTTAAAAAGTTGCCCGGGACTAGAGCCCAAACTGGCTCTGGACAAAAGGGCCTGTTTCTACTAGTGGTACTCCATCTTCATCCATTGCATCTCCGTCTTCTTCAAGAATTTATTCTTCTTGTGTGATAGGTGGACTGAAATTTAACTCGGGCATTACCATTGTTGCTGATGCTCCTATGCGCTGCTGCTGTTGCTCGGAGCGACGCACAGGACGGCGAGGCGCTAGGCGAGGAGGACAAGGTCCGGCGACGCGCTGCTGCTGGTACAAGGATGGTCACGCGCTGGGAGGAGGACATATGCTGCAGGAGTACTTGAATTGATCTGCAGGAGTGCTTTCGCTTCTGCTGTTGCTTAGGTGTTGTAGTACTGCTCCTCCCTGTACTGAACTGCTCCTGCTCCTCACTTGTTACTCCCTGTACTGAACCAATTTCTGTGTGAATTTGACAAGACCTGGGTGAGATCCAAATGGGCAAGGACCAGGACCTTGGCGAGGAGATGGGGCAAGGCGACCAGCCTCGAGGAGATGACAACGCTGGACCGCAGGAGTTTCTACACTAGGAGCGAGCTGCCGCTAGGAGAAGCTGGCGAGGCCCTGGGAGGAGGGTGCCGAGCTAGCGACGCTGGACTCCTCCCTTTTGCGACGCTGGACCTGGGCGCTGGTGTTCTCTTTGCTGGGAGCGAGCTGCCGTTGGGGAGGAGCTGGCGAGGCCCTGGGAGGAGGGTGGCGAGCTGCCGCTCGGGCGAAGCTGCACCTAGGCGCTGGCCACTCCCCCTCCGACGATCTACACCACCACGACCTGGAGACGAGGCGAGGCGAGGAAGACGCTCGATTTCAAATTTGTTTCGATGGGCCAAGCGTTTTCCAGAGCGGGATGACATAAACTGTAATTTCAGTGATTATGTATGGGCAAAGAGGTCATTTGTGCGATTTTGGTGTTTGTTGGAAACTTTCTTTAATGTCATACATTTCGGAACGGAGGGAGTACATGAGTAGAGATGGATTGATATGTTAGCACTGGGCTACAAGTCCAATTCAATGTTGAACTTGCACCATATGGACATGTATATATATATATATATTTTTTTTTTTGAACAAAACGGGCAATACTGCCTCATTTTATTAAAAAAGTAGGAGGGGGATTGACCGGTTCATTAACGGGGAACCGGCCGAAAACCGTTACAAGTGCACCAATGTAGTCATGAAAACACCACATTGTGCAGACCCGGCCAACCTGGCTACCCACACAAGACATAGACGCCGCCGAGGAGAAAAACACCATCGAGGCCAACACCGAGCGTCATCGTCGTCACTCCTCCCCGAGCAAGCGATTCCGACTTCACCTTGGACGGCCACCGATGAAGCCTCGCCGCAGCAGACGCCGTAAACCAAGTCGGCCTATGCCAAATAGTCAACCCAAAGCGTCGAGGAGGAGGCAGCTCCGACTTCGACGGAGACCTTCACCGGAGAAAGTTGCACACCTTGCATCGACGGAATCCGCGAGGCCACTGTAGAAAAAGTGTCATCGTTGCCAGCCTGTCCGCCCCAAGACACGCAGCTCTGACTTCACACCTTCACAGCGGGACACAACACGGATTGTCGGTGACGAAGGACATGCCACGACCCGGCTCCGCTCACCACCGTCATCGTTGCCACACAGCTCGCAACGCCACCATAGCACCCAAGACATCGTCAGCCGCTGCCAACCACGATGTTGTGTGAGCCCAGCCCACGAGCACGCACATAGGAACCTTCATCTTCAAGACGACGCCCTCAGGAGGGAAGACGACGAAGATCGACGCCGTCGTCCGACCCTGCAGAAACAGGGCCAGGTATTCACCCAAAGAGGAGGTCCAAGACTGAGGAGAATCGAAGAGCTCCAAGATGACCCCCCCGAGAGGGAGAACGGCGTCCACGGACGTCGCGTCGTCAGGCTTTCGCCCGGAGCACTCGAGACTCTCCAATCCCACGCAGCCGGGCCAAGGCGGGGAGACCCGCGGCACCGCCGGCCTGCACACCCACTGAAGCAAAAACATCATGTGCGACGGCGGCGCAGCCACCACACAGAGCCTTCCAACCTCCCCCGACCCGCCGATCCCACCGCTGCAGCTTGCCTCCGTTCCGGCCAAGGCGGCCACGGCGCCCCTGGCCGCACCAACCATTCCGGACCCATGACCCGGGGCCGCCGCCCCGGCATCCGCACCGCCCCACGCAGATCATCATCGGCCCGCACTGCCTCGCGCATCACCGGCCTCCTCGCCTCCGCGCGTCCTCGCCTCCGCTCGAAGTCGCCGCTGCCACACAGCCGCAGCGAACCGCGCGACCACCTTCCATCTCGCACTGCCGAGCCCGCGCCGTCTCCGGCCCGGCGGGCCCAGATCGGGCCCGCCAAGCCCATCTAGAGCTCGCCGCCCACCATGGCCGAAGGGGGCGGTGCCGCTGCCACCAGCGCCTCCCGCCGTCCGCGCGCCGACGTCTGCCTGCGCCCGAGCCCGCCGGCTCGGCTTCCACCGCCCGCGACCGCCGCCGCCCACCCGGGCCGGTCAAACCACCCTCGCGAGAGCCTCCCCCGCAGCTACCCTTTGGCAGCAGGGGGGCGCCGCCACCGCCGCGGCCGGGGCCGGCGACGGCAGCGGCAGGGATGGCCAGCAGAGGGCGGCCGGACGGTTTTCGCGGGGAGCCCCTAGCGCCGCCGGTGGGGGCGACGCGAGGGGAGGGGGTAGTGTGGAAGAAGGTTTCTCACTTATATATCATTTTAACTGAAGTCGAGCATGTTACGTTCATTTATTCAGTTCAGGTTTAAAGTTTCGACATTAAAGTAGAAGGTAGATGGAAACCGCCTTCCAGGTAATCACTTTGATGGTTTATCTGTCCGTTAATCAAAATCAATGGCTGAACCCCGACACTATTTTAAAGAATAAACTCTTTAATAGTGATGTTGCACCTGTTGCATACATTCCTTGCTCTCAAATTGCCCTTATGTATGATTTGTCCTTTTGTAACTAAACTAGGGATCTGTCAAAAAACTAATTGGGACTATGATTATGAATTCCAATATTGTTTGATGGAAAGACAAAAAGCATGTGGATTTTATCGTGGTCATGTTTAATTAGTAGTGTAACTAGATTATTTATTGTTTGAACCGAGGCAAAATTTTGTCTTGGCCATTAATTAAGAAAATGGGAGTTGGAAAGTTAATTAGTGGAAAACCAACCGGAACCCGTTACAAATATATCCTTGAAAGCATAATAATGCACAACTCAACAAGTCAATGGACTAATTCCAAACCCCATGACCACAAAACGACCCGGCAAGCCCACCCAACTAGCGGTTCCAGCAATCTCCTGACACTTAGGTCTCTACAACACACTGAAGACGAGATGGTAGTAAAGCTTCCTGTACATGTACGCGACGTGGCATACCCGGCCTGCCGGCACCGTAGCACATCGCCGGAGCTGCACATCAAGTCCATGGCAAGGTTAATCAGCATGAGCGTCTTCATACGGTAGTAGAAATTGCCTAAACTGAGGACTCATCCGTCGTTTGTATGCAAAGCGGCTGCATCACGCGAACACAAAAGCTTTTGATACCTTCCAGGCCTATTCTAGAGGTGCTTATCATGAACTGTACGTCTTGTAGCTTAGAATCTCTAAATGCTTGACCGGAGGTGATATATATATGGAGTATAAATCCACTATAGTTGGTCCATGCAATTATTCAGCTCCTATAGTCAAATTCAGTATTGAACTTGCACCATATGGACATGTCTATACATATCATTTCAACTCAAGCCGAACATGTTATGATCTGTTATAAACTTCAGTTTTGATGTTTGGTCATGAAAGTAGAAGGTAGATGGCAAATGCCTAAAGTTTGGACAATCAATGGTTAAATGGTCCAATGCGACGTCCAAGACAAACGCGGTGCTGAATTATACTTGCTCTGGAAAAACCGTTCGCTCCTCGCGTCGCTCCTCCAGGCGACCGGGGGGCGGTACCCTAGCCCGCGCCGCCGCCGCCTCCTCCCTAGCCTCCTCTCCCCTCGTCGCCCCCCGACGCCGCCGGCAGACAAAGGCCGCCCAGCGCCGGTGACGGGGGCGGCGGGGATTCGCCCCTCGCAGCTCCTCTCGGTGTAATGGAGGAAGACCACGGCTGGAGCTCACCGCCGCCACCCGCCCTCGCCTCCTCATCAGCCACCTCCGTCCTTCGCTTCCCCATTCGCGTCTCGTCCGCCGCCTTGCCGCTGCGGCTGCGAGGGCAGCCCTGCCGGCGCGGGCTTCTCCGGGCCCGATCTGGGCCCCGGATGGGCCTGGCGGGCTGCCCTGCCATGCGTCGGCGGGATGGCCTCTATTGGCCGGTGCCGCGCCCTTGGGGGTGCTGCTCCCGCTGCTGTGCCCTGGTCGTCCGTCCGTCGATCCCGGCACCGGGGGTGCCGTCGGCTTTGACGGCGCTCGACCATGCCCTCCGGTGGTTGCAAGGGTCGCAACCTCTACTCTCGGTCATCTTCCTGCAGCGGGGCGCCGCTGGGGAGCGAGCTGCCGTTGGGGAGGAGCCGGCGAGGCCCTGGGAGGAGGGTGGCGAGCTGCCGCTCGGGAGAAGCTGCACCTAGGCGCTGGCCACTCCCCCTCCGACGATCTACACCACCACGACCTGGAGACGAGGCGAGGCGAGGAAGACGCTCGATTTCAAATTTGTTTCGATGGGCCAAGCGTATTCCAGAGCGGGATGACATAAACTGTAATTTCAGTGATTATGTATGGGCAAAGAGGTCATTTGTGCGATTTTGGTGTTTGTTGGAAACTTTCTTTAATGTCATACATTTCGGAACGGAGGGAGTACATGAGTAGAGATGGATTGATATATTAGCACTGGGCTACAAGTCCAATTCAATGTTGAACTTGCACCATATGGACATGTATATATATATTTTATTTTTTTTTTGAACAAAACGGGCAATACTGCCTCATTTTATTAAAAAAGTAGGAGGGGGATTGACCGGTTCATTAACGGGGAACCGGCCGAAAACCGTTACAAGTGCACCAATGTAGTCATGAAAACACCACATTGTGCAGACCCGGCCAACCTGGCTACCCACACAAGACATAGACGCCGCCGAGGAGAAAAACACCATCGAGGCCAACACCGAGCGTCATCGTCGTCACTCCTCCCCGAGCAAGCGATTCCGACTTCACCTTGGACGGCCACCGATGAAGCCTCGCCGCAGCAGACGCCGTAAACCAAGTCGGCCTATGCCAAACAGTCAACCCAAAGCGTCGAGGAGGAGGCAGCTCCGACTTCGACGGAGACCTTCACCGGATAAAGTTGCACACCTTGCATCGACGGAATCCGCGAGGCCACTGTAGAAAAAGTGTCATCGTTGCCAGCCTGTCCGCCCCAAGACACGCAGCTCTGACTTCACACCTTCACAGCGGGACACAACACGGATTGTCGGTGACGAAGGACATGCCACGACCCGGCTCCGCTCACCACTGTCATCGTTGCCACACAGCTCGCAACGCCACCATAGCACCCAAGACATCGTCAGCCGCTGCCAACCACGATGTTGTGTGAGCCCAGCCCAGAGCGCGCACATAGGAACCTTCATCTTCAAGACGACGCCCTCAGGAGGGAAGACGACGAAGATCGACGCCGTCGTCCGACCCTGCAGAAACAGGGTCAGGTCTTCACCCAAAGAGGAGGTCCAAGACTGAGGAGAATCGAAGAACTCCAAGATGACCCCCCCCGAGAGGATGAACGGCGTCCACGGACGTCGCGTCGTCAGGCTTTCGCCCGGAGCACTCGAGACTCTCCAATCCCACGCAGCCGGGCCAAGATGGGGAGACCCGCGGCACCGCCGGCCTGCACACCCACTGAAGCAAACACATCATGTGCGACGGCGGCGCAGCCACCGCACAGAGCCTTCCAACCTCCCCCGACCCGCCGGTCCCACAGCTGCAGCTTGCCTCCGTTCCGGCCAAGGCGGCCACGGCGCCCCTGGCCGCACCAACCATTCCGGACCCATGACCCGGGGCCGCCGCCCCGGCATCCGCACCGCCCCACGCAGATCATCATCGGCCCGCACTGCCTCGCGCCTCACCGGCCTCCTCGCCTCCGCGCGTCCTCGCCTCCGCTCGAAGTCGCCGCTGCCACACAGCCGCAGCGAACCGCGCGACCACCTTCCATCTCGCACTGCCGAGCCCGCGCCGTCTCCGGCCCGGCGGGCCCAGATCGGGCCCGCCAAGCCCATCTGGAGCTCGCCGCCCACCATGGCCGAAGGGGGCGGCGCCGCTGCCACCAGCGCCTCCCGCCGTCCGCACGCCGACCTCTGCCTGCGCCCGAGCCCGCCGGCTCGGCTTCCACCGCCCGCGACCGCCGCCGCCCACCCGGGCCGGTCAAACCACCCTCGCGAGAGCCTCCCCCGCAGCTACCCTTTGGCAGCAGGGGGCGCCGCCACCGCCGCGGCCGGGGCCGGCGACGGCAGCGGCAGGGATGGCCAGCAGAGGGCGGCCGGACGGTTTTCGCGGGGAGCCCCTAGCGCCGCCGGTGGGGGCGACGCGAGGGGAGGGGGTAGTGTGGAAGAAGGTTTCTCACTTACATATCATTTTAACTGAAGTCGAGCATGTTACGTTCATTTATTCAGTTCAGGTTTAAAGTTTCGACATTAAAGTAGAAGGTAGATGGAAACCGCCTTCCAGGTAATCACTTTGATGGTTTATCTGTCCGTTAATCAAAATCAATGGCTGAACCCCGACACTATTTTAAAGAATAAACTCTTTAATAGTGATGTTGCACCTGTTGCATACATTCCTTGCTCTCAAATTGCCCTTATGTATGATTTGTCCTTTTGTAACTAAACTAGGGATCTGTCAAAAAACTAATTGGGACTATGATTATGAATTCCAATATTGTTTGATGGAAAGACAAAAAGCATGTGGATTTTATCGTGGTCATGTTTAATTAGTAGTGTAACTAGATTATTTATTGTTTGAACCGAGGCAAAATTTTGTCTTGGCCATTAATTAAGAAAATGGGAGTTGGAAAGTTAATTAGTGGAAAACCAACCGGAACCCGTTACAAATATATCCTTGAAAGCATAATAATGCACAACTCAACAAGTCAATGGACTAATTCCAAACCCCATGACCACAAAACGACCCGGCAAGCCCACCCAACTAGCGGTTCCAGCAATCTCCTGACACTTAGGTCTCTACAACACACTGAAGACGAGATGGTAGTAAAGCTTCCTGTACATGTACGCGACGTGGCATACCCGGCCTGCCGGCACCGTAGCACATCGCCGGAGCTGCACATCAAGTCCATGGCAAGGTTAATCAGCATGAGCGTCTTCATACGGTAGTAGAAATTGCCTAAACTGAGGACTCATCCGTCGTTTGTATGCAAAGCGGCTGCATCACGCGAACACAAAAGCTTTTGATACCTTCCAGGCCTATTCTAGAGGTGCTTATCATGAACTGTACGTCTTGTAGCTTAGAATCTCTAAATGCTTGACCGGAGGTGATATATATATGGAGTATAAATCCACTATAGTTGGTCCATGCAATTATTCAGCTCCTATAGTCAAATTCAGTATTGAACTTGCACCATATGGACATGTCTATACATATCATTTCAACTCAAGCCGAACATGTTATGATCTGTTATAAACTTCAGTTTTGATGTTTGGTCATGAAAGTAGAAGGTAGATGGCAAATGCCTAAAGTTTGGACAATCAATGGTTAAATGGTCCAATGCGACGTCCAAGACAAACGCGGTGCTGAATTATACTTGCTCTGGAAAAACCGTTCGCTCCTCGCGTCGCTCCTCCAGGCGACCGGGGGGCGGTACCCTAGCCCGCGCCGCCGCCGCCTCCTCCCCAGCCTCCTCTCCCCTCGTCGCCCCCCGACGGCGCCGGCAGACAAAGGCCGCCCAGCGCCGGTGACGGGGGCGGCGGGGATTCGCCCCTCGCAGCTCCTCTCGGTGTAATGGAGGAAGACCACGGCTAGAGCTCACCGCCGCCACCCGCCCTCGCCTCCTCATCAGCCACCTCCGTCCTTCGCTTCCCCATTCGCGTCTCGTCCGCCGCCTTGCCGCTGCGGCTGCGAGGGCAGCCCTGCCGGCGCGGGCTTCTCCGGGCCCGATCTGGGCCCCGGATGGGCCTGGCGGGCTGCCCTGCCATGCGTCGGCGGGATGGCCTCTATTGGCCGGTGCCGCGCCCTTGGGGGTGCTGCTCCCGCTGCTGTGCCCTGGTCGTCCGTCCGTCGATCCCGGCACCGGGGGTGCCGTCGGCTTTGACGGCGCTCGACCATGCCCTCCGGTGGTTGCAAGGGTCGCAACCTCTACTCTCGGTCATCTTCCTGCAGCGGGGCGCCGCTGGGGAGCGAGCTGCCGTTGGGGAGGAGCCGGCGAGGCCCTGGGAGGAGGGTGGCGAGCTGCCGCTCGGGAGAAGCTGCACCTAGGCGCTGGCCACTCCCCCTCCGACGATCTACACCACCACGACCTGGAGACGAGGCGAGGCGAGGAAGACGCTCGATTTCAAATTTGTTTCGATGGGCCAAGCGTTTTCCAGAGCGGGATGACATAAACTGTAATTTCAGTGATTATGTATGGGCAAAGAGGTCATTTGTGCGATTTTGGTGTTTGTTGGAAACTTTCTTTAATGTCATACATTTCGGAACGGAGGGAGTACATGAGTAGAGATGGATTGATATATTAGCACTCGGCTACAAGTCCAATTCAATGTTGAACTTGCACCATATGGACATGTATATATATATATTATTTTTTTTGAACAAAACGGGCAATACTGCCTCATTTTATTAAAAAAGTAGGAGGGGATTGACCGGTTCATTAACGGGGAACCGGCCGAAAACCGTTACAAGTGCACCAATGTAGTCATGAAAACAGCACATTGTGCAGACCCGGCCAACCTGGCTACCCACACAAGACATAGACGCCGCCGAGGAGAAAAACACCATCGAGGCCAACACCGAGCGTCATCGTCGTCACTCCTCCCCGAGCAAGCGATTCCGACTTCACCTTGGACGGCCACCGATGAAGCCTCGCCGCAGCAGACGCCGTAAACCAAGTCGGCCTATGCCAAACAGTCAACCCAAAGCGTCGAGGAGGAGGCAGCTCCGACTTCGACGGAGACCTTCACCGGAGAAAGTTGCACACCTTGCATCGACGGAATCCGCGAGGCCACTGTAGAAAAAGTGTCATCGTTGCCAGCCTGTCCGCCCCAAGACACGCAGCTCTGACTTCACACCTTCACAGCGGGACACAACACGGATTGTCGGTGACGAAGGACATGCCACGACCCGGCTCCGCTCACCACCGTCATCGTTGCCACACAGCTCGCAACGCCACCATAGCACCCAAGACATCGTCAGCCGCTGCCAACCACGATGTTGTGTGAGCCCAGCCCACGAGCGCGCACATAGGAACCTTCATCTTCAAGACGACGCCCTCAGGAGGGAAGACGACGAAGATCGATGCCGTCGTCCGACCCTGCAGAAACAGGGTCAGGTCTTCACCCAAAGAGGAGGTCCAAGACTGAGGAGAATCGAAGAGCTCCAAGATGACCCCCCAGAGAGGGAGAACGGCGTCCACGGACGTCGCGTCGTCAGGCTTTCGCCCGGAGCACTCGAGACTCTCCAATCCCACGCAGCCGGGCCAAGGCGGGGAGACCCGCGGCACCGCCGGCCTGCACACCCACTGAAGCAAACACATCATGTGCGACGGCGGCGCAGCCACCGCACAGAGCCTTCCAACCTCCCCCGACCCGCCGGTCCCACAGCTGCAGCTTGCCTCCGTTCCGGCCAAGGCGGCCACGGCGCCCCTGGCCGCACCAACCATTCCGGACCCATGACCCGGGGCCGCCGCCCCGGCATCCGCACCGCCCCACGCAGATCATCATCGGCCCGCACTGCCTCGCGCCTCACCGGCCTCCTCGCCTCCGCGCGTCCTCGCCTCGCTCGAAGTCGCCGCTGCCACACAGCCGCAGCGAACCGCGCGACCACCTTCCATCTCGCACTGCCGAGCCCGCGCCGTCTCCGGCCCGGCGGGCCCAGATCGGGCCCGCCAAGCCCATCTGGAGCTCGCCGCCCACCATGGCCGAAGGGGGCGGCGCCGCTGCCACCAGCGCCTCCCGCCGTCCGCGCGCCGACCTCTGCCTCCGCCCGAGCCCGCCGGCTCGGCTTCCACCGCCCGTGACCGCCGCCGCCCACCCGGGCCGGTCAAACCACCCTCGCGAGAGCCTCCCCCGCAGCTACCCTTTGGCAGCAGGGGCGCCGCCACCGCCGCGGCCGGGGCCGGGGCCGGCGACGGCAGCGGCAGGGATGGCCAGCAGAGGGCGGCCGGACGGTTTTCGCGGGGAGCCCCTAGCGCCGCCGGTGGGGGCGACGCGAGGGGAGGGGGTAGTGTGGAAGAAGGTTTCTCACTTATATATCATTTTAACTGAAGTCGAGCATGTTACGTTCATTTATTCAGTTCAGGTTTAAAGTTTCGACATTAAAGTAGAAGGTAGATGGAAACCGCCTTCCAGGTAATCACTTTGATGGTTTATCTGTCCGTTAATCAAAATCAATGGCTGAACCCCGACACTATTTTAAAGAATAAACTCTTTAATAGTGATGTTGCACCTGTTGCATACATTCCTTGCTCTCAAATTGCCCTTATGTATGATTTGTCCTTTTGTAACTAAACTAGGGATCTGTCAAAAAACTAATTGGGACTATGATTATGAATTCCAATATTGTTTGATGGAAAGACAAAAAGCATGTGGATTTTATCGTGGTCATGTTTAATTAGTAGTGTAACTAGATTATTTATTGTTTGAACCGAGGCAAAATTTTGTCTTGGCCATTAATTAAGAAAATGGGAGTTGGAAAGTTAATTAGTGGAAAACCAACCGGAACCCGTTACAAATATATCCTTGAAAGCATAATAATGCACAACTCAACAAGTCAATGGACTAATTCCAAACCCCATGACCACAAACGACCCGGCAAGCCCACCCAACTAGCGTTCCAGCAATCTCCTGACACTTAGGTCTCTACAACACACTGAAGACGAGATGGTAGTAAAGCTTCCTGTACATGTACGCGACGTGGCATACCCGGCCTGCCGGCACCGTAGCACATCGCCGGAGCTGCACATCAAGTCCATGGCAAGGTTAATCAGCATGAGCGTCTTCATACGGTAGTAGAAATTGCCTAAACTGAGGACTCATCCGTCGTTTGTATGCAAAGCGGCTGCATCACGCGAACACAAAAGCTTTTGATACCTTCCAGGCCTATTCTAGAGGTGCTTATCATGAACTGTACGTCTTGTAGCTTAGAATCTCTAAATGCTTGACCGGAGGTGATATATATGGAGTATAAATCCACTATAGTTGGTCCATGCAATTATTCAGCTCCTATAGTCAAATTCAGTATTGAACTTGCACCATATGGACATGTCTATACATATCATTTCAACTCAAGCCGAACATGTTATGATCTGTTATAAACTTCAGTTTTGATGTTTGGTCATGAAAGTAGAAGGTAGATGGCAAATGCCTAAAGTTTGGACAATCAATGGTTAAATGGTCCAATGCGACGTCCAAGACAAACGCGGTGCTGAATTATACTTGCTCTGGAAAAACCGTTCGCTCCTCGCGTCGCTCCTCCAGGCGACCGGGGGGCGGTACCCTAGCCCGCGCCGCCGCCGCCTCCTCCCCAGCCTCCTCTCCCTCGTCGCCCCCCGAGGCCGCCGGCAGACAAAGGCCGCCCAGCGCCGGTGACGGGGGCGGCGGGGATTCGCCCCTCGCAGCTCCTCTCGGTAGAATGGAGGAAGACCACGGCTGGAGCTCACCGCCGCCACCCGCCCTCGCCTCCTCATCAGCCACCTCCGTCCTTCGCTTCCCCATTCGCGTCTCGTCCGCCGCCTTGCCGCTGCGGCTGCGAGGGCAGCCCTGCCGGCGCGGGCTTCTCCGGGCCCGATCTGGGCCCCGGATGGGCCTGGCGGGCTGCCCTGCCATGCGTCGGCGGGATGGCCTCTATTGGCCGGTGCCGCGCCCTTGGGGGTGCTGCTCCCGCTGCTGTGCCCTGGTCGTCCGTCCGTCGATCCCGGCACCGGGGGTGCCGTCGGCTTTGACGGCGCTCGACCATGCCCTCCGGTGGTTGCAAGGGTCGCAACCTCTACTCTCGGTCATCTTCCTGCAGCGGGGCGCCGCTGGGGAGCGAGCTGCCGTTGGGGAGGAGCCGGTTAGGCCCTGGGAGGAGGGTGGCGAGCTGCCGCTCGGGAGAAGCTGCACCTAGGCGCTGGCCACTCCCCTCCGACGATCTACACCACCACGACCTGGAGACGAGGCGAGGCGAGGAAGACGCTCGATTTCAAATTTGTTTCGATGGGCCAAGCGTTTTCCAGAGCGGGATGACATAAACTGTAATTTCAGTGATTATGTATGGGCAAAGAGGTCATTTGTGCGATTTTGGTGTTTGTTGGAAACTTTCTTTAATGTCATACATTTCGGAACGGAGGGAGTACATGAGTAGAGATGGATTGATATATTAGCACTCGGCTACAAGTCCAATTCAATGTTGAACTTGCACCATATGGACATGTATATATATATATTATTTTTTTTGAACAAAACGGGCAATACTGCCTCATTTTATTAAAAAAGTAGGAGGGGATTGACCGGTTCATTAACGGGGAACCGGCCGAAAACCGTTACAAGTGCACCAATGTAGTCATGAAAACACCACATTGTGCAGACCCGGCCAACCTGGCTACCCACACAAGACATAGACGCCGCCGAGGAGAAAAACACCATCGAGGCCAACACCGAGCGTCATCGTCGTCACTCCTCCCCGAGCAAGCGATTCCGACTTCACCTTGGACGGCCACCGATGAAGCCTCGCCGCAGCAGACGCCGTAAACCAAGTCGGCCTATGCCAAACAGTCAACCCAAAGCGTCGAGGAGGAGGCAGCTCCGACTTCGACGGAGACCTTCACCGGAGAAAGTTGCACACCTTGCATCGACGGAATCCGCGAGGCCACTGTAGAAAAAGTGTCATCGTTGCCAGCCTGTCCGCCCCAAGACACGCAGCTCTGACTTCACACCTTCACAGCGGGACACAACACGGATTGTCGGTGACGAAGGACATGCCACGACCCGGCTCCGCTCACCACCGTCATCGTTGCCACACAGCTCGCAACGCCACCATAGCACCCAAGACATCGTCAGCCGCTGCCAACCACGATGTTGTGTGAGCCCAGCCCACGAGCGCGCACATAGGAACCTTCATCTTCAAGACGACGCCCTCAGGAGGGAAGACGACGAAGATCGATGCCGTCGTCCGACCCTGCAGAAACAGGGTCAGGTCTTCACCCAAAGAGGAGGTCCAAGACTGAGGAGAATCGAAGAGCTCCAAGATGACCCCCCGAGAGGGAGAACGGCGTCCACGGACGTCGCGTCGTCAGGCTTTCGCCCGGAGCACTCGAGACTCTCCAATCCCACGCAGCCGGGCCAAGGCGGGGAGACCCGCGGCACCGCCGGCCTGCACACCCACTGAAGCAAACACATCATGTGCGACGGCGGCGCAGCCACCGCACAGAGCCTTCCAACCTCCCCGACCCACCGGTCCCACAGCTGCAGCTTGCCTCCGTTCCGGCCAAGGCGGCCACGGCGCCCCTGGCCGCACCAACCATTCCGGACCCATGACCCGGGGCCGCCGCCCCGGCATCCGCACCGCCCCACGCAGATCATCATCGGCCCGCACTGCCTCGCGCCTCACCGGCCTCCTCGCCTCCGCGCGTCCTCGCCTCCGCTCGAAGTCGCCGCTGCCACACAGCCGCAGCGAACCGCGCGACCACCTTCCATCTCGCACTGCCGAGCCCGCGCCGTCTCCGGCCCGGCGGGCCCAGATCGGGCCCGCCAAGCCCATCTGGAGCTCGCCGCCCACCATGGCCGAAGGGGGCGGCGCCGCTGCCACCAGCGCCTCCCGCCGTCCGCGCGCCGACCTCTGCCTCCGCCCGAGCCCGCCGGCTCGGCTTCCACCGCCCGTGACCGCCGCCGCCCACCCGGGCCGGTCAAACCACCCTCGCGAGAGCCTCCCCCGCAGCTACCCTTTGGCAGCAGGGGCGCCGCCACCGCCGCGGCCGGGGCCGGCGACGGCAGCGGCAGGGATGGCCAGCAGAGGGCGGCCGGACGGTTTTCGCGGGGAGCCCCTAGCGCCGCCGGTGGGGGCGACGCGAGGGGAGGGGGTAGTGTGGAAGAAGGTTTCTCACTTATATCATTTTAACTGAAGTCGAGCATGTTACGTTCATTTATTCAGTTCAGGTTTAAAGTTTCGACATTAAAGTAGAAGGTAGATGGAAACCGCCTTCCAGGTAATCACTTTGATGGTTTATCTGTCCGTTAATCAAAATCAATGGCTGAACCCCGACACTATTTTAAAGAATAAACTCTTTAATAGTGATGTTGCACCTGTTGCATACATTCCTTGCTCTCAAATTGCCCTTATGTATGATTTGTCCTTTTGTAACTAAACTAGGGATCTGTCAAAAAACTAATTGGGACTATGATTATGAATTCCAATATTGTTTGATGGAAAGACAAAAAGCATGTGGATTTTATCGTGGTCATGTTTAATTAGTAGTGTAACTAGATTATTTATTGTTTGAACCGAGGCAAAATTTTGTCTTGGCCATTAATTAAGAAAATGGGAGTTGGAAAGTTAATTAGTGGAAAACCAACCGGAACCCGTTACAAATATATCCTTGAAAGCATAATAATGCACAACTCAACAAGTCAATGGACTAATTCCAAACCCCATGACCACAAAACGACCCGGCAAGCCCACCCAACTAGCGGTTCCAGCAATCTCCTGACACTTACTCCCTCCGTTCCATTTTAATTGACTTCCATTTGTACACATGTGGATGTATCTAGACATATTACAAGTATAGATACATCTATATGTACACAAATGGAAGTCATTTAATTTGGAACGGAGGGAGTAGGTCTCTACAACACACTGAAGACGAGATGGTAGTAAAGCTTCCTGTACATGTACGCGACGTGGCATACCCGGCCTGCCGGCACCGGAGCACATCGCCGGAGCTGCACATCAAGTCCATGGCAAGGTTAATCCGCATGAGCGTCTTCATACGGTAGTAGAAATTGCCTAAACTGAGGACTCATCCGTCGTTTGTATGCAAAGCGGCTGCATCACGCGAACACAAAAGCTTTTGATACCTTCCAGGCCTATTCTAGAGGTGCTTATCATGAACTGTACGTCTTGTAGCTTAGAATCTCTAAATGCTTGACCGGAGGTGATATATATATGGAGTATAAATCCACTATAGTTGGTCCATGCAATTATTCAGCTCCTATAGTCAAATTCAGTATTGAACTTGCACCATATGGACATGTCTATACATATCATTTCAACTCAAGCCGTACATGTTATGATCTGTTATAAACTTCAGTTTTGATGTTTGGTCATGAAAGTAGAAGGTAGATGGCAAATGCCTAAAGTTTGGACAATCAATGGTTAAATGGTCCAATGCGACGTCCAAGACAAACGCGGTGCTGAATTATACTTGCTCTGGAAAAACCGTTCGCTCCTCGCGTCGCTCCTCCAGGCGACCGGGGGGCGGTACCCTAGCCCGCGCCGCCGCCGCCTCCTCCCCAACCTCCTCTCCCCTCGTCGCCCCCCGAGGCCGCCGGCAGACAAAGGCCGCCCAGCGCCGGTGACGGGGGCGGCGGGGATTCGCCCCTCGCAGCTCCTCTCGGTGGAATGGAGGAAGACCACGGCTGGAGCTCACCGCCGCCACCCGCCCTCGCCTCCTCATCAGCCACCTCCGTCCTTCGCTTCCCCATTCGCGTCTCGTCCGCCGCCTTGCCGCCGCGGCTGCGAGGGCAGCCCTGCCGGCGCGGGCTTCTCCGGGCCCGATCTGGGCCCCGGATGGGCCTGGCGGGCTGCCCTGCCATGCGTCGGTGGGATGGCCTCTATTGGCCGGTGCCGCGCCCTTGGGGGTGCTACTCCCGCTGCTGTGCCCTGGTCGTCCGTCCGTCGATCCTGGCACCGGGGGTGCCGTCGGCTTTGACGGCGCTCGACCATGCCCTCCGGTGGTTGCAAGGGTCGCAACCTCTACTCTCGGTCATCTTCCTGCAGCGGGGCGCCGCTGGGGAAGGCCGGTGTCGTGGCTTCGCAGATGGCGGCCATGGCGGAGACGTGCTCCCTACGTGGGGGGCCATCGTGGCTAGGTGTTGAGCCACCACTGTCTTGTCATCAGTGTCATGCTGGTGTGGTCCATGGTTCTGCAGATGGTGGCCATGGATGCGGTCTTCTCTCCGATGCGAGGTGAGTCGTGGAAGTGGTGGTGGTTGCTTCTCCTTGTTGGTTGCTAGGCCCTCGCGTCGGATCCTTGTCGGTGTCCTGTAGCGTGTCTGGCGTGGGTGGTCCTCGTGCGTGCTCTAAGCTAGCCCACCCTTCGGGTAATCGAACCTAGATGGGGTTGGGGTTGCACTCGGTGGTGCTACGCCCTGCGACTACGGCGGCAACCTCCTCGTGCGGTGAGGGCATCTCCGATGCCCTTCTACTTCAGTCGGCGACACAAAGGCGTCGTGGCGTCGTCTTGCCGCGCGCGACCTTTCGGCCATGCCCCCGACACAGGTGGTGTCGGCGCACTGTGTGGCATCGGATGTGCGTTGGTGTTCGATTACGTCGATGGTGCAGTGTCGTGGCTGGGGCTCCGCTGTCATGTCTGGTGGATCCTCCTTTGTGATCGCAGTGCTTGGGTCGTGATGAGCTTCTCATCAATCAACTGTCTCCGAGTTTTTCTCGGAGTGACCCTCTCTTGTGTGTTGTCGGTGTGCGTTATTTTCTTTTATTTCTCTTCTCATGTATCCCATGTAAACTCTGATTTATTTGAACCTATCTTGTAGAGTCTGCAAAGTCTCATAGGCACTTGATTAATGAATTTCAGGCTGGCTCTAAGAGCCCGCCGTAGTCATAGTAAAAAAAATGGTCCTATGCTCAATGGGGAAGATCAGGATGGTATAAATAGTGGGATCAACCCACATGGGCTTGGCATTTTCCCGAATAAACAAATATTTAATATCCTATTGCATTTGTGCATGTGAAAAATCACGAATGGAATATGAGAATAAGCATATATAGATGTACATCTGAAGGATTGCTTTATATGACATAAAATTTTGACACGTAGTTATAAAGTTTGAAAAGCTGCGTATAGATATATGGAGAAACAACCATATCAGATTTTCAGTGAACTCGCTTACTTGGGGCATGAAACAAGATGATCATCCCTACGTAATAATTTAGAACAGGAGACATGTCAGACAAAGAAAAATGATTTTATTATTCTTAAGTAGCTAGCTAGACTTGGATTGTATCGCTTAGGATATGAAGGATGGAGGATTGGAAACCATGACCGGAGTGGGCTTTTTATGAAGGAGTTATGTTATGTTTATAAGGACCCTTCCAAAACTAACAGTCACCAAGACATTTAGTCGAATAGTTCAGACATTTCTGTTAACTGCACCCTTAGAATTGCAATAATTTCCCTTTTTTTTTCCTAAGGTGACTCCTTGTCTGAATTGTGCGTATGAACCGAGGGGGCAATGATACAGAGATCTGTGCGGGAGAGGACAGCGCAAGTAATTGTTTGGACCTGCATGGAGTAGCTAGGAACGTACAAAATATTTAATAACATTTCTTGCATGTGAATACTCATGATTGGAATATAAAAATAAATATAGGCATACATTTGAAATTACTTCATATAACATCAATCAAGTAATATCGTAGCTAGATCTTATATGTACTGTTTTAGATTAGGAGGCGGGCGACTTCGGCGTGAGTTCAGAGCTCATGCGACAATGTTCTGGGTGTGGTGGTGCGGCGGTGCTGTCAGAGTGGTGGTGCGGAGGTGTTGGCGCTATAGTGCAGCGCTGAGGCGGCGGGGTGGCCCAGCGGCAAGCCGGATCTAGGTCCGAGTGGGCCAGAAATGGGGGCAGCCATGAGGATCCTTTGGGGTCCATCAGGGCTTCAGGCTGCAGCTCTTGTGTGTGTCTGCAAGTCCTCTAGAGCATGGCTCTAGTTCTAGCTCGGGCATCTTGGTGGTGGACGTCCGCGCGCTTGTCGCTCTCCTCCCCATGCGCCCTCATTCCTCGGTGGAGGCTCTCCAGGCGCCTCGGCGTCTCCTCCCCCTGGCTAGGGATTTGGGGGTGACTCGGTGGTGGCTCTCCAGGCGCCTCGGCGTCTCCTCCCCCTCGGCGTCTCCTCCCCCTGGCTTAGTGCCGGCGCTAAAAAATCCTCCTAGGGGGCGCGGGGGACATCTGGAGATGCCCTTAGCTCTGTTAGTTACTCTATTTCAAGTCCACTTGAAAGGGACAGATCTGCTTGTATTTCATCAGAATTTTCTACAAACCGTATCTTTTCTGTAATTTTACCATGTTGTTTCTGTCCACCAAAAACTCCTCACACCCAAACATGCAGATCAGAAAATAGTTTTCTTTTGTTACACTGAAATACTTTATAAACGATTCCACACCTTTATTTATCAATTTATTGGCCACTCGTGTGTAGGGACACGAGCGCAGGAAATATACTTTATTCACTTGGTGTACACATATATGGTCATATACATACGCGCAGCTACTCAGATACATCACGGGCAGAAGACAACACGGAAACTCCTGTTGCCGCCGCTGCAGGTTTTGGTCTTGACGTCGTTGGGCTGGTGGTACGCGTCAGGGCAGTTAGAGTCCCGGCACTGCAGCGCGACGCCAGTACTGCAGGAGAAGCCCATGCCGATGTTGAACCCGTCGATCACGGAGATGTCATACGAGTCCATGTCGCCTTTGAGGGTGAACTCCGCCAGCGTCATCGGAGGCTGCCCGGACAGGGTGCAGGACAGCGCGCCGGCGCAGTCGCCGGTCGCGCACCGGCCGGAGTTGCCGTTGAAGTTGCAGCCCGTGCGGCCCCAGATTCTGGCTGAGCTGGTGCCGGTCGGGATGTCGAGGTTCCACGTGTCGCCGCGGTTGAGCTGCCTGCCGCCACCCACCGGGGTTGCTGCCGGCCACACCGTGAAGGAGCACTGGTTGGTGATGCTGAAGCTAGTGGCGCTGGCACCGGCGGCGAAGGCCGTGGCCAGGAGGACGATGAGCGCCGTTGAGGAGGCAGCCATCGTTTGGATTGACCTACGTGTACTTACTTGTTGCAGTGGCCGAGCATGCAACGTTTTAGCATTTATAGATGGCCACGGTCAAAGAAAGCTAAAGAGAAAAAGTAGTACTACACTACTCTTTCCGTCCCTAAAGTAGGACGATGAGCGCCGTTGAGGAGGCAGCCATCGTTTGGATTGGATCACTTGTTTGACCTACGTGTACTTGCTTGTTGTAGTGGCCGAGCATGCAACGTTTTAGCATTTATAGATGGCCACGGTCAAAGAAAGCTAGCGAGAAAAATTGCGCAATAGATAAGTCGCAGCTTTCTGTGGTCTTTGCAATTTCCATCGACGAGAGTGACTGCTTAGCTAGCATGCATGCATCTGTTGAACGTTCTTGCATTGTTGAACTTTCTTGTATTAGTCGTCTGTTTATTAATTAATTAACGGCTATGGATTTGATTAATTTTAATTTTCTTGTACAATCTGGAATGCAATTACTATGCATGTTTATCTTTCAATTCAACTCGATTTCAAACAATTGCGCAATCTGGAATGTTATACTGACGAAGCTTGCAACGTTCTTAGAATTTATAGACGACCAAGGTGGACCAAAACTAGAGAGAAAAGTAGTACTACTACAACATATAATGCAGGCTCATTCACGTGATATATAGCTCCATCTCAACTCATAGCAAGTCGGCCGACCTATCTGTAGTATTCTAGACACACATTCCAACTAAATGCATGACGAACACAAGGAAGCTAGGCTTGGTAGAAAACCAAATACAGGATCTGAAATGCATTATGGGAATAGGAGACTTCAGGAGAGAGATAGACACTGCTCTGTAAGTCTACCACCATTCCATCTTCTTGAGATGCCCGGTCCTTGCGTGGAGAAGCTATAACTGTTCTCAAAGGCAAACAAGCTCGTTTTCTCTTGGGATGTTATACGGGAGAAGGGCAAGTCAAGATGACAGTCGACGCCGACGTCCGCAATGCTGGTTATGTTCCGCAGCAAAAAAAGGTGATTTGGGACAAATGGCCATACCGCGGAAGACATAGGCGGCGCTTCCACATAGTCCGAACGGTTCAGAACGTCCCTGAACGCTTTGCTCCTCTAGTGAATCGGGGCCACTGAGCAGGACACGGACACAAGCAGTGCTCATTCACCTCATCGACCCACCATAGGCGATATCGAGCTTTATCTCGACATCGTCAAACGTACGACATATAATACAAAGCCGTCACTCAGATATGAGTAGCGTTTTTATCTAGATCTAGGAGCACGTCCCATTCAAACATAATTTACCATCGGAAAATAACACAACAGTTGGAGGGCGAGGTAAAGGCTGCCCATTTCGACTCTTAAATTGAGACTAGTGGAATTTGGTGCGGCACACGCCGCGCCTTTGATGTGGAATTTTGATGATGATTCGGATTGAATAAAATGTGTTCGTACTGCAAAAAAATATCCAGATTTAAATTGTTTGAAATGAAGACAAAATTTATGAATTGAAACAATTTTGGAAGGTGAACAAATTTTGAAAATGCCACACCCGTCGTGATTCGAAATGTCAAAATCCGTTTGAATTTGTCGTGTATTTTTTTTTCGTCGAGAAAATAGGAAAAATATGTAGCAAGCTAATTCATCAGATTTTTAACAAAATGGGCATTTATTAGTTCGTGTGGAAAGTTTGCAAATTTCTAAAATGTATAAATTCCTTAAATTTTGAGGTGCGCACAATGTTTTTTTTTTGTGTTAACTTTGTGTGGAAGGTATGAAAATTCGTTAAATTTGAAGTTTTTTGATATATTATTTGCATTAGTCTGTGCGCAATGGTTGATGGTGCAACTTTTGTGGGCGAAGTTTGAAATTGTGTTAAATTTTGGGAAATTTGATTATTCTGAACCGTACAATGAAAACAAAATGGGCATTTATTTGTTCGTGTGGAAGTTTGAAAATCTCTTAAATCTAAATTGTTTTAAATTTTTTTGAGGTGCGCTCAATGTTTTTTTTTGCAACTTGTGGGTGGAGAGACTTAAATTAAATCTAAATTGTTTTAAATTATTTGAGCTGCGCACAATGGTTTTTTTTGTTTTTGCAACTTGTGGGTGGAGAGCCTAAAATTTGTTAATTTTTAAGATTTTCGATATGTTTTTTTTTGCACTGTGTTTTTTTTGGCGCACCTTTTTTGTGGGAATTTTAAAAGTTTGTTAAATTTGAAATATGTTGGTATGTTTTTTGCATTAATGTGAACTGAGGAATAAAAGATATGAATTTTTTGAATTTAAGAATGTTTCTGTAATTGTGAAATTTCTGACAGGGCGGGTCTCCTACGTCAGGGTTTTATTCATTTTGGAAATCATTTGCGTAAAAAAAACTGACAGGTGGGGTTGGGTGTGACGTCACCGAGTGACGTCACTCGCCGGCGGACGCGGCCGCGCTGCCGAGCTCGCGCTCGAGCAGCTGCGCGCGCCGTCCTAGAAGTGCGCGCATCCGCGAGAGGAGGCGCAGGGAAGCCGGAGGGGCGGCGCGGCGGACCATTTGGTCGCCAGAATCGCCGGCGGTGATCGACTCCGCGGCGGCGGACGACGAATGCGGTGGCGTCGATTGCGGGGCGCGCGCGGCGTGCCGGCACGCGAGACTTGACGGAGATGGAGAGGAGAGGACGGCGGAGCTGCCCGAGTGATTCGATTTGATGGGGGAGGAGCGGAGCGGCGGCGTGCGGCGTCGGCGGCGGTGACGCGGGGACCGTGCGGGAAGGAGAAGGAGAGGGGGAGGATTGGGGACGATTTTTCAGCGGGGACCCTGGATTTGGCGAAATCGCAAATCAGTCCTCCGTAGTAACGAAGCGTGGACCGCGGGGCAGTGGTGCAATCTGCGAGGGAGTTTTTTGCAAAAACGTCACGGGCATGTCATGTGGACCGTTGGATCGTCGCCGGACGGCGTGGATTGAACCACCGTTCAACACTGTGTCGTGAACAGTGCTTACTGTTCATAGGAACAGTACCACGAGCGCTCTCAACTCGCTATTTCGCTCTGCTTTCATATAGTTAGTATGATGACCTCTCTGGTCATCCCGACCGAACCACCACCACCCCAAGCAAGGCCCTTCGGTTCCATCAGGATCGACGACGCACTCTCCGGTGACTAATGGTCTAATTAAATAGCTCGGCGCTATAGTCCATCTTGCACGTGATTATGTTCTAAGCAGGAAAAGGCAAGTGAGCGGCGAGGCCATGTTGAATTACAGACTCATACTCTACATGTGGTGGACCCGCTTCGTGTGGGGACCACTGGGTGTTTCATGTGGGACACTGTAGAGCCTAGCTAGGCTAGAATGGCGCACCGCCCCTCCTGGGCGATCAGCAAGCTTTCTCATGGGGCGCAAGTAGCAGTTCTCCGCTTCAATTGCGATGGTGTTCCGCTCTTGTTGGGTAAATATGACCTTTCGAGGGGTGGGACCCTCCTATGATCGTTATTGTCTTGGATGGTGGATCCACAGGAGAAATAATGAGTATGTCTCAGTGTGTGCGGCATGAATTGAAATATATACAAATTTACTTTTACTTTGGGTTGGACGAAAATTTCCTATACCCACAAGATTGAAATCAAAACGTGGAAATATATGTTTCAAAAATAGAATAGAACTAAACTTATATTAGATCCGCACAAGGTGCGCAATGGATTCTAGGTTATTCTATCTAAAGGAAAAAAATGACACCTCTTGTGATAAGTGTTTTTAAGTTGGTGTGTGTAGTTTGGGCTAGTTCTTTTAGAACAAAAGCACAAGCACACGACGCGTCAGCTATGTGCATGATATATAACAGAAATAATAGGAAAGACGATTACTAGCATGATGTTTCTACTTAATGCAGTAAAATAGTGTGTATCATTATTATATGTTATAACGCGTGAGCTAGATTGATAACTCCCGATTTTGTAATGGTAGGTAAAAGAAAGTGGCAACAAGTGACTTCTGCTTGAAGCTATGACTTCGTGGAGATTAATCTATATCAATCTAAGCTACACGCACCTGTCATGTGATGTAACATGTGTTCTTTGATGTCTTAAAGGGCATAAGTGATCGATTTGTTGCGCAGAGAAAATGGGCCGGAGCTGGCATGCAACCTCAGAATTAACTTTGACCGTCTCTATATATTCGAACAAATTACTTGCCTATGGAAAGGCTCACTGATTATATAGTTTGTATCCTATGTGTTGTTTTCCTTTAACTTTCCTCAAACAATTTTTCATCCCGCTTTGTGTAAATAAAATAAGGCATCCACATAGTCATACAAGGTTGTCAACACACAAAATTATTAAAGCCGCGATAAGATGCTAGGGACACTGCCTAAACATGAGGAACAAGAACAAAAACACATGTTGCGCCACAATTAGATAGTCCATCTCCCTTGCTAGTGCCCTGCAAATATTAAGATTGGTGCTATCTCCTATACCTTGCTCTTCGTGGGGCAATGTTACAAGAAACATTTATTGCATGGACGATATATATATTTCTGTTACTTCCTATTAATTCCTAGCTAGGTATACCGTATACGACTAAATGAAACGAGCAATAGGTTAGATGAGATGCTATGGTAGAGAAAGAAAGATTCTCATGTATATTCATAGCTACCTAGACCATCGGTTGAGTAACATACGGGATGTAAGGAAGTTTAAAGAGACGAATGACTGGTGGATGCTTTATACGAAGGAGATTGAGGCCGGGGCTACAACTCTGTTTCCGAAAAAATACGAAGGAGATATATAATGTGCACATAACGCAGTGGGTCGGAGATGGTTCGAGCCATTTAGTTGTGCCTACTCATCACACTCGAGTGAATATAGTCTGCGTTGTTAAGGATACAGTAGTACCATTACTCCCTATCTCGTTTTGGAGTTATAATGGTCCGTAGAAAACACATACCATTGAAGTCCGCTAGTTTGAGTCCATGGCAAAGAGGAAGAGCAGCAACCATGTGGCGTCAGGCAGTTGTTTCCATTGCCGTCCCTTCATTTCCCTTGATGCATTTCTTGATAATTTTCTTGGTGACATGCATGATTAAGAGGGCTTGTCGTCTGTCAGCTGGGAAAACTTTTTCTTTATTGCGGGGAGTGTCAGCTGGGAAAACTAGTTAGGGGAAGTTCCTAGGCGCTACAGGTAATTCCAGATCCATGAAGAAATAGGCCTTTAAGTCGATACACGACCGGATGGATCTTTATCGAGGAGCGAGGACAAAAGAGCGAATAGGGAAACATATAATTTAATTCTGGACCTATTTCGAGGGAACAAAACATGAACACTAAGATCATTCTGCAGGTGGTAGACATCTGAGAAAATCTCAACACTAGAAACACTACGGGAAACCATCAAAACGCCGATGGCGGGCCGCCGTCGGCGTAGCAACGATCGCCGTCGGCGTAGACCTACGGCCGACGGCCGTCGGCCTAGAGTCGTCGGCGTAGGACGCTGTCGGCGTATGAACAATGCCGTCGGCGTATGAACACTACGTCGAATGTCTCCGTCTGCTCCACCTATACGCCGACGGCAGTGCCGTCGGCCTAGGCTGCCACGTGTGCTGATCGGTGCGTCTGGGAGGAGTCGTACGCCGACGGCAATGCCGTCGGCGTAGGATGACCATATGGTCCTCCAGCGTCGACGTGGCGCCATCCTGTGCGTCCCCGCAGCATACTACGCCGACGGCAATGCCGTCGGCGTAGACTTGACCATATTTTCAGTTTCTGAAACTTTTTGCTGCTGGTTTCTGGCGCATTTTAAATACAATTAAAATTGCACAAATTATAAAACATCACAGAAACATCAAATAAAACACCACATACATATCCAAATGACACAAACATGATTCAAATTCATCCAAGCATTCATACAAACTCCAAACAAGTTCGAATTCACACACGCTACACCCGAACACATCCTACACCTCCCGAGAGCCCGAGGCCGATGATTCCTTGCCTTGGCTCATCTTGGTCAATCACCTGCATTGAGAAAGGATAAACTTTTAAGCATGTTGAAAAATGTAGTAAATAAGAATAAAGACGTAATGCAATTAAGAAGAAGCATGTTGAAAAGTAAATAGTACGCAAAAGGACATAAAAGACCCTCACCCCTAATCATCACTCTCATAGTTAAGTCCTGGGTTGTCATCATCACTATCAACATCACTATCACGAGTGTTGTATATTGGAACCTCCTCGCACGGTGGAGGCTCATCATCGTCATCACTATCACTCTGTAACTTGTTGAGCATATCTATATCCTTTAGATTCACCACTACGTCACCACCTGTTTGTGCATTGTCCTCGCGGTCCTCAAGACCTTGTATGCCAAAGTCCCCAAAGGTTTGTTCCTCTTGATAGAAAATCCCCTCGTATGTTTTAGGGTCAATGTTGTTGTAATCGTCTTCGGAGGGCATGGGTAGCTTACCACGTGGCGATACATGGAACACGACTTCCCAACCAATGAGTCCCTCTTTCTTGCATGGGTAGGGCAAATAATAAACTTGAAAGGCTTGGTGAGCCACAACAAAGACATCGGATCCATTGTAGGTGGTTGAAGGCTTAACTTCAACTAACCCAATGGAAGGGGTACTTTTGGTTCCATGCTCAGGGTCGAACCAGTGGCATTTGAACACAACAAGCTTGAGTGATATGTTCGTGTTATTGAACGTCAGCTCATATACGTTCTGTAACCTTCCGTAGTAATCATAATTACCGGCTCCTTTGGTGAAGACCCCGGTATTTATAGTCTTTGCATTAGGCCGACTGTTCTGGTGATGCTCTGTATGGAAGCGGTACCCATTCACATCATACTTCTCATACTTCTCGACTCTACGGTTACAACCTTGGGAGACACATCTCAACTCATCTGACATCACAACGTTGGCATCAGCTCCCTACAAGTACAAATTGTTTTGTGCATTAGTAAGAGGGATAAGACACGAATTGCAAGGTAGAAGGGACAGGTTTGAAATTACCTTTTCCCTGAACCAAACCGTGAATTTTTTCTTTCCGGGGGCAGGCTCTTTCAAAAGAGTGTCCAACGCGGCTTCATTGGGTCCATCTGATGTTCCCGACCACATTTCATCCGTGAATTGACTAAAAGGAGAAAATACGTATTAGAACGAAATCATGATAGTAGTTGCAAAGTAATTTGTTCCCCATTTTACCTAAGGAAACTGCCCTCTTCTCCCTGCTCGTCGTGGGTCACTTCCTTCATGTTCATAAGCACATAGAGCATTATGCACTCCAGCTCATCATTGGTCAAGTTATACCTTGTTGGGCCACCGCTCTTGCCACCGGGACACTGGAAGAGGACGAGCTTGGGGTCTCGCTTGGGCTCGTCGACATTGTACCGAGAGGCCTGGTTATGCATAGTGGGAACATCATCGGGGTAGTACGTTAGCCTGGCGTCTGCCATCTCCTGAAGGATAGTTGCCTCGGCTATGGATGACTCAATCTTATTTTTGTTTCCACATTTGGTTCGAATATACTTAAACTCTCTCTCAATACAAAACTGCCAACGAAACTGCACCGGTCCACCCAAGAGTACCTCATTCGCAAGATGCACAACAAGATGTGCCATCGGAGTAAAGAAGCCTGGCGGAAATATCGTCTCTAAGTTGCACAGCAACTCCGGCACTAGTTCATGCAGCTTCTGAATAATCAGGGGACATACTTGCTTAGCACAGAGCGTGCGGAAGAAATGGCTCAACTCCGCGAGCACTCGCCAGACACGGTCGGGGAGATACCCTCGAACCATCACCGGTAGCAGCCGCTCAATCCATATATGATAGTCGTGACTCTTGAGCCCGGTGACTTTTGCCGATTGTATATTGACTCCCTTACTTATATTCGAACAATAGCCATCAGGGAACATCACGACGAATTTGAGCCAATGGAATGCCTCAGACCTTTGCATACTATTAAGGCAGAAGTCAGCATGCGGCTTGAACCAGTTCTTTTGACGGCCTTCAGGAGGCTTCATGTGCATTCTCTCCCTATCACAGAGCTTCTTAACATCAACTCTAGCCTTAACATTATCCTTCGACTTCGGGGTAATGTTCAGGATTGTGTGAAAGAGGGACTCTCCAACATTCTTTTCGGTGTGCATCACATCGATGCTATGGGGAAGTTCGAGGTCCTTGTAATATTCGAGTTGCGTCAAGCCTGCCACGTGAGTCCAGTTGTGCGACACACCATATCCCACATATCGTGGGCCTTTTCTCCCAGCAGGCACGAGAGCACTTAGCTCGGCGTCAACAGCTGCACCATCGAAAGTTGGTATCGCTTTTTCTTCACGCTCAACTCTGCCCTTCTTGAAGTTCTTTTTGTCTTCTCTAAACGGATGCCCTCTTTTGAGGAACTTTCGATGTGTGTCAAACGCGGAATACTTCCGTCCCGCCGTTAGCCACATGAACTCAAGTCGGTTCCTGCACACTGGGCATGGCCACTTACCAGCTGTACACCATCCGCAGAATAGGGCGTACCCGGGCATGTCATGCATGGAATTGTGATACCAAACTTTCATCAAGAAGTTTGTCTTCGATGCACGATCATATGTCAACGTCCCGTGGTGCCAAGAGTGGTTCAGATCATCCACAATTGGCTGCATGTACATACTTAAATTCTTCCCCGGATATTCAGGACCTGGAATGATCAGCGAGAGGAACATGGTCTTCTTTTGCATTAGGGCTCCAGGAGGGAGATTGAGCGGAATAACAAACACGGGCCAGCAGCTGTACGCGGTAGTCGACAAACCATATGGATTGAATCCATCGGTTGCTATCGCGATTCTCACGTTTCGAGCATCTGCTGCCTCATCGGGGTGGTTCGCATCAAAGTTCTTCCATGCCGTACCATCAGATGGATGTCCCATCAATTCCCGGTCGTGCTCATCCTTGTATCTCTTCCCCGTTTTGTGCCATTGCATCTGTGTGGCAGACTCTTTGTTCATGTAAAGCCGCTTGATTCTTTGTATGAATGGGAGGTAACGAAGAATCTTAATGGCGACATTTGACTGCGTCTTCGTACCATCGGGTCCTTTTACCACATGATACCTAGAGGCCTTACACAAGATACAGTACTTGTCATTGGCAAACTGTTTCCAAAACAAAAGGCATCCTTTTGGACAACAATCTATCTTCTGATAATCCATGCTGAGATCTCGCAGGATTTTCTTCGTTTCGTACATGCTTTGAGGCAGACAATGCCCTTCAGGCAACAGGTTACCAGTTGTTTGCAGATGCGCTTCAAAGCATGAACGGGTGCTGCCATACTGGAGCTTGTTGGCTAGTGCTTGCGAGATGGCATCGAGCTGAGAAACTTTTGCACCCTCGTACAGAGGCCTCTGAGACGAGGCCATCATAGCAAAGAAGGCCTTCGCGGTTGGCTCTGGGTCCTCTGGTTGACGCGGTTCGTCCGGTTCACGCGGTTCCTCCGGTTCTGGAGGTTCCTCCGGTTCCTCCTGTGATGGTGGCGAATCTGGCATGTCGCCAGCACGGAGATCATCTAGCCAGTTTCTAATCCCATCATCTTCATTGCCATTGATCCGCTGCCGCATCACCCTGCCACTCTCGCGCTCGTACTCATCAAAGTTGACTGTCGTCACGAAGTTCGGCATATACCCACGAGAGAAGAGGTGTTTAATCATATCATCCTTTCCCTGACGTGTACGAAACTTGCAACGAGGGCAAGGGCACTGTCCACGAGCGCCTGACTCTGAACCCTTACGCGCTAACTCCTTCACTAACAAATGCGTCTTCCATACCCACTCATCTGTTTTGTCAACCAAACTAGTTCGGCCACTGTACATCCACCCATTATCTGCCATCCTCTGCTGCTTTACTGTGAGCCAAATAATAATAACATGAAATTAAATGCATCATATTTTTATTTTCTTGCATGCAATGTCACCATTTTATTACGGCCAAATTTTATCTTTTACAACATGCAAGGGTTCACATACACTTCTAATAGGTAGGGGCCTATCCCGCCCGAGTACGTGTAGATCGAGTCGTGTCCCATGTTCTACCCCGACCCGAGACGGAATTTCGGCAGCACCTCCCCGCTGTTCTTCAGAATACACGTCTCGAGCTTGTCAAGCCGAGAGGGTGTGCATCCGAAGAACAACAGGGAGGTGCTGCCGAAATTCCGTCTCAGGAAGGGGTAGAACGTGGAACACGACCCGATCTACACGTACTCGGACTGTCCAACAGGACAACCCGGAAGTGTTACGGTTATAAAT
Source organism: Poa pratensis (assembly GCA_947311845.1). Classification (NCBI taxonomy): domain Eukaryota; kingdom Viridiplantae; phylum Streptophyta; class Magnoliopsida; order Poales; family Poaceae; genus Poa; species Poa pratensis. Next base: position 3,881,755 of record CAMZMU010000118.1, read on the forward strand.
ATGCAAAGATGGACAATCCTGCATATTTATAAATTTGTAACCCTTCCGGATGGGATCTGACTCGGGTTACGCGACTGACTTGGTGATCTAGACCAAAATAAACCTATGCAGCAAGAGAGGCGAAAGATTTATACCCTCGAAGCGTGATCGGTGGCCGGAGAAGGTCGAGGACGTGCTCCGGAAGAGGGCGACAAAACAAAGGGCACCGAGGCGGCCCCTCCTCAGCTGGAGAAGCCGCGACGACGCGCGGGACCGACGGTGCTGGCTGGCGGGAAGCTACGTCATCTAAAAAGTACAAACAATCGAAATATATAAGCAAATATCCCTCCATTTTACCTAATAATTAAACATAAAACAGAATAAACCATAAACGATGTAACCATATTAGCTAAACATAACACATATAGACAAGTAGCACAATAATACATAGGTAGCATGCATGATAAGTCTAGCAGTACAACATGTAGCATAATAAGTCTAGTACGACACAACAGGACATGATAGACATCCTAAACTCGACTCGCGCCGGTGTCAGTGACGTCGTCGTCGCGGTCCCACCAAGAGGACGTGCTGCTAGAGTCCTCCTGCTGCTGCGTGCCGGAGGGGCCGGCCTCGCCCTGCCCGCGCTGCTGCCGGCTCTCGCTGAGGACCTGGTACTGGACCGCCATCACCTGGGGATCAAGGAGGAGATCCTTGACCAAGGGGTCATCCTCCTCGCGCTGGTGGCGCGCCCTCAGCAGCCTCTCTGCCTGCCGGTGCTCCCTCTCCTCGGCCTTCGTCGCGATCCTCATGCCATCTGGCGCTAACATATGCGCCACGCTCCGCTCATCCTCAAAGTTGAGGATCGCTCTCGCCCCAAAGTGCTGGACCGCCGCGCAGTCGTAGGCGCGGGCCGCCTGCCACGGGCACCTGAAAGTACCAAGCTGGATCTTCCTGTGATCCACTGTGATCTGAGCTGCCCAAGTCGGGATCTTCGTGTGTCTCCGGTGAACACCACGAAACTTTCGCTCCGGCTCCGACATGATACTTAGTTAAGTAAAAGCATTTGATACAGGGGTTAGTCATATATGAAATGAATATATGTGAAATCTATTTCAAGCATTTTTATACCTGCACTCAAGCTCTGCTGCCACTAGAGTAGGAATCCTGCAAGCAAAGGGACTTTTTTTAGTCCAAATAACGAAGATATTAAGGAGATGACTATGCATAGGGAACGTGGTTTTACATCTGAAGCCTCATATGTCAAAGCCATTAGTTAGCAAAAAGAGTGCCTACAAGAACGAAGTAGAAATAAATGCATTGTTCTTGCATTTACCCTTGGTTCTGTAGACAGTCTTCTTGCAAGCATAATGGACTATTCTAATCATCGGCTTGCATTAAGAATAGCCAAGAAGACAACATTATTTCTTTCGACTCATAAAAAACAGCAAATCACCTACACTAAATTTTTATACGACGATCATTCCAAATTGACTTAGCAAATTTTTCTAATAACATTTCTAATAAATTTCTAACACTAAATTTCCTAACACTAAATTTCTAACACTAAATTTCCTACCACTAAATTTCCTACACTACAAAAACAACACAAAAATGTACCTAAACTACACACCTAATTTATACTCTACCACCTTAGCAAAATTTCTACTAACACTTGGTCGACTAAATTTCTAACACTAAATTTCCTACCACTAAATTTCCTACACTACAAAAACAACACAAAAATGTACAAAAACAACACAAAAATGTACCTCGGGGCGGCGGGAGGTGGCCCGCGTGGCGGCGGCGGCCGAAGCGGGAGGCTGCGGCGCGGCGGATCGAGGGCGGGGAGGAGGCGCACGGGATGGGGAGGAGGCGGCGGCGGCGGATCGAGGTCGGGGAGGAGGAGGCGCACGGGATGGGGGAGGAGGAGGCGCACGGGATGGGGGAGGAGGAGGCGCACGGGATGGGGGAGGAGGCGGCCGGGTCGGGGAGGAGCGGCCGAGGCGGGAGGTGGCCGCGTGGGGAGTGCGTCGAGGCGGCCGGGGCGCGACCTCGGGCGGCGGGAGGTGGCCGGCGTGGGGAGTGCGTCGAGGCGGCCGGGGCGCGACCTCGGGGCGGCGGGAGGTGGCCCGCGTGGCGGCGGCGGCCGAAGCGGGAGGCTGCGGCGGCGGCGGATCGAGGGCGGGGAGGAGGCGCACGGGATGGGGGAGGAGGCGGCGGCGGCGGATCGAGGTCGGGGAGGAGGAGGCGCACGGGATGGGGGAGGAGGAGGCGCACGGCGTGGGGCACGTTTTTTTTTGTTTGTCTCCGCTCCGACCAGGTGGCTTGTACTAATTATTAGGGCAACCTATACGCCGACGGCAATGCCGTCGGCGTATGAGTTGACCATTTTTTATTTATGTCCCTTGCAATTTATTAAAATTAATCGAAACAGAGTAGTAGCAACTAAGATAGAACAAAACATAGACAAATGACACAACCAAGCAAAAAAGTCCACTGGGCTACCCCCTTTCGATGCACGTCTATGGGGGTAGACGGAAACGTTAGGGTTTTTCCAGCGGATTCAGGGTTTCACCGAAGCGGGGCCCCGGAGCGTCGGAACCCCACCCAAACCTAGGTTGTGACATACCATATGTATACAAGTGAGTTGTGTGTTGTAAATGTGCAAGAATCTACTCCTACGTGTGACCGACATCACCGGCTTCACTTTCTCTCTAGTGAGTTTCTGCACTTAGAGGTGAAAACTCCCCTTTCGGACGAACCGGATGGAATCGTGTGTCGATTTGGGGTAGACTTTGGTTTCTCATGTTCCTATGGCCTAACATAACACAACCAAGCAAAAAAGTCCACTGGGCTACCCCCTTTCGACGCACGTCTATGGGGGTAGACGGAAACGTTAGGGTTTTTCCAGCGGATTCAGGGTTTCACCGAAGCGGGGCCCCGGAGCGTCGGAACCCCACCCAAACCTAGGTTGTGACATACCATATGTATACAAGTGTGTTGTGTGTTGTAAATGTCAAGAATCTACTCCTACGTGTGACCGACATCACCGGCTTCACTTTCTCTCTAGTGAGTTTCTGCACTTAGAGGTGAAAACTCCCCTTTCGGGCGAACCGGATGGAATCGTGTGTCGATTTGGGGTAGACTTTGGTTTCTCATGTTCCTATGGCCTAACATAACACAACCAAGCAAAAAAGTCCACTGGGCTACCCCCTTTCGACGCACGTCTATGGGGGTAGACGGAAACGTTAGGGTTTTTCCAGCGGATTCAGGGTTTCACCGAAGCGGGGCCCCGGAGCGTCGGAACCCCACCCAAACCTAGGTTGTGACATACCATATGTATACAAGTGTGTTGTGTGTTGTAAATGTGCAAGAATCTACTCCTACGTGTGACCGACATCACCGGCTTCACTTTCTCTCTAGTGAGTTTCTGCACTTAGAGGTGAAAACTCCCCTTTCGGGCGAACCGGATGGAATCATGTGTCGATTTGGGGTAGACTTTGGTTTCTCATGTTCCTATGGCCTAACATAACACAACCAAGCAAAAAAGTCCACTGGGCTACCCCCTTTCGACGCACGTCTATGGGGGTAGACGGAAACGTTAGGGTTTTTCCAGCGGATTCAGGGTTTCACCGAAGCGGGGCCCCGGAGCGTCGGAACCCCACCCAAACCTAGGTTGTGACATACCATATGTATACAAGTGTGTTGTGTGTTGTAAATGTGCAAGAATCTACTCCTACGTGTGACCGACATCACCGGCTTCACTTTCTCTCTAGTGAGTTTCTGCACTTAGAGGTGAAAACTCCCCTTTCGGGCGAACCGGATGGAATCGTGTGTCGATTTGGGGTAGACTTTGGTTTCTCATGTTCCTATGGCCTAACATAACACAACCAAGCAAAAAAGTCCACTGGGCTACCCCCTTTCGACGCACGTCTATGGGGGTAGACGGAAACGTTAGGGTTTTTCCAGCGGATTCAGGGTTTCACCGAAGCGGGGCCCCGGAGCGTCGGAACCCCACCCAAACCTAGGTTGTGACATACCATATGTATACAAGTGTGTTGTGTGTTGTAAATGTGCAAGAATCTACTCCTACGTGTGACCGACATCACCGGCTTCACTTTCTCTCTAGTGAGTTTCTGCACTTAGAGGTGAAAACTCCCCTTTCGGGCGAACCGGATGGAATCGTGTGTCGATTTGGGGTAGACTTTGGTTTCTCATGTTCCTATGGCCTAACATAACACAACCAAGCAAAAAAGTCCACTGGGCTACCCCCTTTCGACGCACGTCTATGGGGGTAGACGGAAACGTTAGGGTTTTTCCAGCGGATTCAGGGTTTCACCGAAGCGGGGCCCCGGAGCGTCGGAACCCCACCCAAACCTAGGTTGTGACATACCATATGTATACAAGTGTGTTGTGTGTTGTAAATGTGCAAGAATCTACTCCTACGTGTGACCGACATCACCGGCTTCACTTTCTCTCTAGTGAGTTTCTGCACTTAGAGGTGAAAACTCCCCTTTCGGGCGAACCGGATGGAATCGTGTGTCGATTTGGGGTAGACTTTGGTTTCTCATGTTCCTATGGCCTAACATAACACAACCAAGCAAAAAAGTCCACTGGGCTACCCACTTTCGACGCACGTCTATGGGGGTAGACGGAAACGTTAGGGTTTTTCCAGCGGATTCAGGGTTTCACCGAAGCGGGGCCCCGGAGCGTCGGAACCCCACCCAAACCTAGGTTGTGACATACCATATGTATACAAGTGTGTTGTGTGTTGTAAATGTGCAAGAATCTACTCCTACGTGTGACCGACATCACCGGCTTCACTTCTCTCTAGTGAGTTTCTGCACTTAGAGGTGAAAACTCCCCTTTCGGGCGAACCGGATGGAATCGTGTGTCGATTTGGGGTAGACTTTGGTTTCTCATATTCCTATGGCCTAACATAACACAACCAAGCAAAAAAGTCCACTGGGCTACCCCCTTTCGACGCACGTCTATGGGGGTAGACGGAAACGTTAGGGTTTTTCCAGCGGATTCAGGGTTTCACCGAAGCGGGGCCCGGAGCGTCGGAACCCCACCCAAACCTAGGTTGTGACATACCATATGTATACAAGTGTGTTGTGTGTTGTAAATGTGCAAGAATCTACTCCTACGTGTGACCGACATCACCGGCTTCACTTTCTCTCTAGTGAGTTTCTGCACTTAGAGGTGAAAACTCCCCTTTCGGGCGAACCGGATGGAATCGTGTGTCGATTTGGGGTAGACTTTGGTTTCTCTTGTTCCTATGGCCTAACATAACACAACCAAGCAAAAAAGTCCACTTGGCTACCCCCTTTCGACGCACGTCTATGGGGGTAGACGGAAACGTTAGGGTTTTTCCAGCGGATTCAGGGTTTCACCGAAGCGGGGCCCCGGAGCGTCGGAACCCCACCCAAACCTAGGTTGTGACATACCATATGTATACAAGTGTGTTGTGTGTTGTAAATGTGCAAGAATCTACTCCTACGTGTGACCGACATCACCGGCTTCACTTTCTCTCTAGTGAGTTTCTGCACTTAGAGGTGAAAACTCCCCTTTCGGTCGAACCGGATGGAATCGTGTGTCGATTTGGGGTAGACTTTGGTTTCTCATGTTCCTATGGCCTAACATAACACAACCAAGCAAAAAAGTCCACTGGGCAACCCCTTTCGACGCACGTCTATGGGGGTAGACGGAAACGTTAGGGTTTTTCCAGCGGATTCAGGGTTTCACCGAAGCGGGGCCCCGGAGCGTCGGAACCCCACCCAAACCTAGGTTGTGACATACCATATGTATACAAGTGTGTTGTGTGTTGTAAATGTGCAAGAATCTACTCCTAGGTGTGACCGACATCACCGGCTTCACTTTCTCTCTAGTGAGTTTCTGCACTTAGAGCTGAAAACTCCCCTTTCGGTCGAACCGGATGGAATCGTGTGTCGATTTGGGGTAGACTTTGGTTTCTCATGTTCTTATGGCCTAACATAACACAACCAAGCAAAAAAGTCCACTGGGCAACCCCTTTCGACGCACGTCTATGGGGGTAGACGGAAACGTTAGGGTTTTTCCAGCGGATTCAGGGTTTCACCGAAGCGGGGCCCCGGAGCGTCGGAACCCCACCCAAACCTAGGTTGTGACATACCATATGTATACAAGTGTGTTGTGTGTTGTAAATGTGCAAGAATCTACTCCTACGTGTGACCGACATCACCGGCTTCACTTTCTCTCTAGTGAGTTTCTGCACTTAGAGGTGAAAACTCCCCTTTCAGGCGAACCGGATGGAATCGTGTGTCGATTTGGGGTAGACTTTGGTTTCTCATGTTCCTATGGCCTAACATAACACAACCAAGGAAAAAAGTCCACTGGGCTACCCCCTTTCGACGCACGTCTATGGGGGTAGACGGAAACGTTAGGGTTTTTCCAGCGGATTCAGGGTTTCACCGAAGCGGGGCCCCGGAGCGTCGGAACCCCACCCAAACCTAGGTTGTGACATACCATATGTATACAAGTGTGTTGTGTGTTGTAAATGTGCAAGAATCTACTCCTAGGTGTGACCGACATCACCGGCTTCACTTTCTCTCTAGTGAGTTTCTGCACTTAGAGGTGAAAACTCCCCTTTCGGGCGAACCGGATGGAATCGTGTGTCGATTTGGGGTAGACTTTGGTTTCTCATGTTCCTATGGCCTAACATAACACAACCAAGGAAAAAAGTCCACTGGGCTACCCCCTTTCGACGCACGTCTATGGGGGTAGATGGAAACGTTAGGGTTTTTCCAGCGGATTCAGGGTTTCACCGAAGCGGGGCCCCGGAGCGTCGGAACCCCACCCAAACCTAGGTTGTGACATACCATATGTATACAAGTGTGTTGTGTGTTGTAAATGTGCAAGAATCTACTCCTACGTGTGACCGACATCACCGGCTTCACTTTCTCTCTAGTGAGTTTCTGCACTTAGAGGTGAAAACTCCCCTTTCGGGCGAACCGGATGGAATCGTGTGTCGATTTGGGGTAGACTTTGGTTTCTCATGTTCCTATGGCCTAACATAACACAACCAAGCAAAAAAGACCACTGGGCTACCCCCTTTCGACGCACGTCTATGGGGGTAGATGGAAACGTTACGGTTTTTCCAGCGGATTCAGGGTTTCACCGAAGCGGGGCCCCGGAGCGTCGGAACCCCACCCAAACCTAGGTTGTGACATACCATATGTATACAAGTGTTTGTGTGTTGTAAACGTGCAAGAATCTACTCCTACGTGTGACCGACATCACCGGCTTCACTTTCTCTCTAGTGAGTTTCTGCACTTAGAGGTGAAAACTCCCCTTTCGGGCGAACCGGATGGAATCGTGTGTCGATTTGGGGTAGACTTTGATTTCTCATGTGCCTATGGCCTAACATAACACAACCAAGCAAAAAAGTCCACTGGGCTACCCACTTTCGACGCACGTCTATGGGGGTAGACGGAAACGTTAGGGTTTTTCCAGCGGATTCAGGGTTTCACCGAAGCGGGGCCCGGAGCGTCGGAACCCCACCCAAACCTAGGTTGTGACATACCATATGTATACAAGTGTGTTGTGTGTTGTAAATGTGCAAGAATCTACTCCTACGTGTGACCAACATCACCGGCTTCACATTCTCTCTAGTGAGTTTCTGCACTTAGAGGTGAAAACTCCCCTTTCGGGCGAACCGGATGGAATCGTGTGTCGATTTGGGGTAGACTTTGGTTTCTCATATTCCTATGGCCTAACATAACACAACCAAGCAAAAAAGTCCACTGGGCTACCCCCTTTCGACGCACGTCTATGGGGGTAGACGGAAACGTTAGGGTTTTTCCAGCGGATTCAGGGTTTCACCGAAGCGGGGCCTCGGAGCGTCGGAACCCCACCCAAACCTAGGTTGTGACATACCATATGTATACAAGTGTGTTGTGTGTTGTAAATGTGCAAGAATCTACTCCTACGTGTGACCGACATCACCGGCTTCACTTTCTCTCTAGTGAGTTTCTGCACTTAGAGGTGAAAACTCCCCTTTCGGGCGAACCGGATGGAATCGTGTGTCGATTTGGGGTAGACTTTGGTTTCTCATGTTCCTATGGCCTAACATAACACAACCAAGCAAAAAAGTCCACTTGGCTACCCCCTTTCGACGCACGTCTATGGGGGTAGACGGAAACGTTAGGGTTTTCCAGCGGATTCAGGGTTTCACCGAAGCGGGGCCCCGGAGCATCGGAACCCCACCCAAACCTAGGTTGTGACATACCATATGTATACAAGTGTGTTGTGTGTTGTAAATGTGCAAGAATCTACTCCTACGTGTGACCGACATCACCGGCTTCACTTTCTCTCTAGTGAGTTTGCTCTAGAGGTGAAAAACCCCCTTTCGGTCGAACCGGATGGAATCGTGTGTCGATTTGGGGTAGACTTTGGTTTCTCATGTTCCTATGGCCTAACATAACACAACCAAGCAAAAAAGTCCACTGGGCAACCCCTTTCGACGCACGTCTATGGGGGTAGACGGAAACGTTAGGGTTTTTCCAGCGGATTCAGGGTTTCACCGAAGCGGGGCCCCGGAGCGTCGGAACCCCACCCAAACCTAGGTTGTGACATAACA